>QXTE01000246.1:1667359-2132664 GCA_003942145.1 Platysternon megacephalum | reverse complement strand
GTGGCGAGAGAAAGAGGTGCAATTGGTGTTTCAGGCCCTCAAAGGAGGCCCATCCCATCTGGTACATATACCTGTCCCCAACCTCTCTCAATTTACTGGGTTTTGGAACCCATGTCCCTTGTCTAGCAAGCGCTACTAAGTTGATAGTGAGTCCCTCTGTCATAAAACAGTTCCACTGGCCTTGATTCACATAACGATGGTAACAACATTTTATTCTTCCTGCCCCAATAACAGAGAAACTGGGGATCCTACAACAGCCAGAGTGACCATTTTGGGCTGCTATAAGCTCATGCTAGGCAGAGTGGGTGTGCCTATGCAAACAAGATCAGCCCCTGACGTTCTTTTCCACACTCGCCATAATTCACCACCAGATGTCAGGGTAGAGCTCATCCTGACTCTGCTTACACAAGTTTGAACTGCAGGATTTGACCCAGAATGCTTGTTTCTTGTGGCAATATTTTTAGGTGAACTTCTCAAACATAAATTTTATTTATTGTCAATTTTGTTTTTAAAGCAAGATTACATTTTAAAGAGGAAATTCCTTGAATCATAGGGTTTGCAATTGGTATGCAGTTGTATGTTTTTAGAAAAATAACTTCTGATCTATTTTATTTCTTACGAAGGCCACATCCACTGGTCACACATCCACACTGGCAACTGCTAGTTTTGTTGATGAAAGATCAAACTCTGTAAAGCTGAACATCATCCTTTCTAATCCCATTATATCAAGATTTCATCTTGTTCATTATAATAGATGAATGCAATGTGGTAAATATTTCACTCATTACTCTTTTAGAGATTGTGGGACTAAATTCCTTTCCGCAGCTATCTTTCCAGCTCTTCAGTGAACTGTTTAGCATATAGGATTGAAACTAGCTTCTAAAAAAGGTCTGTTTCTTTTTATCAGAAAACCACAGAATTGCTCAAGTTACACTAAATTTATTTCAGTTATAGAATCTTGTAACAGGTATCTTATATTACAGGCATGTAATTGTCCACTCCTGTGGAGAAATCCAGGGGAGTGGGACAAAGGTTCACCTCAGAGTTTCAATGTGAATTTACCCTCAAGTGGAGGAGACCTTTGGGATGGGAGAGAGGAAGGAGGAGAAGTCCCAGAGGAGGACTGGGGCCTGGCATCCTAACAGATATGTGGCCAAAATAAGACTTTGTCCTGCAGAGTCATTCAGAGAGAGAGGGTGGATTCCACTGTGGATTTTCATCTCTCTCTGTCAGCATGACTCCTTCCAGTTCACACAACAAGTGGGTTGTGGCTGGGGAATGGAACCCACATCCTCTGAATCCTACCTCCATGCTCAGTCTTTGCTTTCCAGTGAATGGGCAACAGGTTCTAGTTTCTAAAAGAAGGCTAGAATAATACCTACCTCACAAGGGGGTATTGTGAGGCCTCATCAACGTCTGTAAAAGTGCTTTGTGATCAGCAGGTGAAAGTCACTATAGTGACTTTTAAGTGGTGGTGGTGTTGTTGTTATCAGTTTTTAATACTAAATTGTAGGGCTGGCTGGAAAACAAGAATTCAATTTTGTGAAAAATGTGGAGTATTCAGCGATTAGGGAACTCGTGTGGGAGACCCATGTTCAAGTCAGAGCAGGGACTTCAACATGGATCTCGCACATCCCAAGTTAGTGCCCTAACTGCCAAGCTCTAGCTATTCTCGGGTCTATCTCCTTTGCACGCATGAAAAGCTTCAGTTTTGTCAAAATACCTGATCGACTTTACTAACTTGCACAGATTTCTCTGGAAGTAATGGAGCACAGCAAAGTCTATCTGCATGTTACTTTACTTGCACCAGTTCCTGGTTGGTTCCAGGATCAGGGGACTGCAAAGATGGTTTGAAATCACCTTTGCCCCACAGCCTCTGGTACTGGGGAGCTCACAGCTTGGCTGAAACAGAGAATCGAACCCATAGGCTAAATATTTAAGTTTGTGAAAATATCCAATTAATCTGATGTGGGAATACCAAATTAATCATAGTGAAATTTGAGCACATAATATAACAACCTGTTGCACCTACAGTTTCACATAAGACTTAACATTTTTATGGGTAGGATTAATGTGATATTTTACTAGAAAATATATATTTCACTCTTGAGAGACTTTAATTTAGCTGAACATTTGTCATGAATATAAAATATTATATTTGGATACTAAGATCTAATACCTTCACTTAGAGACCTTTTTATTAACTTAGTTCACTGAAATGAAATATTACATAATGATGCATAATGGGAAAAGCTTGAGAAATGGATCTTGCTAAAGGGAAACAAATGTTATCTCATGGTACAATGGCTATCCACGGGTACTTCTGAATGTTGTTTTTTGATGTAAGCTTTTATTTGGGATTTTAAATACATAGTTATTAGATTTCTGTAATCATTCTATTTTATGATTTCAGATATTTAAAGCCAGCTCCTCAGCTAGTTTAAATCAAAGTAGTTCTATTGAGAGCTTGATTTACACCAGTTGAGGATCTGGCTCATAGTTTTGTTCTGGTATTTCAGTATGTGACATTATGCCCCCATATTCTTCATAGAGATAGGGTTATGATATAATTATGGCATAACTAAGATGTATTTTATGCAAGATAGAATTGGAAAGGTTATGATTTACTGAATATGATTATCCTATTTGTATGTGTAAAGCCGACAGACCCCGGTCGTCAGCGGGTGGGATCGAACTGGGGACCTTTGGAGCTTAGCGTATGAGCCTCTATGCATGAGCTAAAAGCCAACTGGCTGTTAGCTAAGGCTGTAGAGCAGACTTATTTAACTCTCTCTAAGTGGCCTCGGTGCCACTAGGTGGGACAGAACACCACATCTAGAAGGTGTGTGGGTTACATATGCATGTATCATTTTTGTATCTGAAGTTAGGAATATTGTCTATGCATCTATTACAAATGTGTTTACACCTGGGGAACGCCCACTAGACAGAATGCAACCAGTCTGGATGGCCAGTTGGGAAGGGCCATTAGGGAAAACAATAGGTCTTTGAAGATGCTAATCTCCCACCTTCCTGGGAAGCCTTCCTGGGGATGCTGCAAACAGCCTCTGAGTTATGGCTGCAGGAACATGTGACCAAGTCTCCTGGTACTGGACTCCATGATACTAGTGTTTTTCCACTGACCGGGGGTGGGGATCAAACTGGGAGACAAAGGATTCCTGCCATATGCAAAAACTATTTGAGGCATCATGAGGGGTCGTTCTTCATTGACTCCCCGCCCAAGAAAGAGAACTGATGGAAACACCTGAGAATAAAAAAACTGGACTAGGGGAGAAGGGCTGAGCCCCCAGGCTAGAGGGTGTCTGACCTGTGAAAGAAATATCTGGAATTTTAAGCTGCAAGCAAGTGCAGCTTGCCTTCAAGAACCTCTGCAATCTGTCTAAAACAAAATTTAGGGTGAAAATTTGCTACTTATATCCAGTTTCTTTAGTATATTAAGCTTAGATTGCACGTTTGTCTTATTTGCTAGGTAATCTGCTTTGATCTGTTTGCTATACCTTATAATCACTTAAAATCTATCTTTTGTAGTTAATAAACTTGCTTTTGTTTTGTCTAAAACCAGTGTGTGTGTAAATCATAACTTGGGGCAGAAAGCTGTGTATATTCCGCTCCACATTGAGGGAGGGGGTGAATTTCATGAGCTTACGCTGTACAGTTCTGTGTGCAGCGCAAGATGGTATAATTTGGGGTTTACACTCCCGAGGTGGGTGTGCATTTGAGTAACAGGGCAGTTCCTTAGCTGAGCCATCCCATGCAGAGCTGATCTCAGCATCTGTGTGTATAGCTGCAGCTAGGTGTCTCCCTACTTGTATGTGTACTGGTAAAGTGCATTTTGAAGCCTGGGGGACGGCTTGGCTGGCTTGCCTCAGCAATATAGTGTAAAGGGACCAGGCTGATGAGTCAGGTGGGCTCAGTGGTACCCCAGTTCCAGGTGGCACCCCGAAGAGGTGGGTGGGAAGCCGTCACACAATATCTATCAAGTTTCATGCAAAGTGAGGAGAACTAGGCCTTCTGTGCTTGAACTAGTCATGGTTATATTTTGGAAAGCAGAACCTTTCATAAAGCTCCTGGTTTTGAATGACCAAGTATGCTTTTTATTGCCTCATAAAGATTGTGCTGAATTCCTTGAAAGTTTCTCGAAGACTATCTTTAGATATTTTAAACAACCAATGATCATAATTAACATTTAACAAAAATAAATCCAAAGTGCACTTAGACTTCTTTTTAAAGCCACACCTGTGTGCGTGGTATTGATGTTTACGATCCAAGTTCCTGGCAGATTTCTTAAGCTGGGAGTGAATCAAAAGACATACACCATATACCAACACTTGTCTTGATCTTTCATTTCAGAAAGTTTTCTTTTTTCCTGTGTGTTCAATGTTAATCAACCTGTTGCAGTTTTTTAGAATTCCTTTAACCGAATGCATTGCTTGTGGAAGGTGCTGTAGACTTAAAATCCTCTCTGTGCTCAGCTGGGTCAGAAACAGCTGGGCAAATTTCCACCAACACTGTTAACATACCTCAGTGTTGATTTGGCAAGTCTTATCTCTAAGTGTTGGAGAACATCTCAGTTTACGTGGCCACTTAGTCTTTGCCTTACCTTTATCAAAGGTCTGCATTTTCTTTTCATTGAAAGTGCGCAGTTGGCTTACTGTTTTTTCAGAATCCCTCTATTTGGTTCCAGTGCATGTAGTATATAGTGCTGTACACAACTNCCAGTCTGGATGGCCAGTTGGGAAGGGCCATTAGGGAAAACAATAGGTCTTTGAAGATGCTAATCTCCCACCTTCCTGGGAAGCCTTCCTGGGGATGCTGCAAACAGCCTCTGAGTTATGGCTGCAGGAACATGTGACCAAGTCTCCTGGTACTGGACTCCATGATACTAGTGTTTTTCCACTGACCGGGGGTGGGGATCAAACTGGGAGACAAAGGATTCCTGCCATATGCAAAAACTATTTGAGGCATCATGAGGGGTCGTTCTTCATTGACTCCCCGCCCAAGAAAGAGAACTGATGGAAACACCTGAGAATAAAAAAACTGGACTAGGGGAGAAGGGCTGAGCCCCCAGGCTAGAGGGTGTCTGACCTGTGAAAGAAATATCTGGAATTTTAAGCTGCAAGCAAGTGCAGCTTGCCTTCAAGAACCTCTGCAATCTGTCTAAAACAAAATTTAGGGTGAAAATTTGCTACTTATATCCAGTTTCTTTAGTATATTAAGCTTAGATTGCACGTTTGTCTTATTTGCTAGGTAATCTGCTTTGATCTGTTTGCTATACCTTATAATCACTTAAAATCTATCTTTTGTAGTTAATAAACTTGCTTTTGTTTTGTCTAAAACCAGTGTGTGTGTAAATCATAACTTGGGGCAGAAAGCTGTGTATATTCCGCTCCACATTGAGGGAGGGGGTGAATTTCATGAGCTTACGCTGTACAGTTCTGTGTGCAGCGCAAGATGGTATAATTTGGGGTTTACACTCCCGAGGTGGGTGTGCATTTGAGTAACAGGGCAGTTCCTTAGCTGAGCCATCCCATGCAGAGCTGATCTCAGCATCTGTGTGTATAGCTGCAGCTAGGTGTCTCCCTACTTGTATGTGTACTGGTAAAGTGCATTTTGAAGCCTGGGGGACGGCTTGGCTGGCTTGCCTCAGCAATATAGTGTAAAGGGACCAGGCTGATGAGTCAGGTGGGCTCAGTGGTACCCCAGTTCCAGGTGGCACCCCGAAGAGGTGGGTGGGAAGCCGTCACACAATATCTATCAAGTTTCATGCAAAGTGAGGAGAACTAGGCCTTCTGTGCTTGAACTAGTCATGGTTATATTTTGGAAAGCAGAACCTTTCATAAAGCTCCTGGTTTTGAATGACCAAGTATGCTTTTTATTGCCTCATAAAGATTGTGCTGAATTCCTTGAAAGTTTCTCGAAGACTATCTTTAGATATTTTAAACAACCAATGATCATAATTAACATTTAACAAAAATAAATCCAAAGTGCACTTAGACTTCTTTTTAAAGCCACACCTGTGTGCGTGGTATTGATGTTTACGATCCAAGTTACTGGCAGATTTCTTAAGCTGGGAGTGAATCAAAAGACATACACCATATACCAACACTTGTCTTGATCTTTCATTTCAGAAAGTTTTCTTTTTTCCTGTGTGTTCAATGTTAATCAACCTGTTGCAGTTTTTTAGAATTCCTTTAACCGAATGCATTGCTTGTGGAAGGTGCTGTAGACTTAAAATCCTCTCTGTGCTCAGCTGGGTCAGAAACAGCTGGGCAAATTTCCACCAACACTGTTAACATACCTCAGTGTTGATTTGGCAAGTCTTATCTCTAAGTGTTGGAGAACATCTCAGTTTACGTGGCCACTTAGTCTTTGCCTTACCTTTATCAAAGGTCTGCATTTTCTTTTCATTGAAAGTGCGCAGTTGGCTTACTGTTTTTTCAGAATCCCTCTATTTGGTTCCAGTGCATGTAGTATATAGTGCTGTACACAACTGCCAACCTTTCACCTTTTGAAAATTGTAACCCTTCCTTGTCATAATTCAGATTACAATAAGTAAGTGAAATTAGTTGGTATTTTAATAAAATAAAAATCACTTTGTATGACATGACAGCTCTTTGATGCTCATTGGTTTCTATGAAAGTCATGGGGTTAGATCAGAATACTGGGACATAAGTTCTGATAGTTCACGAACCACCAGCTTTCTAGTAGTGGAGAGGATGAGTCCCACTCCCTGGTAGCACATGAGCTACTATACCTTGAAATGGTCACTTAATTTAACCCCATTTAATGCTTTGAAATTGAGCTGCCAAATGCAACGTATACAAATAATAATAAATCAAATTCACAACAATAAAATGACTAACCAAATAAAGACTAAGTGGGCGGGGGGAGGGAAAGAAGACCAATTATATTCCTGTACTTTCAATACGATATATAGCCTCCTATAACTGAAGGGTAGAAGATTCTGAAGTCCATTAGTGACTAGGGTGACCAGATGTCCCGATTTTATAGGGACAGTCCCAATTTTTGGGTGTTTTTCTTATACCGGCTCCTATCCCCCTCCCCCCCCCCACCTCCTGTCCCGATTTTTCACACTTGCTGTCTGGTCACCCTATTAGTGACTAACCTAATGTTCCTGAAACGCACTTGGGGCTTATCTACATGGTGCTTTAGTCTGCACCAGAGGTATTTAGGTTTTAGTCCACACTAGTATGTGGTGCACTAACTGGCTAGTTGTGGATCCTGCTGGCTCACATGAAAAGTTCTGTAGTATGTGCCACTATAATCCTGTTTCAAACTGTACTCCCATAGTTGGGAGCCACAGTACATTAATTGCAGCAGGGGCTTTTGGGGTATTACTCATCTAGATCTAATGGCTGAAGTTGCTCTCATGAGCAAAGCAGAGTCTGGTATAAATCTGGTTATCTATGACAGAGCAGAATTTAGTTCTTATTTTTCTTTGTATAGCTATAAATAGGAAATGCGATTTCATCCATTTATAAGTGAAGACTTTCATTATTCATTTGTAGTTCGCTATACACACAAGCTAAATCTGTCCTTTCAGATGACGCAGAAGGAAGATTCCTGTCAGCTGTAATTGCTGTATGTGGAAGATGAGTGCTACATTATTTTTCCCCCAGTGGAGAGAATGTTTACTCTGTTTAATATAATAAAATGTAATGTTCCTATGAGATAATAAATAAGCTAAGGGTAAATGTTGCCATCCTTCCTCATTCTTTAACTGAGGCAAAGCTCTTCCTGGTCCAAATCCTTAAGTCATTATTCAATTTAGATTCACGGCTTTTGCAGCAAAAGCCTTATATGTGGAGACTTTTTTGTCTCAGATAATAACAGAAGAACACCAAGATGAGCTGATACCAGCAAGCATAGGAATTATGGGTCCTCCAAAAACAAAGGAACTTTTCTCTGGCATATATGTTATATGGCAGAGAGTAGCAGAGAAAGTCATCAGTGCGACATTTCTGCCTTCTTAATAACTTCGGCATGGCTAAAAATGATATAGAATCCAATCCAAAGCTCAATGAAGTCAGTGGAAAGACTCCTATTGACTTCAGTGGGCTTTGGAGCTGTCCCATAGTTGATGAAACTCCTCCCTTTCATAAAAGACCAAATTCTGTTTTCTGGTCACAGCTCTTTTCTGATTCCCTTTCCATGAACACTTATAGGACTTACTTTAAAAAAAAAATTGGTTTCTAAGAAAGCACAAGGAAAATGAAAATCTCATTAATAATCCTGTGAATGTATTGAAGTCAGTAGAGTTCCTCCCTATCTATGCTAGTGCAACAGAGAGTGGGATTCAGGCCAGTGGTCCTGAACCCTGGTCCTGCAAATATTTACACATGCGCTTAACTGTACACGTGCATAGGAGCATTGACTTCAGTGGGACTGCCCATGTGCGTGAAGATATTTGTGTGCTTAAATACTTTGCTGAATCACTTCCTGCATTATGAAATTATAACTTTGGGATATTTTGGGGTGGAAAGAATAAAAGTTGGAAAGAAAGAGCTGATTATTGCAGGGAGAAAAATTCATCTCATGAATTTGAATGATAAAGTTTATCCTTTCTTTATTGGTATATGCATTATAATATAGCCCAGGAGCCCCAGTCATGGACTAGGTGCTGCACAAATGGAACAAAAACTGTTAAGTGTAAAATCTTAAATGAATTATTTCAGTAAATATTTTTTGGCACATCATTGAATGACTAAGGCCCTACTCCTATAATTCATTGTGTTTGAGGATGCCCTATCAACTTCAATGAGATTCTGCATTAGGTGCAGGCAGGAGGCCAGTATGCTGTCAATTGAAGGATTAGGGCCTAGGTGACCCCATCCCCTTCCATTTACTACCCTTAAATTGTGGTCATGTTGGTTTGAAAATGCTTAGAAAATAATACATGGTCTCAGACCACAAGATGTCAGTATGGATTCATAATTCAGTTACCCAATGTTACTCCCTGTTGTAGCATTTTACTGTCACTGAATGAAATGGTGATGAGCCTGAGCTACAACACTTGTGTATGAACTTCCACAAAGCGCAGGGGGTGCTCAGGTTCAGGGCCCCGTTACCTAGGTAAGAGCACATTGATTTGGATGTGATATTTGTCAAAGTTAAAGGGATATTTGGATCTAGCTGTTGGTTTGAACCTTTCCTTAGATTAGAAGTGATAGTCTACAAGAGCAGCAGGTAACTAAAACTGTATGGGGCAGCCATTGCTGTATAGCTAAATTTGAAGCACTGGAGATCTCAGAACTTTCATTGTGTTTAAAAATAGATGTGGCATACTCATTTATCTCTGGAACCCTCTCTTTGAAGCCCTGGACACTCAGTGCATATGTTTAGTGGCTTATTTTGTCTTTCAATAATAATATTATTTCTCATAGAAAAATGACAAGAATTCAGTGGATTTTCAAAGGCAAAAATGGTTGCTTAGGCGCTTAATGGACTTTAAATGGAGTTTAGGTGCCTAAATACCATTTGCGCTTTTTGAAAAATCTACCCCTACGGCACATTTTAGCATAAGTTGCCAGCTTTTGCTCAGGAGAATTCACTGATCTTAATACTGCAGGCATTTACCATATGAGAGTTACGTAATAAGTGCTACACACAACTGTTGGTGTGCCTGTTTGAAAACTCCAAAGAGAATTCTGAGAAACATTTGGATTAAATTTCAATTTTAAAATTAAACATTGTTTCCCTTTCGTAATCTGCTTGAGGAAACATTTAACATACTTTGTGGAACAGATAAATTAACCAAAAGTAAATGCTCAGTAGAATACAGTATAAGTAATATTCTTTATCTTATAGGTGAGTAGTAAGTTGCTTTAAACCAAAAAATTATAGTTTTACTAGATTTATGGTAAAGCTGCACTAACAAGATGTTGAAGACATACACAGAAAGTATGACCGATATACCTTATATAGTATAACAAGGATTTATTTTAAATACATATCCTAGGGTAAGGCAAACAGCAGGGCATTTATCTCTATCAAAGCCAAAGTTTCTTTGACTAGGCAATTAAGATAAAGTTGAAAGAAAAAAAAATCTCATGGCGGTCACAGTTAAGGAGCAATCCCATTCTTGCTTCAACTAGACAATCATCAAATGAGATAATTGAACACAAATTTTAAAAACTTAAATATTTAGGTTGCAATTGCAAACACTTTTGGTAGGAAATTAAAATATAAGGTTCACATAGTGGAACATATTTTGCCCTCTGTTAACACCAGTGTAAATTTGAACTAGCTTCTTTGACCTCAATGATGTAACAACGTAATAGGAGGCTGAATTTGTGCTTTTGCACCTTTAACTATGTGGCCACATGAGCCCAATGACCATAGTGTAGAGTTTACTGCTTTGGGCGATAAGCTGGGAATGATGGTGTGAAAGAATGAAGAAACAAACACTCAATACTTACTCATGTGAGATGCCTTACTATTTCCCTATAATAAGAATAGAAGATGATATCTCAGATGCTCCTGTGGGGTAACTATTTGTTAATACTGGTTCAGTGGAGTTGTACCAATAGTAAACAGCAAATAATGTGGCTCACTGAATTCTGTTACTTTGGTATTGAGTAATTGTTTTATGCTATACAGTAACAAGGCACCATTCCTTGAAGGAATTGAAGTACATGCTTCCCTTTAGGCATATGAGTAATCCTATCCTTATTCAACAAACCACTTACGTACATGCTTCTGAAGTTAACAGGACTTGAATTGTTTAAACTTAAGCACTTGCTGAACTGGGTCCTAGCTGTCTTGACCAACATCCACTCTGAGTAACCTGTTTGTCAACCCTCTCACACAGAGTCAGCTGTTTGTCAACCAATCTATCAAATGAATCAGTAGGGAATAAAAACTCCTATTGTTTTAGTGATGAATAATACTAACAGTTGGCTGAGAGATGTAGTGCAAATTGAGCAACATCACTCTGCAAGTTTCATAGCTTCTGCCAGAAACCGGTATTATACATGCATTACCGATTCTGGTTCTTCCCAATCCTAACCTCAGGAACATATGCTAGCAAGTAGAGCCTCATACCAGCAAAAAGCTGTAAATTTCAGAATGTAGACAGTGACTACTCAAAGATGTGCCATTCAGCTTCTTCGGTACATCAGTAACATTTTAATATGCTAAAAACAACTGCCAGCAGGACAAGCAACTGCTTTGCTCTCCATGTGTGTTTGTAGTGGGATTAAAAGGAAGTGCATCTTCCCATCCCCTCCTTGGCTTTGGCCTTATCTTTATAATGTATTGGATTTCAGTGGGTTTTGGATTAGCCTCTAGCTGTTGGCTTGTGGACTTACCAGAAAAAGGAAGTTCCTTACTGGTGAGCTTCTTGGCCTCCTAGCCTGATACCAGTAGGTGGAGCAGCAGCACCTGACAGGAGAAAGTGTTCCCTATGTGCCTCCTTTTCAGCAACATCTGCCCCTTGACAGGGGGCAAAAAATGGCTCAGAATTCACAATGAAAAAAGATATGATGTTATGGATGGAGCTCTCGTAATGTATTGGTGTGTTCTGGTAATAGCTGAAATGTCTCATTTAAAAATACCACTTGTAGTAGACAACTTGAATCATTGTGCTTTAGTTTTCATATATTACTTCTTGACTCCACTCTTGGGAATTTTCTTAGCGTATCCTTATTTTTTCATACTAGGCCTTTGATTAACCTACTGATGTCTTGAACTGCAGCATAGAACAGAATTTAGGAATGATAGTCTCTACCTGGTGCCACTGAATATACAAAAAATTGGCAATGAATTAGGGAACTTTTATTAATAAACTAAACACCATGTGTAGTTGTTTAACACTAAAGCTCCATTCAGAATATGTTGCTTCAGAGATGGGTACTGTGTCAGTAATTTACTAGATGGTACCACAATGAAACAACTTTCTGGATCTACATTGAATTTTCACTATACATGAGAAAATCTCCATTCTCACAGTACATATGCATTCTTCTATCATTTTAAGGCATGACTTGTGTACTAGCTAACACCACTTACAAAGTTTAGGCAGTTCAACTATCTTTCCTTCAACAGAAGAGGTGAACCATAAGTCAGGGAACTGAATTGACTGCATATTTCATAAGCTGACATAGAAGAGCTATTAAATGGTCACATAAAGTATCTCAAAATGAATTTAGAGATTTCTCTGTCTCACAGTGGTATACAATAGTAAAAGGAGCAGAGTTTCCCTCATGGGCCATATTGTGCCATCAGTTTTTAAGCAGAACTCTTCACTGATTTCAGCAGGGAGTTCTGCTTTAAAACTGAGGACATGATTTGGCCTCAAAACTAATGGCATAATTTACCTCGCTGTCTTAAGAAGAGGGGATAATCCACCCCCAGTCTGTCAGTTAATTTTGATAGCATGGAAAGTTTTTAAAAAACCGTGAGACTTATTATTATTATTATTATTATTATTATTTATTATTAATCTGAAATGAGATTTTAAAGTGTTCTTAGATTTAGTTTAGAAGTAAATTGCTTTGGTGCAGAAAATTAACCTCAACCTTGAAATTAAAAAAAATCTCTGCTGTACATTGGAATAATCTTATAATGAAATTACTTTAAATAAGTTAATGTCTGTAGAGCTCTTTGGAAATATAAACTTTGTGAACTATTATTATTTCAGTGTATGCCTTTTCTGTAGGCCCATTCCTGAAGTTCTGGCACAGACAATGCTAACTCGGGCAACGCTCCCATTGAAGTCAATGAGAGCTTTTATGTAAAGCCTTCAGGCTTGCGTTAGGCCCAAATCTAAGACTAGAACAGAGCCCTCAATTCCCATTGCAGTCAAACATCACAATTTACCTTACAAACATACGTAGTTTAGCTTTAATTAGCTGAACCTCAGTTACTATATCAGAAACCTCCTATGATCCAAACGGTGGTTGCTTTCCCTGAATTTGTCTGGGGACATGACCTTCTTTCAGATAACAGGGAGTGTGTCCTATAAATGCTGCACAGACAGTGTATCACCAGAGGGGCTAGAATTGAGAGATGAAGTTCTGCTTGCTGTGAGCTGAGGAGTACTGCAGAAGCATCCTTCATAACCTCAGCACTCCAAAGCACCTATAAACAGAAGAACCACTCCCCAGGGCTTATGAGCAGCACACACAGGAGTCTTTAGAAGTATCTCTCCAGCCCCAGTGATTCCTTTACCCAGCAGCCCTCCATATTAATCTGGCAGGCCTTTGGAAAACTGGCCATGTGGTTCACGAATGCAGATTTCAAAGAATGCTTTCCCTGATCACCAGAAACCCCGATTATCAGAAGGTTTTGCATTTCCCCCAGAGCCTTGGGTAATGAAGTTGCACTGCCTAAAGGAATCATTTCACCCATTGAAATGCAGAAACCCTTGGGATGGCACGTGACAGTTGTTTAACAGGGCATGGCAATGCTACACAACAGTTAACAATATGAAGAGAAGTGTCCCGTTGCTAATGGAGTGATATTTTTCTACAGTGCTTGTTGGCTTGGCAATAAATTTAGCTCACTCATTAGATTCTTGACCTACTTTTGAACATCTTCTCATCTTTTCAACGCACAGGTCTCATTCAAAGTTCCTTCATCACTTTGGTGCTTTTGAAAATTTCATTCAATCTCTCTTGTGCTTTGTTCCCCAATTGTACAATAGGAATAATAATCCCTTTCTCCCGTTCTTTGTCTTGTTTGTTTAGGTTCTCAGGTATCTAGTGTAGAGATGTCTCTCTTACTATGTGTTTGTAAGCACAATGGGGCCCTGAGCTTGACAGGGTCTTTTAAATGCAACCATAAAACAAAAAATACAAATTAGCTTAGTGCACTTGTAACTCACTAGAGAGAGACAGGTTGAAGTAGTATATTCAGTACCTCTGCATGGGTATATGCAGTTCATCTAATCTAATTATAATGATACTGTGCCTACCTGATCAATTAATGCATTTGCAAAGATTGATTACATTTATTGAAAGGTTCTGCAAAAGAACGCTGAAGTAACATGATGTTGTTTTGAATGTTCGGATAAAAAAAGCCTCAATCAATTGCTTTAGCTTTTGAGACCAGCTTTTAGCGGAAGCCAATAAGCCAATTGGAAAGGCTTATATAAATCAATGGAAAACAAAACCGTATGATAACCCTCAAGACACTGGCTAATACTTAGGTATTCTCCCCCTTAAGGGCTAGCCATTTACCTGGGCTTCTGGAGAGGCCACTAGGGGGGTCTCTGTATAAAAATCAGGCCCTGAGTGTCATTGACATTGTTATTGGAACGATAATATACCTGCTGCTGCAGTAAATATGACTGGTTAGTATCAAGAAATTGGTCTGGTTTCTGAAAGATCAATGAGGAGTAGTTTATCTTTTGTCACTGGGGAATTTATGATTATGCCTTAATCTTATTACAGCTCTTGAGAAAATCAAATAAAGTCTTATTATAGCAGTGCAGTTGCACGAAGATAGTGTAGTTTAAGGTTTTGTTGGCACGTCCACGATAAATCCTTTATTCCAAGGGGATATAGCTCTGCTGTAAAAACTGGCTCTGAGCTAAAGCTTGGCAAAGATAATGTATCAGCGAGATTATTTCTAAATAACATTTCAAACAGAATGTTTTAGTGTGTGAATTATAGGATTAAACAAAACATAATTTTACCAGTTTGATACCTATTTATGCTCCTATTAGTCAAAAGTGCTTTGTCTTGTTAAAGTAAAATTCTGTTTCTCTAGCGCATAACTCCACTGGGAGTCCAAAAGCAATAAAGACAATACTTTTCCAGGATAGTCAAGCTCAAAACAGTCTTGAAGACCTATGCCTTGAGAATAAAATCCTGTCCCACTGGAGTCTATGGGAGCTTTGCCATTTACTTCAATGAGGCTTGGAATTCACCCTGAATGTCTGTGAGGCCATTTAGAAATTATTTTTAACTCTATCTGTGCTGTGGCTTTTACTGATGACTCCCATTAATTACTGGGGATAAGGCAATGGCCCACTTGCATGCAAGTGATGGAATTGCTCAGAGAGGGCCTGATATGGTTCCATTGAAATTTAGTGGCAAATCTCCCATTGACTTCAATGGGAAGAGGACCAGGGGCATAGTATTTTAAAAAACAATACATAGCTAGTGAATAGATATGATCTTAAGCTAGGAAGTATTCCAAAGTTTGGGAGTACTTGAAGTTAGGAGTTTGGTTTGGACCCATTTCTCATTATCGAGTGGAGTAATAGTGCAGCATCAGGCTATCTCCTGCCACCTAGCTATTGTTGGAGGTAGAGAAGACTGGGAAAAGTAGAAGGGATTCTAAGTTATTGTATGAAAAGGAAAAGAAACATGCAGAGGAAAAAGATGGACATGCCATAAATATTTTCCAATAGCTGTTGCCAACAACTCCGAAATTATTTCAGTGTTCCAGAAAGAAAAAAGATTGTGACTAAGAGAATACAATGAAGAATTACACTCTGTAGAATGGAAGAGAATCTGGGAATTATATTAAAAATGCCTTCCTGGAGATAACACTAAATATAAGACTCTGTAGTCAATATCCTGGATGACTTTCAGTGTAATGAAGATGCAATATTTCCATTAGACACTAGCAGTTAGGGAAAAAAACATAGTCCCGATTACTGCCATCCAAATGGCTAAGGTAACAAATATGATTCAAGATGACACTCCTTGGGAACTCACAAATTCAGTTCAATTAACTCCAGCAGTTTAAGAATAACAGGAGACGCTTGGAGATTTTTTTCAAAGGGACAAATGGCAATTAGGTGTCTAGCTCCCACTGACTTTCAGTGGGAGCTGGATGCATGACTGCCATTTTTGATTTTCAATATCTCCCCCTTGGTTAGGGGGAGAACAAAAAACAATAATTCAGATACTTTTCTGAACTTTCTGAAACACGTGAGTTGCCATAACTGGTCTGAAGATCTCCTGGGGACAGGCTTTTTAGTACTTGTCCTTTTGGGTTTAGAACTACCTCAACAACAGCCTTTCTTGAGTAGTTTCACCAATTCCGCTTCTAGAATCAGGAAACACAATGAATTTATGGGAAAGAAGGGGAAAAAGAGAATCAAACTATTTTTAGCTTCCTACAAGGCTTGTTCAAGGAGTGGCTGGAGGTATGTGTTTGGTGCAGATTATTTTTACCTGAAGAAGTTATCTAGAGCTGCTAGTATGGTGCCTTATTATTTACCACCTATGGACCCTGGTCACGGACCAGGATCTCATTGTGGTAGGTGTTGTGCAAACAGAATGGAAAGACCTGCTCCCAAGGATCCTACAATCTAAGAGCATATGCTATTGTTCAGCACTGTGAACAAACCAAACCATGAAACTGCAGACCTAAGATGTAGTTCACACCATTTATATAAACTTTTCAGGAACATTCAAAAATCTTTAGATAAAAGGTATGTTTAGATTAGCTAGCTCCTGGAGGATGTTGCCCAACCTTAAAAGGCCCATGCTCCGATTAGTAGAGTCTGTTTAAAAGTAGTCTGCATACATCTTTACTGTGGTGTAAACATGGAATGCAGCTTCCTCTGTAGTGCCAGATGGCCTTGGATCATTTCTTCGCTGCACTCCCAGGGTTGGAAGCTGGAGTTTAGTCTTCCCCTCAGTGCTGACCTGACATGGGTAAACTGACTGGTGGTTCTTCACTGCTATACAGATTTGAGGAAACTAGAGTGCAATGAAAAGTCCATTATATACCAGGAGTCAGAGTTTTGTGTATGAGTTTAATTAAATGGCTGTTGCTGTCTGTAAAATACCAGAAACCAAGATGAAGAGAATATGTATTTAAAAGTGTAAGTGTGTGTGTGTGTGTACACGCGCGCGCATGTGCACACACAGTCTATAACAGCCTGGTAATTACTGTGGCATTAGAGATCTTTTCTAACCAAGTTTAGATCATGTTTTAAATACATAGTTGGTTTTCATGACATAGAACCAGACGGGCACTGCTCCTAGCTAGCATGGCTGCTTGTGTGGAACATGCAAGGGGCCCCATCTGTGCGCCTTTCTATTCAGGGAAGTACAAAGCCTGCTCCCTCACTGCACCCTTTGGGTGTACATCACTTTAGAGGTGGCAGGAAGAATGCAGAGCCATGGCTGCACCTCCACTTTGCAGTGGCCTGTGGAGAACAGACTCCATCATCCTAAAGGCACAATCCCTCCTGAAGTAACCACTATCCTCAGTGTAGGCCAGCCTCTAAATGCCATGGTTTGGCCCATGGTCAGTTGGAACACAGACCTGCAGCATAAAGAAAGCTCTCTAGCAAGCAGGAAGGAAATGCTTTGTTTAGATGTTGTGGGTTTTTTTTCCCCCTTAAGGTTCCTTTATATCAGAAGTAAATGACAGTGAAATATGCTCTCATTTTAATAACATGCTGTCTACCAATTTGTTCAGAGAATGTAGTTCTGTAATATGCTGATTGAATCACGTATACTCATTGATTGTACAATTGTTTCCAAAAATCGTTTTCTATATTAGCAAGAGCTTTTGATCACTGCATACGTGCTCACCTTTGACAGGTACATTGTTTGAGGAGACAAGAACTACTAATCAAATCTTTTTTTTTTTTTTTTAAATCTTCAAATAAAGGGTGAAAAGCTTTAAGGAACAGTATGAAAGTTTATTCAATAAAAGTGTGATTGAAATATGCAGGTTTATATGCAGATACAGTTCATCATTTTCACACATTAAAATTAAAATAAGGAGTTTTATCTTTTATTTTGAGATAAAATCAAAAATGTCGTCACGAGATTGATTATGCTTGCTGTTAGCTGAATTATTTTAAAACCTCTGTAATTTTTTTTGGGGGGTGGGGGGTGGGGGGCAATGAGCTTTATACTGTTTCATAAAATAACACCTTATTCACCCAGTATTCCTTTAAAGTGAAGGTGCAGAGTAAAATTTTCAAAATTTAAAAAAATTCTCTTGAACTGTAGCATTACCCAAAAATAGCACACATGTTCCCACACTAGCTTTGAATGGAACTCAGAAGTTTATCACTGTTTACATAACTTTGCACTAGTTTAGCAAGGAAAGCCCCTGTTATTTCATAGAAAGAAAATCTGAAGTCTCAGAAAGCAATTGCTGTATCACATCCCCCTCCAGCATCTGTATCGCTCTTATCCTTAATAGGTTCACATAGTGTTTCAATTTTTGTATCACTGTTACACTGGTTGTGATGCATTTTTATTAAACTTTGTCTACTGTCATGCAAAGCAAAAAAAAAAAGAAAAGTAATCTGTCTATAACAATAATATAATTTTCATTAATGCAACAATTTCCATTTAAGGAGCACAAAATGCTCTCCAATATTAATTAATTACTAATTAGCTCCCCTGTGTGTACCACAATCCTCATTTTACAGCTGGGAAATGGGGCACCAAGAGGCTAAGTGGCTTTCTTAAGGTGATATGGGAAGTTTGTGCCAGAACAAGAGAGAGAACTCATCTCTCCTGACTCCTAATCCAGTGCCTTTACCATAAGATTCCCTTTCCTGTCTAATACACTAGGTAGAATCTCCATGTGTGCATTGATGACTGCCGCTATGCTGTTTCAAGTTTTAAAAGCAATATACAATTAATTAAAAATGTCTTCCATGAACTGCTCAGTGAGAGTGGGTAGGGTCTTGAGTTACCATGCTGTTTTACCAAATGAGGGTCAATGGGGAAAACAAGGATGCCAGTCAGATATTAACTTGTTCATAGATTCATATATTTTAAGTCCAGAAGGGTTCATTATGATCTAGTCTGACCTCCAGCATAGCGCAGGCCTTAGCATTCTCTCTGTGTTTGTGTACAAAGTACCAAAGTTAAAAAAACAAAACAAAACCACTTAGCACTTATCAATGACAGAGATACATATTTGACACCTCAGCAGTGTAGTTCTGCATATGTTATTGGATGCTTACTATTAGCTTTATGGGTGGAAAAATGCCCCCAGACACTGAGAATTCATAGTTCTGATCCTAGAGAAAAGATCATACTAGGTCTTTGAGTGGAACATTTGCTGGTGGGGAATATGAAAATAAGAATAAGAAAAAACACATGCTAAACCAAGCAGCATGATAGCACACGAATGTATCCTCCTTTCTTTCCATCCAGTTTACTTTTAACAACTTCTTGTGTCATTTATCCGTTTTTTTTGGCGTTGGAGTTTTAAATAACATGTTAAAATTAGATACTGCCAATTGACTCTGGATCAATTTAATTAAGGCTTCATATTGAATACAACAGGATATTTAAATGATTTAGAGACATAGCTCAGTTCTCATGATTTATGCTTTTCTTAATACCAGTTATCCAAGATGGATTGCCAAAGAAAATGGAATACAGGTTTCATATCCAATATGATAATGAAAATATATTTTTCTTACTCTTGCGGTGCAGAACAATGGATTAGTTGGGGAATAATGTGACCTATCATGGAGTCATGCTGACATGTTTGAGCTCCATCATATGGGTGCCTGTTTTATTAGCTATCCACTGTTATTTTCCACTGAACTTCAAATAAATTGCAAGATAATTAATAAAAGGTGGCTAAATGCATTTTAAAACAAAGGAGGGAAAATAGGTTATCAGGTGATTCCTACACTGATCCCAATTGAGTGGCTTCTACATGATCAGTTTACCAACCGAAAGGCCCCAGAAAGGATTTTGAAAAAGACGATCCCTTTTATAACATCTGATCGAGATTAGTTTTTTCAACTGATTTTTTTTTTAGTCATCCTGGATTACCTCTATTTTCTCTAATTCATAGAGATAAATTACCTTAATCCATAAAGAAGATTGCACCCATGTGATTTTTTCCTCCAACTCCCCACTTCCCTGTTGAATTGTGACATGAAATTTCCACTATATGAACTGAATTGAACATTAAGAGCTGTCCTTGGTTAGATTGAGTTGCTTTATCCATGAAAGCCATTCTTTCAGTTTCTTATATGGATTAATACTGTTTGTTTTGGCTTAGTATAAACTGCTATACTGCTTCTACTATAAAAAAGACAGACAGAGTTAAGCTTTATCAGATAATATAAGTTTTTAGTAAGGACTAATTTTCAGACGTGTGCCCCACTCCACATGTTCTAATGTTTTGGTCAAAGGCATTTTCACAGGATTAGTCTCCAAAAAAGAATAAAATGTTGGAGGTGTAAAATGTTGAGCCTTTACAGGATGTACTGGATAGATGTTAGAATCACCCTCGGTGGATGACATTTTACTTTTCTTTGGAATCAGTGGAAATGTCCCTCACTCATAAAATACTTCGTTTAAATTCTTTAGATTGTCCAATCTCAGGGGGTTTAGGTTGGAAAAAAGTTCGGGAGTGTTTGTTCATTCATTAATTCCTGCTCAGCGTTTGAAATCTATTCACTTGTCTCTACTTACTCCCATGGTTCAGAGGCTTATTAAAGCACTTAGGAAGCCCTTTACTCTCTAATAAACAGAAACTCTTAGTGGTGAGTGGTTGCTTCAATGGATATGCTAAAAGTCAGACTCTCTGGACTTCAGTAGGGCTACGTGGAGGAGTAGCTATATACCAGTGTGAAGAAAGAGTTCACAATCTGGTCCTAAACTATTAGAACTGCCCAAGGGTCCAATTTTGTTCCATTGCTAGCTCCACTAAAGAAGGTGGGAAAATCCTGGAATAGTATATAAATTAGCCAGTTGGGTTAGTGTAATCTATCAAAATGAACTGGCCATTTAGGATAGATTATTTTATTTATTGTGTGTGGCTCTCTCTGACTTTTAGCAAAGTAATATGCAACGCTTGTTTGTTTGTTTTTTGCTTAAACATGTGACTCCTACATCAAATGTAAAATATTGCAACCACGTTAGTAGGTGGAACATTTAGGTTTGCTTGATTTGAAGATATTGTACCCTTTAGGGGGCCTTGCTTTGGTTTTTGCTTTATTGCAGTTACAGTATTAAAAGTATTGGATCTCTATGGACCTTAGTGTATTATTCCTATTTATTAAGTTGTCCTGTATGGTTTGCATTCAGGCAAGGCAGTTGTATTTCATTTCTCTTTGGATTAAATTGGATGCACACATCGCCCATTGTCTTTAATGGAAGCTGCATATCGTTGCTTTTCCTTTTGAGGGTGGGGCTTCAGGAAATCAATCTTGGTATTGCAATAGATGAGAACAGAGTTCATAAAAAAAAAGGGGGGCTGTTTATTGCGTACGCAACTTAGTACATGAATAGGTTACTTATTTATATGTATTGCTGAAGCACCCAATGGCCCTAATTGAAATAAGGCCCCTGTTGCCACATTTATTGTACAAATACCTAGGAAGACGTTATCCCTGCCCTAAATAGCTCCCAGTCTAAAAGGAGTGTAACATTTTAGACAAGTCAATGGTACTAATAACAGATGTGTGGATAGCTGCTTCTGTAGCTTAAATGAAGTAACTTTTTCATTCAAAATGACTACCTCAGAGACTGTGGTCCTGGCAAATAACTGGCATATCTGATCCTGAGTCCTATGACAAGACACACACCCAATGCAAACCACTCAACCTCTAAACTTCAGGAATGTCTGTAGTTGGTTTTTATGGGACATAGACACATCTGATTCCCAGGAGCCCCCTAAACCTACTCATACCTGACTGATTTTCCAGATTACTGTCTGGAGAGTGTCAATACAACTCACTTCTGTGTCTTGCTGCTTTTGACACATTTACACTGACAGACAGGCTGAAAACAAATACGTACACACATGAGCCATAGACAAGTTATCTATGACCAGAATGGCTTCAGAATACATGAAGAGGAGATAATTTCCCGCAAGGTGCAGACAAATGTCCCCCATATACTCTTTACTTTTACCTCTTCCATCAGAGAATCTGTAATATATATATTCTCAATAGCACAAGAATTAATGAAACTTATGACTAGTTCCCAGGGTTAGTGATGTTAGTCTCATAACTGTTGGCCAGTACAACAGCAAGAATTAGCTTAGATTGGAGCAGTCAGTTGATTTCAACCAAGTCTTTATCAGATATAGCACAAACATTATAACTTTCCTCCAATTGTGCCATCAATCTGACTTAGCTCTGGAGGGGCTATGTTATAGGGTCACTCCAACTGGAGCTCCCTCTTGCAGCAGGCCACAGCACAGCCAGTGTACCAACCTCAGTTTCCCCTCTCAGATAAGAACTCCACTTCTGGCTCTCTTGCTTCAGTGATACCCTTCTTTGGAGCCAATTTATTATCTACACCATTGTGCAAATCAGTCCTTAACAAAAGTCCCCAATATAGCCCATTTATCACCTCAGTGCATATAGTCCTTAAAGTCCTGTGAGGTGGCACCACACCCCGGCACATTCCACCACACCTAAGCTCCTCTTCTGTCCCTCTGCCGGAACAGTCCCCCTAGCCCATCCAGCTGGAGTACAGCCCCAGTCTTCCTAGTTGGAACCCCACAGCTGCTCTGGTGAGAGTTCACCCACCTAGGGGAGCATCCCTCATTCCCCTGGACCCTCTCACTCTTTCCCTGGGTCCCGCTCTGTGGTGTGGAGACAACAGCAGGTAAGCTCCTCCACTGCTCTCCTATCTGCAGCCCTCTTTCACCCTTAGCTTTGACCTCCAGCATAGAGCCAGCAGACAACTCCCGCTGCTGCTGCTCCTTCAGCCCTCTGGCCCTAGCTCTCTGGCTTGGGAGGGTGATCTTGGTGCTCTCTTGCCTTCAGCCTTCCCCCAGGTAACACCTTCTGGCGCTGGCTGCTCTCACCTGCCCTGTCTCCTGATGCACACTCTGACAGCTCTGTCTCACTGCCACCCCCACCCCCCCCAGCTTCTCCTTGGTCCTTTATATCCTGCAACTGCTGCCCCGCCCTCTTAATTAGCCAAACAGGAGAACCTATTCAGGAACAGGGTAGCTGGACTTTTTCATTTACTGGGATCAGCCACCCTATGACAGGCCACTTAGCCCTTGGTTTCTCTGTTGAGACTGGCAGTGGGGCATTGTAATGCTGGATTATATGAGCTGAGACGCTCCGCCATTAAGATCTGAATGGGGAGGCCATTGATTAACTTCATATAGGCCAGCAAACTGAAAATACCTACAGTATGAGTAACAATGAGATTTATTACCCACGGGCACCTTTCCTGCTCCCTTAAAGTAAAGCTGATGCTCCTGGATTTCAAGGACCAATCTTAAGTCCCAGAGAATATTGACTGCTATTGGCTGTAGCTTCACATTGTCTAAATTGCATGAATAATCAACACTTTCTATTCTTTACTATTATTATCTTCGCTGAAAGCTGCTCATTTGGTTTTAAAATCTCTTTGGGGACAACACTGAAATGGAGACACCATCTGTCTGAGACCAGCCCTGCAAATGGAATGCCATCATTGTGGTGCTGTCACAATCAGAGAGCATTAAATGCTGAGGAGATAATTGCCTTGAATGTCACTGACTTCCATGTTGAAAGTAGCAGAATCCAGAACTAAATGAGGATCCAATCACAGCAATTGTTTTCGTTTCTGCTACTTGTTCTTTGCTGTCTACCCCTCGGAAAGAAGATGAGTGTAACCAAATCAGCAATTCATATCAGAAGAGATATGAGCTCTATTATGCCTCGCCCTACACATGGATAAAGAGGGAAGAGGTGGCACTGCACCCACGTGCCAGGGCCAGGCACAGGCACAACCCTAGTGTGCAAGGAGTAGGAGAGACTAGCACACCATAAAAGGGATGGACAGAAAGAGGAGGGGGTGGGTGGGTAAGGCCATAGTCTGTATGAGCTCAGTCCATGGAATAGTGGCAGGGAAGATTGTGTGCTGTAGCCTGAAAAATGGCAGGGGCTGCTCTGGCCCATGTTCAGATGAGCCTATCTCAGGCACAGTGCCTGGTAGTGGAACCTCTTCATTGCATTTTCCCTGCTGAACATGCTTAATAACGTGAAGATACAACTTTGCACTAAAGTATCCTATAAAATAGATTAAATTTTTCTAGAGACAGAAACAGATCTTCAGTTGGTGTAACTTGGCATAACTCCTTTTGGAGTCAGTGGCACTCCACTGACTTACACAATACAGATATGGTTTTGGAGGCAGATAAACAAGGATTTTGAGTTGGTTGTGGAACAGGGGAGAGCTCATCTTTAGAATAATTAGGGAAATTTTCTCTGAGGGATAATGCTGCTGTATGCCAGTACTTGCAGGTTCTTTACCTATAATCAATAACAGGAGCAAAAAGATATGGGAAAGACACTACAGGTCACGTATATGTTTTACAGTGGAAAATGCTTACAAAAATGTGGCACTAGCTCTCTCTCAAATTTAATTTTTGTATCCATTTTATGCACAGAATTTCCAGGCTAGTACTTCCCTATCTCCCAGGAGTGCTTCGAGGAGAAATCCATTGCAGAGTGTAAGACACTCAGACACAATGGCAATGAGATCCATATAAGTAGATAGAGCCAGGCTGACTGAAGTCACTGGGCCTCTGTGAGTGCAGGGGCTCTCCTGTGCAGAGGCACTGGCGCAATATGGTCCCTGGAGAGCAAAAGAGAAAATATAATGTGAAAATAAAGTATCAGTGTTTCTGAAAAGCCAGAATTCTCTTCCTTGACAGAAGCTTCACAAATTTGGAAGGCCCAGGTTTTCAACAGTGACCCTACCTGCCTCTAGTTTTGAATGCTCACCTTAAGATTCTATAGAGGCCTGATAGTCACAGGAAGGGCTCTTATTTAAAATCACAGCCTGTGATTTTGGGTGGCTGACATGGACACTAGCTCCATTTTAATATTAGTCTTTTCAAATGTGAATTAGACACCTGTTGACTGCAACATTTTGTAATGGGCATCTTCTCTATGGACTCCTCTGACAAGCCACCAATAATTTCACAAAAGGAGAGAAAGTTGAGTGCTCTTCTGCTCCCGGTTGCTAGGGAAACCACTCCCCAGGTATCTGTGTGCTCAGTGTGTCTGTCTTTCATTGTAACTTTATTTCTGGCTCTGAGATATGCAACCCACTGCACGGTATCTATAATAGAGTTGGAACATGAAAATGGGCCTGAATCAAATATCTGCAGTCCCCATGGGTAATGAAAATATAACTGAATATTTTATACTATGTTAGCCACACTACAATTAACAAAATGTACCAAAACAGCATGGATAAATTGAGTTAAACTAACAGTGGCAATTTATCATCTTTTGTTTTATTGAAAAGGATTCCCCCAAAATGACATCCTTAATTCATTCACTGGTTAATTTGATTCTCCATTTAACTTGATCAGAACCTAAAGAACTAAATTATTTGTACTATCTTTTCTATGATTCAAATTTTATTAGATTGTTTTATGCATACAGAATATAGAAATAAAAAAACCATAAAAGCCAGATAACTAATTTATCTGCATTTAAGATACCTTTCTAGTGTATGAGTATGTAAAGTAACATTCTATAACTAAGTCCCCCTCTGCAGCAATACTTCGAGCCAAACATAAACCCACACACTTAATATACCAAACTTAAAGATGTCACTTATAATATCGACAATGAAAGTTTGCCTAGACACCATGACAAAATCAAAAGGGAAAAGAGGGATTTTAGTCTTTAATTCAGTCATCTTTGATTGAAATGGCTAATATTGGTCTAATGCAATCACTGCCTATGGAGAATGGCTATTTTATGAATAAAGAAAGTGAAAATTGTGAATTGGTTGGAAAGAGAGAGAGACAAAGAAAACTCTATACTATTATAAGGTGACTGAATGTAATTTTTTTGTGGTGGCCTGTTGTTGTTATGGGATTACTAGAGCTGAGTTAATATGGAAAGAAAGTATTTGGGAACACTCATTTCAATCAAAGCCATGAAGTAGCTTTCACAGTATTCACGGCCCTTTTTGTCTGTCTTCCTCAGACGCACATAGAGTGAATGTATGTTCTCAGAACCTGAAGGTCTTGTCAATACTTGAATGAGTATGTTTTCATACAATGGCTTGCGCTGGAAGGTTTGGAGCATCCCTTTTCAAATCTGATTTCTTTCCTCCTGGTCACAAGTTTCATTCATGTTGTGACGGGTTGGATCACAGAAACCCCCCTGGGAGCTGCCAGCTAATGTACCAAGACTACTTCTATTCCTGTTTTCCCTGCCAGCTCAGTGGCTTCAGCACCCTGTCTTGCTGAAGCCAGACACACCCGTCTGCTCCAACACAGACCCAGGGTCTGAATTACCTGCCCCAAAGCTGCAGGTTTACCTGAAAACAGCTCACAGAAGTGTGCTTGTCTTTAGCACTCAGATGCCCAACTCCCAATGGGGTCTAAACCCAAATAAATCCGTTTTACCCTGTATAAAGCTTATACAGGGTAAACTCATAAATTGTTCGCCCTCTATAACACTGATAGAGAGATATGCACAGTTGTTTGCTCCCCCAGGTATTAATACATACTCTGAGTTAATTAATAAGTAGAAAGTGATTTTATTAAATACAGAAAGTAGGATTTAAGTGATTCCAAGTAGTAACAGACAGAACAAAGTAAGTTACCCAGCAAAATAAAATAAAATGCGCAAATCTATGTCTAATCAAACTGAATACAGATAATCTCACCCTCAGAGATGCTTCAGTAAGTTTTTTCTCAGACTGGACACCTTCCAGGCCTGGGCACAATTCTTTCCCCTGGTACAGCTCTTGTTCCAGCTCAGGTGATAGCTAGGGGATTCTTCATGATGGCTCCTCTCCCCCCTCTGTTCTCTTCCACCCCTTTATATATCTTTTGCATAAGGCGGGAATCCTTTGTCCCTCTGGGTTTCCACCCCCCCTCACTGGAAAAGCACCAGGTTAAAGATGGATTCCAGTTCAGGTGACATGATCACATGTCACTGTAAGACTTCATTACCCACTTGCCAGCACACACATATACAGGAAGACTCACAGGTAAATACAGCCATCTGCAGACAATGGTCCTGGTTAATGGGAGTCATCAAGATTCCAAACCACCATTAATGGCCCACACTTTGCATAATTACAATAGGCCCTCAGAGTTATATTTCATATTTCTAGTTTTAGATACAAGAGTGATACATTTATACAAATAGGATGATCACACTCAGTAGATTATAAGCTTTGTAATGATACCTTACAAGAGACCTTTTGCATGAAGCATATTCCAGTTACATTATATTCACTTATCATCATGTTTTTATGAAACTATTCCAGTTACATTATATTCACTTATTATCATGTTTTTATAAAACCATATAGACTGCACAACGTCACACATGTAACTTGGGAACAAAAGCAGTGCTATGTGACCTCCGTGACCAGTAGTATATCATGAATAACAAATATCAGAGAGTCAAAGACCTAGTCAAAAGTGTGGAGGGGCTTGTGCAGACACGTTCATACCATAATCCTACAGTGGGGTTGTTCAGTGGAGGCTGTCACCATTCTGCTGCAGAGGGCAGGGATGTGGATTGTTTGAGGGGGGGCAGAAGACCCTTAATCATGTTTCCAGTGGCCCAACTGCACCACATAAGCCTTGGCTAGATGGACCATTGGTGTGACCTAGTATGGCCATTTTTATGTTCTCATCTATGTGCTCCATCCTCATAATCTTCCTCATCCACATCAGTGAGCTCCCTCCTCCTCCTCCTTCTCTTCTGCAGGCTTATTTTCCTCTCAGTATGGACAGAGAAGATCTGCAGAGTTTCATTTTAAGCATGTAGCACATGTGAGAGCCCCACAGATCCTCCCCTAAGAGAATCCTCCTCTAAACACACTTCAGTGGAGGGAATGGCTGCTATCTATTTTCTTGAGGCCCAGTCCCATCTAGTTGCATGCAGTGATTTTTGTTTTTTAAATGGCAGGGGCTGCTCTGGCCCATGTTCAGATGAGCCTATCATGAGAAATCTGAAAAGTTTTATTTTCACCAGTAGTGGTTCATTTCCCTCCAACTGGGAGCTTCCAGCAACAGCGCCACTTGCATCCCAAAGTAGAACGGGGGGGAGGTTCTACATTCAAGTATTGGTTTTGTTGTATTGCTAGGGATGTTTGAGCAGGTGAATATTTTCCTTCTTAAAGGCCAATATAAGTGGGGGAGGGAGGGGAAGAACCATTTTAGAGAATTTTAGATGTGTGATGCACAAACAGCCTGATCCAAAACACTTTGAAATTAATGGGGAGTCTTTCCATTGACTTCAGTGAACTTTAGATTAGGCCCATAGAGCCCTGTGGAACCCACAGGGTTAAATACAATGCAGAGCTGTGGGAAAATTTTTTACACTGGAACTTGGCCCCAGGTGACATTCAGGCTTTATTCCAGACACACAACTTGTCCTACCTCCACCAACAGGTTCATTGAGGTTTGCAAACGTTCTGAGCTACTTGCACCTTGAGAGTTCTCTTCTGATTAAACATTAGGGAAAGCATAAATCTCTTGCTGCCATTGGAGGGCTAGATTTTCCCACTCCTTAATTACCGTGAGTAGCCTCACCAAAACATGGCTGGTGTCACACTGTCTCCTTGTATTTTGCCCACTACTAGTCTTGCGTATAGGTAAGCAAATAAGCATAAAAAATTTAGACATACCCATAAAAACTCATTTGGGGCTAAGACAGTTACAGCAAAGTGTAGGAATGATCTCATAAGGCATTAGCATCTGATGTGATTAGAGCTGGTGGCAAAAGGTTGTCTCTCAAATTTTCAAGAAAAATACTGAAAAAAAATTACTTTGAAATTTCCTGGATTTTTCTGATTTTTGATTAATCACAAAAATTAGTTTGAGTTTAACATCCCCCCACCCCACACACAAGTTTTTAATTTTTCTTTTTTCACTAGTCTCTCCTCTTTCCCTTTTCATCCCCTTTTCGGGGGGGGTGGGGGAGGGAGGAGCAAGGAGAGGGTGAAAGTGTGTGTGTGTGGGGGAAATATCTGAACATCAAAAACTGAAATGTTTTTTATTTGAAAGACAATGTATGGTTGCTTAATTTCATCATTGGAAATGTCAAAGAAAATGTCCCCCCCCCCCCCCNAGTTACAGAATTGGAGCTGATTCATGTGGGGTGAGCACTAGAACGTAAGTCCTCCGTACAGAGCACTTAGATTAAAGGGCCATATGCAACATTAAGAGGATTTGCTTCTGTTTCCAGTGAAGAGCTGCTGTCTCAATTGTCCAGAGTTGATGCTGGCAATATGATTAAAGTGCAAGTGGGTGGGTGTGTTTGTTTTCAACTGCATGTCACACGTGGGAGAGTCTGTGAGTTAGAGATCTAGTCATTATTGGAATAAGATCATTACTGAAGAAAGGTCTCCAATAAAGGATTTGCCAGAATTCACAAATTACATTAATTGTACTGACAATATTAATAGGGACATGTAATCCCCAGAATCCCATTTTTTTTCCTGAGGATTTTTTTAATCCTTTTGTTTATGGTCACTGTTGCATGTAGCCATATAAGGATGATTTTGCTAAATTAAATCTCAAATGGCATCTTTAAGTATTATTTCCAATGCTTGGGTGACACTATCCAAATACCAAGACTAGATAACTGCCATAAAAAATGAGAAGGAGAGGGGGAAGTTGGAGACCCACACTGGCCCCTGATTATTTTTTTTAAAAAAGAGATGTTCTCTGTCTTTGGAGATGAGGAGAGATCTTCTGGGAGGGACCCATGGGAGGTCCTTGAGGTCAAACTCAGAGTCCTCATATTTTCCTCTCTAGAGGAGGAAGCCCAGCCACTCAACTCCATGGATCCATAGTTTTTGCAGGGAATGGAACTCACAATCCCGTGAAGTAATTTTCCTTCTGTGTTGCTCCTGCGTTGGTTCTTTCTTCATCTGATAGGACTCATGCTGGCATCGGAAGAGTACTCTAGCAGCAGTAGAATGACAAAATCAGCAGGAGCTAATGCGAAGATGTGGAACGGTGGGCTCACCACTAGAGTGCCTCCTCATGGCTGGGCACGGTGTAGCTGGCATTTCTTCCCTAGCATTTCTCCTTGCTGATGGTTGCTCTGGTCATTTGGTGGTCTTTCTTCTTCCCACTTGGCCCTCTGGCCAGGTCACACTTTAGAGCCACCCCTTGCGGGGTAACAGAGTCCAACAAAAATATCCAATGCCCTTACATCAAGTCTTCACCCCAAACACTGGGACCAGCAGTCCTTGCACCCACTTGGCTCAAGATTTTCCAGTGTCTTATCCTTTTATATTTGGGGCCTCCCGTCACCTTCCCCGGTGGATAGTAGGGGAACCCAGGCCCGCCTTCTACACTGGGTTCCAGCCCAGGGACCTATAGTGAGCAGGCAACGTCTGTCTGTTCTGACCCATCTCTGCTACCTCCCTGGGCTTTTACTAAGTGTGGCCCTTTTCCAGGCCTTCTCACCACAATCTCTCTAGGTTCATCCTTCTCTCAGGACTGGAACTGTCAGTGCTTTCCCCTGGACCCCCACCCCTTCCCTAACAAAATCCCAACAAAAATCACAAATTTTAACCAACTTCTGCTCTCCTCAGACTTGACCTTTCAATGCTTTGCAGTTCCCCTTGCACTGTTCCTCAGCTGAATGCCTCCCAAGGTTCTCTCCCTGGAAGTTCCAATCCTGTCCTTTTCCAGGGCTCAACACTGGCACATGCTCTACCCTGGTGACTGCTCCATGTCACTCCTGGCCTCTTGGAAGACTTCTCTGCTCCAGAGGGGATCCCAGAGTCAAGTCCCCCCCAGGCTTCCTCTTTCCTGCTAGTCTTTCCACTCTCTGGTCCCAGAACTGACTGCAGAGCTCTTCACTCTCTCTCCACAGCCCCCTTCTTCCGTTTATAGTCCTCTCCCAACCCTCCTGCCCCTCATCAGTATGTTATACCAATAGAATAAAAACCAGCAGGATTTTATTAAGAGGGATAAGGCAAAGATGCCACATTTATTGTAAATACCATAATAACATAAAAGATAACAGTAAACAACATTGTTTGACTACTTATTTTTATACACACACACACACATATATATTTACACAATCATTTATTTAAGTTCTGTATAGGTGTTATAGTTACCAGCCTAGAAGTTGCTCATGCCAAGTTACTGGCCAGGTATCTTGGTCATGAGGAGGGAGCTGAGTCTGTGTCAGATGCACCTGATGCTCCTGGAGGCTGGCAGCAGAACCAGAGACTCAAAATTATTAGTTTTGAGAGTTTATTCTTATAGGAATTAATTCCTATGTTAGTCTATGGGAGCTGTTTCATCCTGCTGTTGCTGACTCAATCAGCAGATGGCACATTCCCGGACACATTTTTGGGCACATTCCTGGTGGCTCCAAACTGTCCAAAGTTTGTGTTTCTCATCCTTGCAGGTGATGGGGTGGATCCTAGTTTACCCTCCGGGGGTTCTGGTGGTCCACTTGACACATTCTTCGGCCGATGGATACTCCCTTTCTAGGCTGGCACCTTCCTAACCATTCATGTATATCAAGCATTTATCAGCATACATTCCATATCTTAACCATATTTTAATTTACTGTCTCCACCACTTTCGGGGTGTNCAGTCTTTCCACTCTCTGGTCCCAGAACTGACTGCAGAGCTCTTCACTCTCTCCCCACAGCCCCCTTCTTCTGTTTATAGTCCTCTCCCAATCCTCCTGCCCCTCATCAGTAAACCCTGACACATCCTCCAGGTGCATCTCAGTATGTTAGTTGGCCTTTCAGGCACACTAACGGTACACATCCCATCACAGAAGGGAACAATGCTGCAGAGAGTGCTGATCCTCCACCTTCTCAAAACCCCACAAGAGTCCAGTTCCCAACTTCATACACCTCGAAAGGAGACACTTCCTTGGGAATTCTAAAGACTGTACTGCCCTCATGAGTTCTCAGTCCTCCAAGTCTCTTCCCTTTGCACAAGTGGAGGAGATGATCAGGGCCATAGCTACTCAACCAGTGCATTTTTTTTTGGAGCTTATGGACTTAAGAGACAACCTTCTCCTTCACACTGAACAAACTATGTGCTGGTACATAAGCAAATCTGGCAAACTGTGACTGAGGACTATGTGGACTAGGCACAGGATATCCCTCATGATTCCTGTCTGAGATGCAGCTCTGTTACTTTTTTTTTTTCTTCTATTTCACCTGCAGTTGCCACTGTTCTAGAGCACTTGACTGATGGCTCTGTTCCTCTCATAAGATCATTGTCCTCTACTCTTCATTCATAAGAACATTCTCACAGCTTCTTTAACATCTTCCTTACTTTATGTAACTGTCTTGTCCAGTGCCTTGTCTTATGAATGTATGTGTTTATGATGTGATATATGCTTTAGGTTCCGTTATGGTTCAAGGAGCTTGAAATGCATTGAGAATGTGGGGTTAGAGAGGTGCACTGGAAGTCTGGTGGTGCAATGCTACCAGTGATGGGAGCTAGATATATTTTGCCTTTGCAGTTCAAGAGAAGGCATACTGAGCCAGACTTTTAGCTGGTGTCAGTCAGTATAGCTCCATTGAAAGCAATTTGGCCTAATGTACGTGAAGCTGACTAATGGTACATATACAGTAGCCAGATATACGGCCATACAATTCATAAGGGATAGGCCTTACCACCGCATATTTTTTCATACAAAAACTGCTTATTGGCCATTATGCTGACAGATTGATGTTCCCTAGGTGAATATTGCATGTCCTTGGAAAGATTGCAACAGCAACCATCTCTGTGTAGGTGATTGAATGTTTGTGATTGATTGAATGTTTTCCTCCTCAATTCTCCTTCCATCACTGATTCTAATTGATGGATCATTAATTTCTCGTTGTGACATTATAATATCCTGGCTGGGACTTCGGACTCTAAGAAGAGTAATCTCCCCTCCTCCCCCTAAGGTCCAAAATGAAAACTATATCTGTAAGTAGGTGGCAAATAAAATAGACATTTCTCTTTTTCATATCTGCTCATTTTAGTACCTGATACAATAAAAATAGACCCATGCTGAGCTTCAGTAATCTTGTGTGTATTGGGAGACCAGGATAATTTTTCTGCATTGTTTCAGCCTATTAATTATTAGCAAGGAAGTGTGAGACAGGACTAAGGAAACAGTTCACGAGAATTTGGTTTGCCTTTGAACACTATTTGGCTAAACATGAAATTCATTTTATAAGGCTTGCTGGGCAAAGCTTGTCTCTTTTTATCACTGTCTTTGCTGAATGTTTGCTTTCTCATGCTATTTTTGTTTCTTTGCACTCATTTAATGCCATCCTGCTGCCTTACCTAGTGACACAAGCTAACAACTTGGCAAAAGAACTTTCTTGTCTAATTTCCATCAAACTGAATTAGGATTCAGCTTACAAATATGTAAACAGTCTTGGGGGAGAGGGGAGCAGGGCTTTGAGCACTCAAAACAGGGTCTAAATAATCAGATATGATTATTCATTAGTGGTGGGCTACAAATGTAGCATGAATGTTTGAGTACATTTCACATAATCAGCGGTTAAGGGTTGATTCCATTTCAGTGGGTTTTCTTCTTCTTTAACATTCAGATAAGACAAGCAGGGAGTTTCTTAAATAAGAAATTGAAATACCAAAGGGCTGCTTCACCAGAACACAGTTAATTGAAAAGAGAACTTCTCTCTGCAAATTGGATGCAACCGGAGCTTACCATAAAGGAATAATTAGATGTATTGTTGTTATGATGATTGAACCAATATGTGCCTTGTTGAGCACATTTTTCATATTTCAGAGATTCTATTTGAAAAGACAGATAATGTTGTCCAAAATTAATCCATGGTGCAATTCTATTGACTTCAGCGACATTACACTGGGATTGAATTTGCCGTAACTGTAGCTGAACTTGGGGCCAATATTTTCAAATTTTAATGCCTAATGTTAGGCTCCTACATCCATATTTAGGCACCTAAATAAATGGTGTGTGATTTTCAGAAGTGCTGACACCCTACTGCTCTTATTTACTTCAGTGGGGAACTCTGGAGACCTCTTTTTCCTCTCTTTTTGACTAATGTTATGCTAATCACATAGTATCTAATGAACAGGTTAAATTTCCCCCCCTAAATCCCAAAATTAAATGAAAAAGGAACTATATTGCATAAATAACAAGACTTAGTCACTTTTAGTCAGCATTGTACTTTTCAGTAGTATAGGCCTGATTAATTCTTGCCTAACATTTCTTTCCCACTTGTGAAGAAGCTGAGTGTGAGCCTGAATTGAGACCAAGATGGAGTGAAAATAGTTTTTTCCTGTCCTCGCTTTTAAAAGAAAATAACCCAATCTCTCTAAATTATAATTTGGCTGCTGGCCAGTTAGTTAATCCAAATATAAAATATATTTAAGCTAGCTCTATGTAGCATAGTTAAAGAACTTTTTTTAAACCCATCTTATTCGGATGCACTGATCGCATCAGGTCTTTGCTCTGGATAGGACCCTAAAACCACTGTAGGGGTGAAACAGTGGGTTGCTTTTAAAAAAGCAAGAAGTGGAGCACTGTTTAGAAAGGTCTGTGTATTTTTGAGAGCACTTTGATCACTGAAAAATGTTCCTGGGGGGAAAAAAAATGATCAAAAGTCTCTTTTTAATGAAATGTTGACAGGAGTGCCCCACTTTTTTATAATAACTACTGCACCGACAGACTTAAACATTTGCAGAACACTAGATGAACCATCTCTCAGTAGAACAGAGCTGTCACGTGTTAACAATATCATATCATTATGAAGAAAAATGCAATTTTCACCACAACTGTAACGGTCTCCACCAAGATTTGCCATTGGAAGCCTAAATTTTTGTGAAACACTCCCACTGGTACTTTACCCTAGCCTTTTCAAAGCAACTGAACAACATTTATTACAGTGAAGAAGATGAGCAAGATTTGGCCTGGACAATACACACATTTAAGTCAAATATTGACTAGAAATCACTGTAAATACAGGTTGGGTTAAATATTTCACAGTATAGTTTCCTGTGTCAATAGAAAACTGCTTTGCTATGCTGCCTTAAGGTACTTTCCTTTTGAAACATTGTGTCCACACAGTTCTGCACTTGTTGGAATGAGCTGTGCAGCATTCTGATGGTGCAGTATTCCACCGCTCAGATCTATGCCTGTGATTTTTCTCGTATGGAACCAACGGGGATTTTGGGACTTGGGATCAAACTAATAAAAGCCTGTGAACACTTTCCTAGCATGCTAAAATCCATCTGTATGTTGCAAGTGCTATTTCTGATCTGCTGTCAGGCATCATGAAGGACGTGCTACTGAGCTCCATGGTCATGACAGTCTTTAATACCAACTGCACATATATTGGCAGTTGCACAGCCAGATGAGCTCAGCTCGGCTGCTTCATAGGGATTTGGATGTCTTAGTGACAAGGCTTCAGTGGCGGGAGGAAGATGAAATCAAGCAGTTACTTCTGCAGGGCGTTTATCTGAGTAGTGCCAAGTCTTGGGCTTGGTCACCTAGCAGTGACTGGTGGGACATAGCGATGCAGAACTGGGATGAGCAGCAGTGGTGGCAGAATTTCAAGATGCTGATGGTAGCTTTCCTAGAGATCTACGCAGAGCTCACCCTAGAGCTGCAGTGTCAGCACACCAAGATGCGAGTTCCCCTCAGCATGGAAAAGTGTGTGGCCATCACCATATGGAAGTTTACCACACCCAATGGCTAGTAGTCAGTAGCTAACCTGTTTGGTACTGGCAGATTAACTCTTGGGGCTGTCATCATGGAGGTTTGTGATGCTGTTATGGGGGTGCAACAGTGCTGGGTCATAAAGCTTGGCAATGCACAGGAAATTATTGATGCCTTTGCATGGATGAGGTTCCTGAACTCAGGGGCTACTGATGGGACATGCATGCCTATTCTTTCCCTACCCTGCAACCCAAGCCAAAGATTTTAACAACTGGAAGGGAAATTTCTCCATTGTCCTGAAAGACCTGGATGATCACTGTGACAGGTTCACCAACGTTAAGGTGGGGTGGTCTAGAAAGGTCAATGACGTCAGGATCTTTACAAACTCAGGTCTGTTTGCTTGAATGAGCAAAGGATTTTTTTTCTTTCCAGGCCACTATGGATGTTAATGGAGTTAAGATTCCAGCTATCATTCTAGGAGACCGAGCTTACCTCTGCTACCCTGGCTTATGAAGCCTTTTAATGACACTTGCATAGGAGAAAAAAAGTGGTTTAATTATACTCTGAGTAGCTGCAGAACGGCAGTGGAGTGTGTGTTTGGAAGGATGAAGGGAAGGTGGTGGTGCCTCATGACAAGGCTGGGTATTTCTCAGCATAAGATGACTTGTGTGATAGGTACTTGCTTTGGTTTGCACATCATCTGTGAGAGCAAGGGAGAGAGGGTGCCTCTGAAAAATGTCCCAACTGGTCAGGGAAATAAGGTCTGGGATGCATTATGTGCCTTCTTTGAGGCCTGGGGGTAGTTGTGGGTAATGTATTCTGTAACCATTGAAATGAGTGACGTGATTGTGTATTGATTATACTAGGAATTGATACAATGAAGGGAAGTTATGCTATTGATGGCTTGAGCTGCACGTCAATTAAATTTTCAGCCCAGCTGTATCACAAAAGATGTATTAGCTAAATAACACAGGTAACAAATTAGACCACTTGGTTAAAAAAAGTTTATCAAGTGTGTAGTGGGAATTTAAGACAAATGGTACTGTGGCATGCCCAGACTAAGGGGTGCTCACAAGCTCCTGTAGGTGATGCACTTGAGAACGTTCTCCTTCTCCCACTCCAGGGGGATTGATTGTTGTGGGAGAGGCCTGTAATTAGGTTGATTGAACTGGGGGTCCCAGTATGCTGTGTTCTCCATAGTTTACAGGAGAGTAAGCAGGAAGCAGCTCAGGAAGAGGTATGGGTTATGGAGGCAGCATGTGTGACCCAATGGTTTGGGGGTTTGATGCTGAAAGGAAATAGAAATGTATAGGTTTAATTCGCCAGTGTGGATGCCATTTGGAGCACTCTGAGGGAGAAGGGGGGTTAAAAGCCAAGCAGGAGGAGAGAGACTCCTAGCTCTGTCCAGCATGGTGGCAGAGAAACCGTATGTGGGAAAAGAAAGGTGTTTAAATCCCCTATGCCGTTATATTGTAATACAATTGCATAATACTTACTGGTAGAGCTTTCATCCACAGCATTTTCAGGGTGGCTGCCTGCATGATGTTCTTGTATAATCTCTAAATCTGTTATGCCACACAGTTCTTGGCTCCCCAGAAAAATATCCTCTTGGTTGGACCCCATGGTATACACAGGTCAGGGGAGCTTTCCTTGGGATCTTGGGGGCTTGCTGTGTTGGCTGGGGTGCTTTGTGGAAAACTATTCACCACATCATTTTTTGGTGTGGTGATGACATCTTTCAGAAAAATGTGATCCACTTCATGGGCAGGTAATGGCAGCATTAGCGGAAGTCCTCCTTTGGTCCCTTTTCTTCAGGTAATTCTGCTGGTGATGCTCTAGGGTGAAAAAGTTGCTTAGTGCAGAGGTTGTTGGGTGAAAGACTGGCATTGTTAGGGGAAAGAGGGCTTTTGGCGGTGGCCACTCTCCTGTCCTCTATCTTTCTCCTGTCTACACGATGTTCATCTCTGTGGAAACACCACTTCAAGAGGCTAGAAATCCAACTTCACAGCTCCTTGACCCTGAAGCTGACAGGTCCACACTTGCTTGCCCTGGAGACGAGTGCCCTGCAAGTAGGTGATGATTAATCACACTGGGATTGGGTGGAGGATGGAGAAGGGACAGTGGCAGTTTAGGGGTGGGGGAGGGAGGCAGAGCATGGGTTGCTGTTTCCCTTCCCTGCCTGGGCTCCTACTGGGCCCTAACAAACCAGGACATTTTCTGCTTTCTCCATCAGTGTGAACATGGTTGGGAGTGAGTAGCTGTGGTCTCTGTCACTAAATTTCTTTGCTGATATGGGGACATGCTTCACCTTTCTATCTTAGTTTCCTTAGATTATTTCTAACATGGGGATAATAATGCATATCACCCTCACAGGGATGTTGTGGGAATGAGAATGACAGTGGCAACCATTTTAAAAGTCAAGAGTTACCACAGAAATATGTGAAATACCACAGCAGTTTCCTATTCTGTAATGGAAACTGTGTTATAGAAAAATTATACAATATTTCAACTATTAATGTGTGAGTTTAATGGCAACCAATGCAATTAATATCTGTAGAGCTCTATGTGCTAAGCGTTGTTAGGTGTATCTCAGGCTCCAACAGAAATTGGGGGGGGCCCATTGTGCTAGGAGAGTACAAACACATTATTAGAAACAGTTCTTGCTTTGAAGGGCTTAAAGGCTTACAGTCTAAAGAGACAAAACAGACCAAGGGTGAGAGAAAGGAAGTAGTAGTAACCTCATGATACAGATGGGGAACTGTGGCACAGAGGGATTAAATGACTTTCCCAAGGCCCTAGAAGAAGTGCATGGCAGAGCTATGGGAACTAAACCCATGTTTCTTGAGACCCCGTCCAGTACCTTAAGCACAAGGCTACTCTGAGGTATTCTTACAAACAGGTTTTGTCATTTTTCTATCTCCTGTCAAATGTTTTCTTACAGTATTATTTATAATATCTTTATTATTTAACTGTTTTAAGAAAAAGAATCAAATAAAGGGGGAAACATAGCTATAGTCTTCTAAAGCTAAATTGTATATGATCATTTCTCACCTGTTGGATCAGAGAGGCATGGGGTAAATTGCAGCATACTTGTTTTAGAGACCTGTACCTGAGAAACTACACCTCTGTGGAAGTTAAACATGCTTCTGCTTAGTTTCAAGCTTCAGAATTTCTTTTTTCCTTCTAAAGGATGCAGCTGTGATATTAACAATGAAAAAAATAGACATTTTGCTGTCACATGGAGTTGTCAGGCATGTTCCTTGAGAGATTCATTACTCTATTATGCATTCTAGCAATCTGCCATAAATCTGTATAGTGCTTCAACATAATCTTTTATTACTATTGCTAAGCACAAAACATTATTCTATCACCTCTTGGTGGCACTTTAGTCTACTTATTTGATCTCCTAGCAGTTTAAGATAGCTTTCTTTTAGGCAGTTTCCAGCAAAGAGTAGAGACAGAGAAAATGCCAGCTAAAACCAATCAGATTTACTTTTGCCATAACTACATCATTAGCCAGCATGTAATATTAATTTAGGAAAATAGTGGAGCAAGGAAGAGATAGCGACTGTATCTGAGAAGAGTATGCAGGTTAACTATTCATTGCAATATGATGGGCTTCAGATATATAAAAGTATTTTTTAATTAAAATCAAGTTCAAATTTGGAAGTATTTTCTATTTTGAGTAGTAACTGCTATAAATTGCTAATGGAATTAAAATCGTCCTAGTAAGTCAATTTGGACTTATTTTCATATTTTGTCATGTAAAAAGGTCTCCGAATCATGTTATTCATATAACAAATATTAGCATTTTCTCCAAAGAGCACAAGAACTGTGCTCCTAGGACACTGTTGAGTTGCCAAACTGCCCAGCCTGAGGTTGCTAGAATCCACTGTGCCCTAAACTGCAAATCGGGAGGGGCATTTTTCAGCCATCAAAGTCCTATTTTTAGTCCTCTTAAGCTCTTTAACCTGGTACTGCTTTACTTCCAACCAATAAAATAAGCCTGACTGACGTGACCAACTTTAATTTGAGGGGGAAAAAAACAAATTCCTGATAATCTGAAAAATCACTGCAATAGGTGGAGATTACTGTGGCAAATATCGTTTGAAAGAGAAAGGAGTTTGCAGTGTGATCAGTCTTGAGGAAGTTGCTCAGCCTTCTGTTGCTGAATCTCCTCCTAAATCAATTGGAAGAGAGAGGCAGAAGAGTAATAAAATTAACTCTCTTACCTTGTCAGGCAGCCTAACCAACATACCTTGGGAAATAACTCCATTTATTGATTGGGGGTTATCATTGCTAAATATATGGTGTAAGATCCTGGGCAAGAAGTAGGAAAGGCAGAAAAAACACTGAGATCAATAATAATCAGTTAAATAATAACAACAATAATCATTCTCTACACTTTGGTAGCCCTTGTCATCTCAATATCTGAAAGCATGTTTTTTTTTAAATTGCTTGATTAATTAAGGCTCTGCTGGCCTCCATTTGAGGTAGGTAGGTAATTGCAGTTCCTTTGTTATCTTTACATTTGAAGGTTTCTAACAGAGCTTGGTTAAATATTTTTAATTTTTTCCCAAGGCTAGGAGGCACCACTGTGATCATCTAGGTCTAACCTCCTATATAACGCAGGCCATAGAACTTCCCCAAAATAATTCCTTTTTTCACTACAGCAGATCTTTCAGAGAAAAAAAATCCAAACTTGCTTTAAAATTTGCCAGTGATGGAGAATTCCCCACAACCCTTGTTCCAATGGTTAATTACCCTCCCTGTTAAAAATGTACATCATATTTCCAGTCTAAATTTGTCTAGCTCCAATTTACAGCCACTGGATCTTGTTATACCTTTGTCTGCTAGATTGAAGAGTGCATTATTAAATATTTGTCCCCATGTTGGTACTTACAGACTGTGTGATCAAGTTGCCCCTTAACCTTCTCTTTGTTAAAATATTTAAATTGAGTTTTTTGTCTATCACTATAAGGCATGTTCCAAACCTTTAATCATTCTTGTGGCTCTTCTCCAAACCCTCTCCAATGTATCAATCTCCTTCTTGAATTATGGAAACTAGAACTGGATACCGTATTCTAGCAGCAGTAGCACCAGTTTGAAATACAGATGTAATATAACCGCCCTACTCCTACTATAGATTCCCCTGTTTATGTAACCAGGGATCACCATTCTATCATGATTCTCTATTTACAGTTATATTTTGAGACCTATTGTTTGCTATGTTACGCTTCGTAGTTTTTTAATCAAAATATCCTGTGGTAACAAGTCAAATGTCTTACAGAAATCTGTTACATCAACACTGTTCCCTTTATCAACCAAACTTGTAATCTTGTAAAAAAAAAAAAATAGTTTGACTGGATCTATTTTCGATAAACCCATGTTGATTAGCATTAATTATATTATCATCCCTTAATTAATTATTTATTGAGTCTCTCATATCAGCCATTCTATTATCTTGTCTGGGTTCAATGTCAGGCTGACAGACCTATAATTGCCTAGGTCATCCCATTTATCCTTTTTAAATAATGGCAAAATGTTTGCTTTCTTACAGTCTTCTGGAACTTCCCCGGTGTTCCAAGAGTTACTGAATATCAACATTAATTGTTCAGCGAGCTCCTCAGCCAGGTTTTTAAACTCTTGGGTGCAAATTTTCCAGACCTGCTCATTTAAAACATATCTAATTTTAGTAACTGCTGTTTAACATCATCCCGAGTTACTATTGGAATGGAGTCAAGTATCAGAGGAGTAACCGTGTTAGTCTGTATCCACAAAAACAATGAGGAGTCCGGTGGCACCTTGAAGACTAACAGTCTTTAAGGTGCCACCGCACTCCTCGTTGTTTTTATTGGAATGGAAAGTGTTTCATCATCATCATCATATGTTACACCATCTTTTTTTTTCCATATGCAGAACAGAAATATTTATTGAACACTTCCAACTTTTCTGCTTTATTATTGACAATTCTAACATTTCCAACTAGTAATAGACCAATACCATTGTTAGGCTTCTTTATGTTCTAATATACTTTAAAAACCCTTCTTATTGGCCTTATCTCTGCTATCCATAGATTTCTCCTTGTGTCCTTTAGCTTCCCTATCAAGTTGCTTTCACTTCCCCTCTAAATTAGTGGGGAGAGGGGGTTAACCAGTACAACCTTCTTTCTTGATTGTAGCTTTTTAGGCATCTAGTAAAGTCTTCTCAAAAGAATTTCCAATTATTATTCATATTTTTTCTGTTTAAATTCTACCTCCCAGCTGATTTGGCTCATACTTGTTTCCCACCTAATGAATATGGTCCTTTTAAAATACTAGTATGTATATATATATATTACAGGTTTGATCTTTGTTCAGTTTTCACATAAAAAGTATGATCAAGTCATGATCACTTGCACCTAAGCTATCATTAATATTTAGTTCTGTGATAAATTTCACTTTATCTGGCAACATGAGGTCTAAAACAGAATTTTCCATGTTGGATGCCCACTTCTTGAATTAGGAAATTGTCATCTCTAATATTTAGAAATTCAGAGGGTGTTTCTAATGCTGGCAGCATGAGACCTCCAGGATATGTCACTCAGACTGAAGACTCCCCAAGATCATGAAGCTTTTTTTCTTACACGTTCTAGATATGTGCTTAAGGAGCCAGTCATCCTGTTCCCTAGTGTGATTTGGCGCTCTGTAGCAGACATCAATTAATACCTTGTCTTTTGCTTTTTCTGTTAGGACATTGATCCATAAACATTCAAGATCATTTTCTTCTCAATTGTCAGTGACTTGGAAGCAGGTAATGCCATCTTTGACATAGAGCTCCACTCCTCCTCCTCCTCTTGTGCCTACTCAATCCTTCCTAAATAGATTAAACCATAGATCTAACATTCCAGTCATGCGAATCATCCCACCAGGTTTCAGTAATACCAACTAGTTTGAATTTATGCTAATCAATTAGCAATTCCAATTCCACTTGTTTGTTACCCAGGCACCTAGCACTGGTGTACAGGCAATTAAATAATGTATTTTCTTCATGTCCTTTGGTTTCTTGATTAACTTTGTTCTCAATATCTCGATTTTGTGTTAAATGAGTGCTCACATCTTCCCTCTTTTTACCCTCCCCTTTTGATATTTGTTTCATGTTTCTGACTACCCTAGCCAGCTGGTTCCTGAAAAGATTGTTTCCCCATTTACTGAAATGGAGGCCATCCAAATTGTACATCCCCCTCTCTCCAAAGAAGGTGAACCGATGTTCCACAAAACCAAAACTTCCACATACATTATTTACCTAGCCAGTGGCTCACTTCCAGAATCTTTTGCTCTCTGAAAAGATCACTTGGTTATTCCTTTTCTTCAGTAACATTCTGAGTTAGACTGTAATATGTGAAATATCCTACAACATAATGTTATTAATGCCAATATGCACCATCACCAGTGGATCCTTGCCCATCAACTTCAGAATCCCAATCATTCTTTGAGTGATGTCAAATTTGAAAAAAAAAACCAAGAAAAACTTTGACAGATTCCCCTCCCCCAAGTTTTTGTTAAATTTTGCAAAATTGGATAAAATTTTGAATAAAAACCAAGCAAAACAAAAAAAACAAGGAAAAAATCTCTAAAAGTATTGTTTCCCCCTCTTTTACCAAGGTATCTAGAAACATGTCTATTGGAATTCCAGAAGAATGGTCTAAGTGCTTTATGGAGAAAGGGAATTTAAAGTGTGGTGGAGTTCTAGAATAGAACTGGGAGAAATGTTTCAGCTCAAAGTTTGTTTGTTTTTTCCCCTAAGAAGTGTAGATTTGTATCAACTGAAACATTTCACAAATTCATGTAGAATTCCCTGAATTGTTCTGGTTTAAAAAATAATCTGAAAAAAAACAACAAAATTTTGTTCTGACATTTTTCTAAATGAAACCTTTTGATTTTTCAGTATGAAATGACTTATCAGTTGGATATGTACTTCAACTGTATTAACAATAAGTAGAAGATGAAAAAAGCTCAACAATTAAATGGATTTTTTTTCAGATAAAATGAAGCATTTTGTTCTATTTCAAACAATTTTTTCTACTTTTCAGTTCACCAAAATATTTAAAAAATATTGTTTTGGGTCAACCTGAAATGACTTGCTGTTTTGTTTGTTTGTTTGTTTTTCTTTGTACAACCACTGAAGTGAAAAATCAATTATTCGCACAGCTCTGTTCTAAAGGTATGGAGGAGATTGAAAATATATGTGCAAAATACACACGTTACTGGAGAACATTAGAAAAGTAAAGTCTTAAGTATTAAAAATACATCCATCCCCAAAGTATACACAAGCTTGTCAGCTAGAGAGTGAAACACTGTTAAAGAAAGCATGAAGTCATTAAAGATTTTACAAAGTAGTACAGCTGCAACTGTTTTCACAGAACACAGATATTACCATTTTCCCTCTCTTTCTTATAGGAAAATAGCAATACTAATTCTAATTTTGCTTATTTATTAGTACTGAATATTGCCTAGACCAGTACCTCGTTGTGCTACACACTGTACAAACACAGAACAAAAAATCCAGCTCTGACCCAAAGAGCTTACAAGCAAATTCCCTGCTAGTGTAATTTCATTGACTTCACTGGCGCTATACCAGCGCAGAATTTGCCTCAATAAGCTACTATTGAACTTTTCTGTTTTTCATATTCCATAGCAGATTCTATCCACTCACTACAGAAATTTTACATCTTAATTACATCATTATTTATTATCTGATAAGTCCCAATTTGGTGCTATACAAGACACACAGATAGGCACAGTCTTTGCACTGATTAGCTAATGATCAAACAGTAAGACAACAATTGGATAAAAATACTGTGTGAAGTCTAGAGGTCTGAAACAACATTTTTGGTGGTGTTTTAAACTGAGAGGGGGATAGGGCTTCATTGGTGAAGTGAATTTTTGGGGTCCCACAACAGGTTGGCACAGTCTTCATTTCAGATTTGCTAATCTAATTTATTCCATAATTTCAAATGTACCACAGCTATAACAGGAGTGTTTTTCTCCTCTACGCTTTTCAGCTCAAAACAATAGTGTCACAGCTGTCATTTAAAAACTGTTCTGCCACATCTCTCAATTTGCCAGTTCTCTTGCAATGTAGTACTCCTGGGGGAATTCTGTGCCAAAAACTTAAATTCTGCACTAAAAAATTAAAAATTATGTGCACAGTATTTTAAAATTCTGCATATTTTATTTGTCAAAATAATGTAATATAATCACACCAGTTTCAATTACTTTGGTAATTTATTGAAACTACAATACAATGGATGGAGAATGGGAGTGGGGAGCATTGAAGGAAATCCCCAAAGTCTCTTTTTATCTAATAGTAATGTAGCTAGGTTTGACTCTTTATTTCTAGATATTGGTCACCAAATATATGCAGCCGTATGTTCAGTTTTACATCATAGGCAACTGAAGAGCAAGTGGGGGCTGTGGAATCGAACTCACAATTTTTATTGGCTACTGGCCATCTCAGAAAGGTCAGTAGTAAACAGTTCATGGAGCATATTTCAATCAGAACATTTTTCAGTAAAAAAATTTAGACCGGTTCTAAAGCACCATAAGCATTTATAAGGGCATACTGTCATTTAGAATAAGGCTCCTTTACATCACTCTGGCAATGTAAAGGAGCCTTAAAACTTTTATACATGTTTTATGATCCTGGGGGAATTCACTAAGAATGGGAACTATTCAGCGACAACAATGGGAACAACTAAGCAGGCAGGCTGCTATATTATGCTCTGCCTAAAGGGACAGAGCCTTCCACACCCCTACCTCCAAACACCCTGAAGTCCTGCCCCTCCACCCCAGGTGCACTGAATAGTGAGCCAGAGGGACAGAGTCTCTCTCCTTCACTCGCTCGCGTCCCCTTCCCCGTGCTGATTTATGTCTCCCAGCTTTCCTTTGCTTCCCCTCAGAAGTCATTTTTCTGTGGGGAAGCAAAGAAATCTGTGGATAACATGAATTCTGCACCGGTGCAGAATTCCCCCAGGAGTAATGTAGAGAATGGGATATAAATGGGAATACATAATGTATATTTTTGGTGAACCACAAATCAAATAATTAAATAGGTTTTTCTAAAATAAAAATGTTGCTCAATATACTAATTAAAAATTCTGAAGAAATGCTGCTTAATATAAAATAAGTTGGCTCATTTTTAAAGGTATGGAATAAGGCTAAATTCTCCCTTTGTATCAACATCCGGAGTGTTTTATCACACCTGATTAGCATGCCCATTTTCAGTGAAAAGAAAGTTTACAAAGTATACACTGTTTAATAGAGGTGTTACATAAATCAAATCCAGTCTGGCTATTTCTAACAATTGAGCCTGAGTGAACCTATCTAGATTTGCTTGGATAGTGACTGATGAAAACAGATGCAGCTCTGATAGACCCCCAATTCCGGAAGGTACTTAAGTGCATGTAACTTTAAGCATGTGACCACTCCTACTGAAGTCAATGGAGCGATTTACTTTCTTACTCATGTGTATAAGTTCTTTTCAGAATCAGGGCCATAGACCCCTTATTATCACCTGTTGCTATTCCTACACATTTGACCTGTTAGCTTTGAGCTTTGATAGATCAGTCAATGTTTAAACCAGCTGGCCTCACCCAGTTTGTCTCAATATCTTCATTTTTAGACTCTGAGGGGAAAATGAGCAAATAAAAATGAAACATTATATAGGAGTTTCTCAGTGAGTTGAAGTAACAACTTGGAAAATCATGATGAAAGTGAAACCAAGCTTCCAGAAACTTATCTAAGAACCACAGAGAGTGTTAACTGGAAGACTTCATATTACAGAATATCAATCCAGCCACAAATACTAAGAGAGCATAATGGTGGATTGTACAACACAGAAGAGCTAAGAGGTGAATTCTCTAAAGGTCAGTAAGATCCCTATCGCCAAGGAGAAGTAATGACAGAGAACTAGCAGCGCACTACTGTTTGAGAGGTTGTAGATTTTAAGGATTTAATGGATCATTAGAACCTAGGTTCCAGCTGTGCTCCCATGCATTTTTTTACACCTTTCTGCCTCTCACGTTTGGTAAGACTTGCATCCTGATGAAGACAGGATTATCAGGGAGCCAACCTCTGTAATTTAGGTGGGTGGCCAAGTGATTGTAAGGATGGTAGTGAATGTTAAAAGCATTGTGCCTTCAGGGTTTTCCTTTTAACCTTCCCATATCACAGGGAGTCCTTCCAGCTGAGTTTGAGACAGGCTGTGAGTAGTTGGTCCATGGCTAGAGGAATACCCTTAAAGACTATTCTGATATATAAGTAGCCTGAATCCAGTTCTGAGAGGACAGTTTTCCAACATCACAAAATCTACAGCTACATTTGTTTTGGATCAGAATACACGTTCAGATATGCCTGCTGAGAGGAAACATGATATTTGAAGGAAAAATGTATTCACGGGAAGAAAAATTAATACCATCAAACTTGCCTAAGAATCGAGTGTGCTACCAGCACATAACAATACTGCTAGGCAACCGAACACAGGAGACATTAACTGTACATTACTTTATTCTTACCAAAGGTCTTTAGTGATGATAATTAAGAAGTCAAAACAGGCTTTCAACTGAACAAAAGCTTTAATGAATATGTTTCGTGACCACTGTGGTGCATTATTAATCTGAGTCATAACAGATACTCTATTAATAGGAAATGACATTTAATTCTCAGTCAAAGCCATCTTTGCCAGACATAGCAGATTATTTACAGGCTGATGTGATATATCAACTGCTATGTCTGGAAAACGTATTGACTGATTTCAAATTAAAATAAAACTTAGCATAGAGCTTGGTCAGTGATTTGGATTGCATAAAAACCAGCAGATATTATCCTGATGTTCATGATATTCTTTGGACAATTAAATCGTCTACTTTCTTTACAGCCCTATTGATTTGACTCCTTTTGTGGATGTAAGTATCAAATATTGCCCATATCCACGTAATTACTCCACATTAGCAAGGATATCCATAGTACAGTGGTATTATAGGCGGGACTGGTAGTTCCATTTATTATTAGGGTTGACCGACACTTCCCATTGTAAGATCCTGTTTTCTGTTGCTTATAATTTTGTCAGAATTTTAACTATCTAGGCTAAAATTTTCCCTGGAAGGTGTCTGCCACTGGCTGAATTTTTTGGGAAAGTTTTTTTTTTTTTAAATACAATGAGAGGTGCATCAGTCTTGTAAGTGCAGAGTGTTATTGTCAGCTAGTATCCCTGTACTACATTATATCAGGAACAGAAAAAATGAGATGATGGGGAGCAGAGGGGTTGGTAGGCACTTAATCCAGGAGGTGTAGCTTTTTCCCTTTTCTGTAGTTTTTAACAGCTAGGGTGGGATTCTGAAAAACACTCAGCATTGGCTAACACTGAAATTCCCAGCTCCTGTTTGTTTTTAAAATGTTTACCTCAAAATAATGTTTGGTTTGTATTAATGACATTTAAATTATGAAGGGACTGAGCGATCTTATATGGAAAAATGAAAAGAAGTGATTATAGCTTGGCTAAACAATGATTGAGGGGACTGAGAGAGATGAGATAAATCTCGACATGTGTTTGCAGTCTGTGTGAACATCCAGGAGACAGATTCTACCACCCTTACGAACACGGAGTTGTAGCTCACCCCAGGAGTAGCATTGTTTACTTCAGTGTGACTGCATGTGAAGTAAGGTGCTATTCAGCATGAGTGAGGCAACCAGAATCTGGCCCCAGGAAAGGAGAGGATTTCTTAAGGCTGATAGAGGTAAAAGCAGGAGTAATGGGATAAAATCAAGCTAAAGATAATTTAGGTACAATATTAGGAAATATCTCCAAATGAGAAGATTGTGATGGGGTAGAAGTTCCACTGCTTGAGTCATTAAAAACTTGGCTGGACAAATGTTTGAGAATATACTTCACAGAAGGGAAATGAATTGCATGATCTAACAGGTCTTTTCTAGATCTAATTTTTCTGAGTCTCTCATGCTAAGCAAAGAAATTTTAAATCTATTTTTTGCCTTGCAATTATCTGTATTCATTTTACTTATGCTAATTTATCTCCATCTATCACAGCTTCCAATTGGAGAATAATATTACTGATGGATGCCCACAAACTCTCTAAGTGGTAGGATTAGCAGTCCTCTGGTTAATATCTTGCAGTTCATTGCTGCAGGATGAATGCATATATTTTTAGTGCTGCAGAGATGAAGTTGAAATGACTGAAAACCTTCCCCCTTTGACCAGTTAAGTTAGTTATTTCCAGCATTTCTTTGGTTTATCTTGGAAGGCTCTTGCCTGAGATGTAATAATAGGTTTCAATAGAAGAAGTCATCACCACTGTGATACAAATGAAAACACCATACTTTTAAAACAGGACACCAAATTATTTCTAGTTGAGCAAAATGATCTCTAAAGCTGCTGTGATGGCTGATGCCTGTGTAGAGCTCCAGGAATTTGAAAGGGTCCATTTTATAATGGTCATGAATTATTCAACCCCTGGGATTAATCAGGCATACAGCACAGTATGTCACAAAATAGCTTTTCAAACTAAAATGGGTTTTACTAGTGAATTTGCCTCTAGGATGTGTATTTTCATCAAGATTTATCGTAAAAATCATCTGAATGATCAGACTTGAATCACTACAGCCAAATGTATTTTGTACAAGATTGATTTTCATGTTCACATAACCAGCCAAATGCCAAGGCAAAAAGCAAGCTGTGTGTTTGAGGTGATGCAAGACAAAACTGCTGATCAAATTTTTGAGGATAGGTTGTTTTGTTTGTCTAACTTTCTTGGTCTTTCTTTAGATGTGTTCTTCCTCCTCTTCCCACCATAGCCATTTTCAGTGCATCACTCAATCCTGTCTGGTTATTGTAAGCCTAATTTTTGACTCCCCATCATGGAGGCTGGTTAAAGGAGCACAGTGTAGCTTGTTAAGAAGAGAGGACGGGTGAAAGGAGAAAAGAAGATTGAAGGCAGGCTGATCGGGGCAACCCTCTAGGCAGATCTTCAGTTGAGCTCTGACAATTTACACCAGCTGAGGACCTGCCCCTTCATGTCTTGTCTTGTCAAAAAATAAGGGGGGGGGAAGCCTTACGCTAAATTATTATTATTTATATGACCATAGCACATAGGAGCCCCAGTCATGGACCAGGATCTCCTCATGCTAAGCCGTATATACTCACAGAGCAAAAAGACAGCCCCTGTCCCAAAGAGCTTACACTGAGGAGAAAAACAGTAAGGGAGAAAGGGAGAAACTGTGATCACCTTACTTGAAGTCAATTGGATTTCTCCTGTGTGCAAGGTGATTACATTTGGGCCCTAAAAATCTATTCCCCCTTGCATTTAACAGGCTGAAGTGTGTGTGTGAATATCATTTCCCAGAACTGGGAGTTGATGCAGCTTCATCATCAGAATAAAGGCTCAGTGAAATATTTTAAGTAGGTTATGCATCCCCACCCAGAAATGAATGTACGACCAGATCTTGGTATGATGGCAATCAGCATTGCTCCCCTCAAATCCATAGAGGTGCACTGACCTACACCAGCTGAGGATGGCACTCCAAGAAGTTGCTCAACTGACAGCTCTAAATATTGAAGTTCTCTCCCTAAAAGAGGCTTAGCGCAGGACTGCTGCAGTACACATTTTGTCTCCGCACTATCCCACCGATACGTGCTTCAACCCTGATCTGAACAGAGTATCTGTAGGGATAACAGCTCTGTATGTATGGCACATTCAGTCCTTGGCCTCTTTGCTGATAAGGCCATCAAGGACACCAGTCAATGTGGTGGCTTTTAGGATGTGTCCAACAAAACCACCAAGGCCGATGAAAATTATATAGGACCCAGCTCCAGCCCTCACCTCTGTCTTGCCCACATCTCTCTCTTCTGCTCCATGGTACATCCACATGTGCTTTCATATGGCCTGGGGACAGACATCTTTACAATGCACCCTCTGTAGTCAAGCAATATAACATTCCCAATCCTTATCCTTTCTTTTCTCATCCCATTTTTTTACTTCTCCCCCACACCCAGTCATGACTCTCTTCCCCATTGCTCCCCTCCAGTTTTAAGTGTCTTCAATCCATTGTCCCCCCCAAACCTGTTTATCTCTTTCCCCACTTGAATGTCTCTTTTTTCTCCATTGAGCACTCTCCACACATAGAGACTGCTGTCTCTCCACATCCCATTCCACAGACCTGGCTGTTTTCCTCTAGCTAAGAGAGACATTGATGCTACTACTGCTGAAAGTTAGAAGATGAGCAAGCAAGACAACTAGTTCTGGCTTACTCCTGGCATCTGCTCTCAAGTGGGAACAGCTGTCACTGTGGCATATAGTGGGTGGAAGAGGATTTGTGCTGGAAGCCTTCCTGACTCCCTGCAACCCCTATAATATGTGAGGCTTCAGCAGGGTTGCAGGAGAGTGATGAGCATACTAAATGAAGAAATATGATGTGAAACGTGAGATACTTGGCAGGAGACTTCCTGATGAAATATGAACCAATGGCTTTAGTGAATTTAGGTATTAGTCGATTGAGCCTTACCTGATGTTTATTATTGACTATTATTAATTCAGAACATTTATATAGCAACCTAATGTAAGTGTCACTTTACAAGCATACATAACATGTTCCCTTCCTCAGAGACATCTCACATCCAATGTTCCAATTTTTCAAAGTCCCCTGATCACCTTAAAGATGATTGAATAATTAAAGATGTGAAGGGAAGAGGCCGTAAAAGATGGATGTTAAGGATGGATTTGATGGAGAAGGACAATGGTAAATGTGGAGGGCCCAGTATGGTAGAAAGCCATTAGCACTATTAAACCACTCATTATTTATTCACAAAGATCCTTTCAATGGAGTGAAATACCCACCCAGACAGGATAGACAGATTACCTGGATGTATCTGATATGGGCTGATTTCCAGAGCCACAAAGGGCAGATAGGCGCTTAACTTCCGTTAATGAGTGTTGGGTGCTTAACTGCCCTTTTGTGCCTTTTGGAATATCCCCCATAACGGTTATTAGAGAATGCTCACAATGTTGATATTTATATCATCATAATTAAGCCTGAGCATTGATTGGAATGAACAGGGAAGTTCATGGCTCTGCTGCTGCACATTTTCAGCACTACGTGATTTTACTTTTAGAAAGTTTTGTTTACAACCAGGCTAGAAACACTAAAGAAAAACCCCAAACACGTTATCAAAGACGACAAAATAATGAAAAAGGGTGTGTGTGATATGGAGCAGTTTTTAGCAACCAGCCTGGTGCCCAAGCCACTTCCAACGATTGGAATGGAATATTGATTATTTTGCTTATTGCCAAGAGTATCACCTGTAAGGCCTTTGCACTAGCCTTAGCATAACTAAGGCAAAACCAGGAAGGAGGGGTGATCACGAGGAGTGGGCCTGACTGCATCCTCCCTGATATGCTGGGGTATGTGAAAAACAGGAAGTCGATCTATATTTGACTTCTGGGGTGTGTGTGTGTGTGTGTGTGTCAGTCAGGGTCCAAGAGATTGCAAACTCTGCAAAAACACATCTGTATAACTAACGTCTTAAAAGTGCTTGCTTACTGGTTTATGTTTGATTGATATGTCGATGTAATTGTAGCAGTTACTAACATAAAAGGGGTAGAGGGGACTGAGGAATTTGGATTTGCAGTTCTGGATATCTCTTGGAATCCCCAGCAACAGGCAGATAGCTGGCCACTTGAACCTGGTCGTTTGACCACTTCAGACCCCTCCAGACCCTGGGTAACTATTGTTTGGGGGTGCTCTATAGCCTATTGTGTTTGTATGTGCTTGAGACTAAATAAAGCAGAGACTCTGGTGAAAGTGCTGGAGACTAATAAAGTGAAGGCTTTAAATAAAAGCACTTGATTTTGTGTGATTTGTGCCAACCACATAGCAGATGGAGGTGCTGCGTCTCCCTTGGTTCATTTCCTGATACCACTTCACAGAGAGCTTTGGATTTAGGGAACCCCAGGTACCATGTGCGCCTCGTCCCTTCTAGGAATAGTGGCCATAACTGTGGCCATTCCCACAAGCTCGGTAGCTTTCTCCAGGATGATATGAAAGCATTGAAGATTGCTGGAGGTGACTTGTATGAAATCCAGAACCAAGGGAAATGGATTGTAAGTGCACAAGGCTCTTTAAATGATGTTTTCTTGTTTCCTTAAGGAAAAACTAGACAGTCGTGCATATTTATGTGCTGCTTTTCTTGTGAGATGGAGAAAACACCGGGATCAAAGACACTCTTAGGGCATCTTGAGAAAGGCCTTAATTCAGCAGCCCAGCTCCTATTCAGCAAAGCAGGTAGGTACATAACTTTACTGAACAGGGATGGACTTAAGCATAGGCCTAAATGCTTTCCTGAATTGATGCTTTGCATCCAGTGTGTGAGATTAATGTTTCTACATTACCATGCTGAGTTGTCTGTCTTTTTCAACAGGTGTGTATTAGAATGAAAGAAATAGACCCACACAAACTCGCTGTCACTTGGGAAATTAGAACTTGATGCCTCTAGACACCACTTTTTTTCATCTTGTATTTATTTCTCTCTCTTCTTTATAAATTGATAAGCCTTAAGTAGGTCAGGTGGCTGAGGAAACCAGCTGCAGCGATCTGTACACTATGATTTACTTAATCAGCTGAACGCTGCAAGCCTACTTGGGCAGCCTTGCATGAAGCATTGCAGAGATGAAAAAGGGTATCAGACTAGAAATGAGGTTATCAGAGGTCATACAGGGAGCACTCCAGGGTCTGCAGTTAAGCCCACTATTCAGTGCTTTGTGTCTCAGCTTTTATAGTTGTCTAGATGTGTTCTACAAAGCCTCTTTATTTGGAGTGTAATTTATGGTCTCTGCTGTGTTTACAACTGCAACCATCTGTAGCTGTGATTCCTACTTCTATTTATGTCAAATGATTCCTCACCAACTTCACTACATTTTCAACTGTGCTAAATATAACCTTGCCCAATTGTACACTGCTTAAATAAATTCAAAATCGTACAGTTCTCCATTCTGCAAAACCATCAGTGACAATTGGGGGGGGAAGGGTAGCTCAGTGGTTTGAGCATTGGCCTGCTAAACCCAGGGTTGTGAGTTCAATCCTTGAGGGGGCCACTTAGGGCTCTGAGGCAAAATCAGTACTTGGTCCTGCTAGTGTAGGCAGGGGGCTGGACTTGATGACCTTTCAGGGTCCCTTCCAGTTCTATGAGATAGGTATATCTCCATATATTAAAATATTACATTTATGAGCAGACAGCCCTTCTCTTTAAGAATGCTACTATTTATCTGGCTACACAGATGATTTGAGTTCAACTGTAACTATTTGGTTACCTTAAAATTCTTATTCTGGTAGACTATAAATTACCAGCTTCACTCAGAACCCTTTGGTAATGAATTAGTGTTTAGCGTTGGAGACTTGCAAAAAAGCCTTCTGTAGATAGATTAATTTTGAAAGACTCTATTAATTATCATTATTATGTGGTGTTGTAGTAGTGCCTAAGAGTCAGAGTGATGGACTAGGCCCCCATTGTGTTAGACACTGTTGTCACAGGATACACTCACCACTGGGGTGCCTCCTTGTCGCTCATCTGGAGATTAGCTCTCAACTGGTCTAACACCCCTCCATCAGTTGCTCACCCCAGGGTCTCTTTCTCTCTCTCCAGACTCAGGTGTGTGGCATGACCCTCCAGCGAGATCACTGTCATTTTTCCTTTAAGGGGTATCAAAATCCCACTGTATGAACTAGCTAATGAAATCTACCAATCCACTGTCCCTCCTGTGCCACTTCCCCGGTGGCTGGTAGGGGAACCTGGGCCCACCCCCAAGTCCAGCATAGACCATGGTTGTTAGTCTAGGAACTCTATGACTAACAACCATGGTCTATGCAATCCCAGACCCCATTGCTGTTTCTCTGGGATCCTTCCTACCTTTTTTCTCTAGCTCTGCCCCCCTATGGGTTACCACTGGAGCCTCGTCTGCTCCCTGTGGCTATTTCACCCCCTCTTGGATTCTTGCCAGTGTCTGTATTCCCAGGCAGGATCCCAAGGCTTACTCTATCCCAGATCCCCGCCTTGTCTCTTCTCAACTCCCCTCCTCTCTAGGGAGTGACTTCCTGCAGCCCCTTTTCATTTGTCACTTCCTGGTTTTATACCAACTCAGCTGGCCCCAGCCTAACTGGGTTTCAATATCAATTAGAGCTTATCAGCCCTGACTTCCCTTCAGGTGCAGCCTATCATGGGCTTAGTTGGCCCTTTCTATGTAGTCAGGCTTTGGGTGGGGTAGACACTTACCATAGCTGTGCAGGCACAGAACAAAAAAATGGTCCATGCCCCAAAGAGACTACAATCTCGGTAAGAAAATCTCATGGTAAGCTTGGCATAAGCAAATAACATGTGTTTAATATGGTCAAATGTAAATGTATACCTCTAGGAACAAAGAATTTAGGCCATGCTTACAGGATGGGGGACTCTATCCTAAAAAGTAGTGACTTTGAAAAAGACTTGGGGATCCTGGTCGATAATCAGTTGAACATGAGTTCCCAAGGCGATGGTGTGGCCAAAAGGGCTGATGCAATCCTTGGATCTTAAACGGGATCTTGAGTAGGAGCATAGATGATATTTTACCTATGCATTTAACACTGGTGTCACTGATGCCAGAATACTGTGTCCAGTTCTGTGTCCACAATTCAAGAAGGATGTTGAAAAATTGGAGAGGGTTCTGAGAAAAGCCACGAGAAGGATTAAAGGATTGAAAAACATGCCTTATAGTGATAGACTCAAGCAGCTCAGTCTATTTTAACAAAGAGAAGGTTTAGGGGTGATCTGATCAGTCTGTAAGTACCTACGTGGGGGAAAAAAATTAATAATGAACTCTTCAATCCAGCAGACAAAGTTATAACAAGATCCAATGTCTGGAAGTTGAAATTAGGCAAATTCAGATAGGAAATAAGGTGTAGATTTTTAACAGTGAAGGTAATTAACCTTTGGAACAATTTACCAAGGGTTGTGGTAGATGAGCTATCACTGCCAATTTTAATTCAAGATTGGATTTTTTTTTTCTGAAAGATATACTGTAGTAAAAAAATGAATTATTTTGGGTAAATTCTATGTCCTGTGTTATTCAGGAAGTCAGATTATATGATCACTGTGGACTCTTCTGGCCTTGTAATATATGAATCTAAGGGTAAAACAAGAGACAACAGGTATTTACACACAGGCTGGGGGAACAGACACAAGGAAATAATGAGACAGTATTAGTCAGCGTGATAACAGTAGCTTGGCATAGCAGGACACAGGCATAACTGTTGACAAGGTTTTTGTAGGCATTTGTATTACACCATTGGTGTACATGGGGTTTTACCCATATAAAAATTAAGGTCACTGCCCAGAAGAGCTTACAATTTTAGGACTCATACCAACAATACCTGAAGTCAAGTCACTTTATTGGACTGAGCCCTAAATTAGATAAAGACCTCAACAATGGTACTTTGAGCAATAGAGAAAGGTAGAAGGAGATTTCAGCAACCCCCAGAAAAGAAAAATGTGGCAATGATTTGTCAGTCACTATTGCCTCATTGAGTGATGTGGTATAAATATAAGTCTTGGCTGTGTTTTATTATTGTGAAGACTGGGATTATTGCTATGCAAAAAATTTTGGTCTCTACATGCTATGTACAGATATCATGAATATATTTTCACTACTGTCAGCCCAAATCGCTGATATTTCTGCTTTGTGTAAATGGCTACCCTGTTATGCCATCCACAGCTAGGGTACCTATAGCACCAGCACTGTCAAACACATTAAGACCCCAGTCCAACAAAGTACATTAGCATGTGGCTATCTTTAGAAATGTGAGTAGTCCCATTGACTTTCAAAAATACATTTGGAAGAGTTGCACAGCAATGGTGCCTTGTCCTGTTACCGAGGACAATGCCTGTTCTAGTTACTACCGGGGCAGTGCTTCTGGACACCATTCCAAACCCACAGGAGAGCCTAAAAAAACACAATCTGTCACCCTTTCCCTGAGTGATTTAAATGCTGTCCAGTTCTTTGAAGGACATTAGTGGAAATATAACCAAGAGCAGTAACATTTACATCCCACAACAGAGGGAATCTGAGTGGGGAATGGAAACACAATAAGAAAAATATAAGATGTGTACTGATACTAATCTGTGCCCTTTGTTATATGGCAAGTGGAAACAGAATTTTAGGAAGGCAGCTGAGATGCTTGAACTAGATTCCTAGTATTTCAAATTACACTAACGTGGGTGAATGCTTTATATTTAAGATGGTACTTACACCTTAGCTATGTCATCTGTGTCCACTTTTAGACTTTCCTTGGAACTGTGAATCTTCAACAGGGGGAAGTTTACTGGACATAGTGGGCCAAATGTACTTGTAAAACTAGTATGGGGTGATGTGTAATCCTGGCCCACCCATCCCTGTCTTCAGACCTTCAAGTCTCTTCCTCACTAAATGATAATGTGTAGAAAACCCTCTGTGGGCTTTAGAGGATGTCATGGAAGTGACTGATTTTTGTCTCTTCTTCTTGAGAGTGGGGGAGATCTGTCCATTATCCAACACAAGAGTTTTAAGGTTTAATAATGGCCAAAGACACACATTTTTTCTAGTTCAAATCCAAAATGGCATCTACGCTTCCATAGGTTGCACAGAACAAACCTGATAGGCATCACATCAGCTGAAACATTGTGAGAAACTCACAAGATGGAAGAAAGAAAGATTAGATTTTAACCTGAGAGTTTCAAACACAACAACCTGAACAAATTGCATTGCTCACAAGCCATCTGTTGACACAGTTGTATTCTACATGAGCAGCTACCAATGTAATTGGAAGGGGGTGTGATGACACTTTTGTATTCATAATATATTCATCCAAAGTTCCAATTATGAATCTAATATATTTCCATTTTTTTCCACAGTGATAGTTTAGAAATATTTACTGTGTGCAACCCTAACTACATTGCATGCATAATAAAAAAAAAAGTATTGTCATATATTGTATGTATTCACTGTAGAGATATGCCACAAGGGTGAAGCTCATCTGTTCAGGAAACAGAGCATTCACAGAAGCTGCTGTAAGACTGTGTAATGAACTCCCCCAAGAACTGAGGACTATCACAAACCTTCATCACCTTCCACTCGAAGTGCAAGACACATTTCCTTGACCTTGCCTTCTCTGATATGAACACATAGCAGTTAAAAAACGTACCAAAACAAAGCACTACACTGAACACACAGTTCCTCTCCCCTTTTCTCATCCCCAGGGCCAGCGCAACCCATTAGGCGACCTAGGTGGTCACCTAGGGCACTAACATTTGGGGGGCGGCGACCGCGGCGGCTGGATCTTCGGCCGCCCCGGTCGTCGGTGGTATTTCGGGGGCAGGACCTTCCACCACCTCTGTCGGGGGCGGCATTTCGGGGGCAGGACCTTCCACCACCTAGGGCGGCAAAAAAGCTGGCGGCGCTCCTGCTCATCCCATGCCCAGGGAGAAGTTAGGAGAAAGAATAAACCACATGTGACAGATGTTAGTCATGTCACTTAATGCGTTACTGGAAGGCACTTGGATACTACAGCCATGAGGATGGTTTAAGAACCTATATAGAATAGAAGAGGTGCACAAAATAAAGCAAAATTCCTCTTCCTCTCCCCTTCAAGAAAGCAGAGAGCATCGAGAGTCTAAATTTCCCCTCAGTTATATCCATGGAATTCCACTGTAAAATTCTGTGCTGTCTTGCACTCCGTGCAGCTCCTTTGAAATTAATATGGCTGCATGAGTGTTGCAAAGAATGTATCCATCTATAATGAATCTATGCAATTTCATCTAATTGAAATGAAAATGAAATTTATATTTGCTAACTTATTTCTCTTTTATGTGTAACTTTAGCGCCCTCGTGGCCAAGATGGAGTCTGCTCTGCAGGCAGCTCTGGCCAAGAGAAGGCGCGCGCAGGAATGCAGCAGGAGAAATTCCTTCCACCCCAGGGGCACCTGTTCCAAACCCCCCAGAGTGAACACACCCACCCACAGGAAAAGTACAATGGATATAACAAAGGGAAATATTTATTTACAGAGGGATGAGAGGAGAAATACAACAAGGGGAAATATAGGGGGAGCAGTAGAACAGGGTTGCATTCAAACCCAGGCCCCACGGGCCCAGTGGTAGCACAGTGTGAAAGGGCAGACACTGAGCAATGTGTCTGCACACAGAGTTCAGGAGTCCTGAGCAAAGTTCCAGTCCAGGGGTGAGTCTTGGGTGCTCCTGGTCGTCTTCGGCGCCAGTGAACTTTCCCCCAACAAACCCCTCCGGTGCCCTCTTCTGCCGCTCTCTGCAAAGCCACACAGAGCGACCATCTCCCCACTTAACTAGCTAGCAACCTCCCTCCTTGTTCCCAATGCAGAGTCACAAGCCCCAGTACTCACAGCCCCATGCAGCTCTGGGCAGCCGTGATACTGGGGCCAGCTCCGGCCTGTCCTTCTCGGGCGATTCCTCCCTGGCACAGTGCTCCTCCTGGCTCCTGTCCTGGGGTGTCCCCGATACGCCACCCTGTCCTTCTCCGGCTTCCGGCAGGTTTTCCCTGCTTCACTTTTCCAGGGCCTGCAGGCTGCCTCTCTCTCTCCCTGGAGCTCCAGGGCTGCCCCCTGGAGTTTCCCTCCTTTTTTCTTACTCTCCCCCTCCCCCCAGCAAAAAGATTTAAAGGGGCCATGCTCTCTAAACCCCAAAGGGGTTACATATGCTTCAAGCAAGCAAAAATTAATTCACGAGAGAGAGAGAACTAGACCATGATCCTGCAACTGTCCTCATATATGTCAACTCCTCAGCTTGCATGGAACCCTATTTTCTTGAATGCAGTTTGAGAACAGAGGTTTGCCTGTCTGGAGTCAGTTTCAGGATTGAGGCATTGGTCCTTAAAGTAGCAGCATAAGAGTTTCAGCTAAGAAATGCTTATTTATCTGCTGAAGCTGATTCAAGAAGCTGTGAAATGCCTGCTGCTGATTCAGTGAGAATGAGTTTTATTTCTCATCAGGCCTGCTGTAAACTCAGTGGAAAAATTATATTTCACACCAATGCCATATGTGGATTTAGAAAACCCTTTTTCCCCCCACTTATATTTTTGTGATAATTTCATACGAATGCATTCTGCAATTGTATTAAAATTAAGACCTTAAACTGATCTTCATGAAAAGGGAAAAAAATCTCACTCTTACTTATTCATACTTTCATGCTCAGAGATAATGAGAAGACATTCATTATTTATTCAAATCATATTAAAGACTAGAGTGACAGCAATAGAACATCTTGCCATAAAACTATAGAAAAGCTGCTGCTGCTTTTTTTTCTTTGAAATCAGTGGGAGTTACTCAGTATCCTGCAGCAGGAGAATTGGGAGGTTAAGGATTTCAAACCTGATTCTTGACCAATAAGCACCAACCTCTCTGTTGCACCTTCTTCTTCTCTCCCGCTCCACCCCACATGAGATATTTGATCGAACAACAATAGCAGTGAAGCCACTCAGGTGGCAGCTCATACTAGCCATTTGAGTATATACTCAGTATCCTGGACAGGGTTGTACAGCCTGTACTGCCACAACTTCACTGCTACAAGAACACCCAGAATCCTGGTTAATTACCTGCAGAGCTACTGGACCCAAACGAATTAGATTAAAGCTAGCTTGTGTATGTCTACATGTGCTGCACTCACACCTCTGATATAAGTGTAGACATACCTTATGTGGGGTGGAGTGGGCATGTGGGAGAGAAGAAGGTGGGACAGGTGCTTATTGGTCAAGAATCCGGTTGCAACCACACCCTGTGATTGAAGTATAGACACACCCTTAAGATCAACCTCCAAAGGTTACCTGTGTATATTTAAGACTAAATCCTACCTTGACTTTAGGGGGTTCTTCTGATGAAATTCAGTGGGACTACCTGCCTGGGTAATAGAAGCAACATCTGTCCCTTGCTGCATGTATATTTAGACCTTGAAAGATGGAGGTACATGATATCTTAAGGATTATGTGTTTGTTCTGTTTTTTTATATTTCTTGCAAATTAACTGGATTATATCAGCAATGAAGTAACACTTGATCCTTTTGAAAAACAATAATACTCTTTATTTGGAGATGAAAGGAAGCTTCATGTGTGTTTATATTTCACATTTACACTCAGCACAAAAGGATAACTGGGAGGTTAAGACGTTTAACACATTATCTTTTACAAATGTATCAAACTGTTAGTGTTAATTACCCATCAAAAATAGCAAAATCTGTTTTAAAATCAAAGAGCAAAACATTTGCATAAGTTTCCAATTAGAGGCTTTTTTTTTTTTTTACAAATACAAACTAAAAATATGCATTGTAGAGGGGATTACCAATAAGATTCTTAATTGTGAAGCTCAAATTTAGCTTTCCGACAATGACCTAAAATAGTTGCTCACAATTTAAATCATTTCTTTTAAAAAAATCACATTGTGTGACTTTGAGTCACTTTGATCTCCAAGGACCCAAATCTGGTTTAGGTTACGAGCTCAAGTAATTAGACAATCTTAGCTTGCTCCCAAGTGGACACTAACACTCCTATACTATTTAACAAATACTTCATTCAAATGAAGGTAAGTTTAAATGCTCATGGAAACTGAATCATTTTACAAATTTCCCATGAGTGTTAACCTCAAAACCTGGCCTGATAAATATTTCCAAAGAGAGAGATTATTTTCATCCTTTAACTGATAATTTAGAATAATTGAAGTCCAAAAATATTTTGTTTCATATTCTTACCATTCTGTTTAGAGAGATCATTGAAATAACAATTTCACCCTCTGATGGACAAGACAACTTCCACTGAAATTCAATAGAAACTATACACGTGCCTCCAAGAACAGAATGTAATGATACAAATTGGTCTTGATTCCATAAAACCTGACCATATCCTTTGTGGAAAACTTAATCTGGACCTGAATATCTGAAAGTCAAATTAATTTAATTTGCATTTTTCAGCACTTAATGCATGAAATGCAATAACTGAGAAATTTCCAATCCATCCAAATCTGGGACATAGAATCGTAGGACTGGAGGGGACCTTGAGAAGTCATCTAGTCCAGTCCCCTGTACTCATGGCAGAACTAAGTATTATCTAGATGATCCCTGACAAGGTGTTTGTCTAACCTACAATGTCTTAAAAACCTACAATGATGGAGATTCCACCACCTCCCTGGGCAATTTATTGCTGATAGTTAAGAAGTTTTTCCTAATGTCCAATCTAAACCACCCTTGCTGCAATTTAAGCCCATTGCTTCTTGTCTTGTGCATCCTGGAAATCTTATGAGAAAACGTGTTATCGGTCCAACTTCTTGATCAAAGATTTTTTTTTAAGCTTCCAATGTGCATCTGAACATATCTGAACCAATCCTCTGAACTCTTTGAGGCTCATCCATCATGCACTGTCATACAGCATTGTAATACAACTGTAGCATGCCTGAGGGAACATGTGTGCCAGTATGGGAGATTGCAAATGTAAGAATGCAATCTGTTTTGAAAAATCTCCTGCCCTTTGTATTTATTACATTCTCAAGGAAGGAATTACCCTGAAGAATTAGTTTGATTTTATAACCTGATTCTTTTAAAATGTCCCAAGCGTAGAGTTAGCCACGACATCTCAGCTAAATGCCAACTTACTGCAGTTTCAGTTAATTATATTGTTCTCCATCTCTTGAAATCATTGTGCAATAGCACTAGAGATGTTCAAATCTCTAACTACACAACCATCATAAACAATTTGCTCAAGGTCTCTACCCATATCTCACCAAAAGCACAGAGACTCAACTCCTGCCATGACCATATCTCAGGGGTGGCCAAACTTACTGACCTTCCGAGTCACATATGACAATCTTCAGAAGTTCGAGAGCCAGAGAACACCTGCCAGGACTCAAGGCTTCAGCCGCTTTCTTGCTGAAGCCTCAAGCCCCAGCAGGTGCGCCCCAGAGGGCTGGAGTTCCTAGACCCCCATCCCCACTGGGAAGAAGCCCCTACCCCACCACCCTGCTTGAAAGTAGAGGTCACGAGCTCTCCTTCTCCTCCTCCTCCTCCCCAGTCTGGTAGGCGGAGAATGGGGGGAAGGGCAGAGGGCTCCGCGAGCTGCATTTTAAAGAACTGCATGTGGCTCGTGAGCCACAGTTTGGCCACCCCTGCCATATCTGTTTCACAGTCCCGTACCTTTGTGGGCCTTCCATTCTCACTCCTACTGCCACATCACACACACAATACCTGGGTATTACTATGTGCTATAAAGCTAGTGAGGCATGCAAGTCATTTCCAAGGACACCACTACATTATGTATTCTGCAGTCCACTTACTTTACAGAAAGGTGAGTTTAGAAGCATTTTTGGGCACCTTGGGCATTTTTAAGAGTTCATTATTCATTATTAGTGACCAAAATACTAAGTATGTAATTGAAAATTTCAAAAGAAACTACAGGGTTTTTTTGTCCTAAGAATTTTTTTTATTTATTTTTTTATTTGGGTGAGGAACCCTCCCGCATGCACACACATACTTTCTTCACTATTTTTACTTGTTTTATCCACTGAAAAAGTAAAAAAGCGACTGTATGTGGGGAAAAAATCCACTAATCGGACTCTTCTCCAGGACTTGAATGGAGTCTTTCGGTCTCCAACCCTGTAATTTTGGGTTAGAAATTCAGCATTTGGGGACAGGAAGCATTCATTTCATTTGTATTTTTTTACAGTAGTTGTTTGAAGCTGTTCAGAGTTTTAGAAATTAGAAGTATTCCTGGATAAGATGGATTAGTGGGCAGAGTGCAGATAAAACGGTCAAAGGTATGTGTTGTGCCTATGTATAATAACAACAACATCACTTAGCACTTACATAGCTATCATAGAATCATGGAGAAAACACTTAATTACCTTACAAATTGATCTGCACAGTTTTAGATTTTTATGGATCCCTGGCTCAAATACTAATCACTTTTATGTTAAGAAAATGCCTAAGCAAAGCTTCAGTTTACAAAACTGAAGCAAGAGCATTCAGCATGAAAATATTATCAATTTGGTTTGTATTATTCACAGACTGGCCAAGTCCTTTCTTATTCTTCTTCTGTGAATAGCTGGATGCTTTTCCCAAAGGTGTATTTTTTTCTGCTTACATCACTGAGTTTATATGTCAGCAGTAATCACAACAACCAATCTAATCTCATTTAAACTCTTAAAGTACTGTTGTTTGATCATGTTTGTATTCCTGTTCCATTCCCATTCTCCCTGGTCATGGACATCTGAAATGATTCCTCTATGTGGTTTTGATCTGCTGCCCTATTAAGTCCTTATGTACACAGTATTGTATACAGTAACCTTTGGGATTCTGTGGAACTTTTAAGCAAATATTATGTGACCTAGTTACAGTATCAACAATGTGTTGTTGATAACATGTAGGGACAGAAGTCATTACTGGCTACACACTTCTAAAGCACAGCTGGTGGTCTCAGTTTGTTCCCTAGTACGGAGGTGTTCACATCATAGAACTCACAACAAAAATTAACATAAATTGGCACTCAGTCACGTGACATTGTTGTGATCCCCATTTTGCAGATTTAGGCGGGGGGCGGGCAAAGGATGTAAGTGACTTGCCCTAGATCACACACCAAATTAGTGGCAGAGGCAAAACTGTTACCTGTCTAAAATCTAGCTCAGCTTTTGTTTAAATTTTCAACAAGCATGTAACATATAGCACACCTGGTTCATGTGTTCCCAGCCAGACAAGCCTCTTAGCAACCAATCATACCTAAAAGGTACAGGAGTAATTATGACTAATCAATTAGCAAATTAGTGACACCAGGCCAAGAAAGTTAAAAATCAAGTAAATCTAATGCAGGATGTATTTATGTATTTATTTATTTATTTATTTATTAAGATAAGCATGGTTGTGTAATGAGAGACCTGGACTTCACATGACCCATGGCCATCTTGTGTTTGGACTTAGCATAACCCACAGCCATTTTGTATGCTCAGCCACCATAAATTGGAAACAAAATTGTAGAGTCAAGAGAATTTGGCTTTGACTTAGCCAGATAGAGAAGTATCAGCTGCAGCATTACTAACAGGGACAGATACAATAAAATCACAGATTCGTGGGAATAGAAGGAGTATTCTATTGGGAATATGGACAAGCTAACCTTGAGTTTCTGAAAGTTTCTTACTGGGTGTCTGTGAGAGTTTTTGTTAAAAATTGCTTTTGCTGATAAGTAGAAATTAAAAAGTTTTGCTGTTGCTAGGAAAATGGTTTTAGCTCATTGGGGTTTATACTTGGTTAAATGTATTGTATAGTCATGCTTTAATTAAAATAATTGGTGAAGGCATAAATAAGAGAAACCCCCATTTCAACTATATAATGAGGGTCAAAAGACAAGCTCGTTGTAACTTAACTCTGGAACACAGTTCAAGACCAAAGCTGCCAGATCTCTTAATCCCTGCACGACCATACTGTGCAGAAGCCGGAGCCCCAGATGGGACACGATCCTGACTGGTCATCAAAAGAAGTTCGTGTGCCTTATTGGGAGTGTTGAGCATTAGATGCTTGGCATGTATATCTGGCTGATTAATTGTTAATTGCTAATAAATACATGTACATGTTTAAAGATATTCACTGTGGAAGGCTCTTTCACTGGGAAAAGGTTACACTAACCCATAGAGGGCTATTGAAACCCAGCACCCAGGGAGGGTAGGAGGTGGGAGCCCTACATTGTGCGGGTAACAGTTGTGTCCTGATGCCATTGTCAGTCTAGCTATGTGCTGACTGATTCCTGGTATCTCTTATCTGAGTCTGAGTTTTCCTGACTCCTTCTTGAATTTCAGCTGATGGAAGTATCTGCCTAAAGAAGGGGATAGGATGAGGTTTCGCTTCTTTTCTCAGAATGGACTGGAATTATCTAAAGGTATAGCTGACAATTATCTGTCAGTGCATGGATCTGATGATGTTCTAATATAAGAGAGAAATTCACCACTGAACTATTCCTGAATTGATAACTGAGCTAGATTCAAATCCCCATCTAATCTCACCATGTGTTTCACTGATAAAACATTTATTAAATAAATTCAAAACTGCATAACCCTTACCATGGAACTCATTGCCCCAGGAGGTCATTGCGGCCAAGGACTTAACAAGATTCAAAACTGCATGCAATATTTGTAGGGATATGAAGACTAGAGTTACCTACTTTAAGTAAAACAAAAAATTGGTAAGGGTTATTAAACTTTGTGCTTTATGGCTTGAGCCAATCTCTAGCTATCCAGGAACAGAAGTAACTATGCAGGGAGCAGATTATCCCACATCTGCCCACTGTGGGATTCTTATACTTTCCTGTGAATCATCTGGTGCTGGCCACTGTTGGCGCTGGCGCTAGCGTACTGGACTAGATGGACCTTGAGTCTGATCAGCCGTGACAGTTCCTATGTTTCTAACAACTATGTTTATAGCCCAGCAGGATAGATTACTTTCCATCCTTTCAGGGATCCTAAAGGTAGATGCCAAGCAGTTTACTGTGTGAATCTCGGTCTGATTATACTAAAAAATCCTTCAGTGCTCAATGCTGCCATGCTATTTTTCATAGAAGTAGAGATTTGCCTCTTTTCCTCTCCTATAATACTGTGGAGCACACTGTTTGCTGGTTAGTTACCAGTCTCTGTTACAAAGATGTTGCATTTTAGTTGTGTGTGTACATTCCCACACATCCCATTACTACACTTTTGGGATGGAGAGTATATATCCACACACAGACTTTAATCTCCCTTGCCGTGGTAACTCGATTGAAGTCAGTAAGGATCAGAGCTTCAAAAGAGCTCAGCTCCCATTTAGGCATCAAAGCAGGTGGTGAAATTTCTAAAAAGAGCCCAGCACCTTGGATTCTGGCCCTTATTTATTGAGCTCAGCTCTTTTGAAAAGCAGGGTCCAGTTTTGAATGCTGAACACTTGAAAATCTGTTCTAGGGTGATACCACTGATAAAAAAACAGAGTATGTGAGATCAGAATCAGGCCCATGATTTGTAAAGAACTGTGGATTCCTTCAGAATGAAAGGCATTATAGAACTATACAAATTAATATTTGATGTGGCCTTTAATGTAGACAGCAATTTATTGCATGTTTCTGAAAGATATATTCTCTTTCTGCATGTGCAGTTCCCACTGGAATTTAGGAGGTGCATCTGAAAGATAATGAAGTGAGGTCGTTTGGATGAAATTGAATCCTCAGGTCACTGTGTCCTGTGTAGCAATTACAGAGCAGTAACAAAACAGTTAATCCATCATACTTTCAGCAACAGTTTTCAAACTGTCAGCGTATCGAATATGGTCACTGTGATAGCCTGTGCCTTTCTACCCCACCATTTCCAACAACCTTCTTTCTAAATTGTTCTCAGAGGGCTACTCTGTCCACTAGACTGCCTTGTTTACAAGGCTATCAACCAGCTGTGATGTATTAATTGAGAGCATGATGTTAGGCTTCGCTGCCTGTGATTTCCACAATAACAAATCTGTGGTCTGTAAGCGAACAGATTCACTTTTCCATTGCCCTCCTGAGAGGAAAAACAGGTTGTCATATGTAACATTATTGATGCCTTTGCCTGTCGGAACTATACGCAAGGTTCCAGTGAGAGAGAAGCAAAACGATTACTGCTGGGTCAAATGGATCCAGGTATCTAACGGCAAGATACAGGAACGGAGTGGTGAAAGTTCCATAATAAAGCAGAAAGACTAATTGTTGGAAGGCAACAGTGGGGGCCTGCATTTACTTAATAGAATAAACAAAGTCTTGGGCCTTACTCAATTTTCACTCAGTCCTTTCTCAAGCAAAACTCTCATTGACTTCAATGGGAATTGTGAGTGCTCAGCACCTCTCAAGATTTGGCCAGTGGCAGCTTTGGTTAGTAAGGACTGAGTAGAAATTAAATTGAATGAGGACTTCAGGATTTGAACCCGAAGGTACCAATTTAATGGCTAGTGGTTTTGTTATGTCTTAATGTTGCCTGTAAGTTCTTTATATTTGCCTTTGGCACATCTCAGGGTGGAAGCAAGCGTTTTAAGAATTTCACAGATCAGAGATAAAATGGCACAAAATCAACCATATATGTTATTTTATGTTTCTTATAATTTGATGGGTTTTTTTCCCCAGTTTTTCCTTCAGCAGTTCAGTTTCTGACAACATAGGTGTTGCTTGTTCACATTACTCATTCTTTGATTGCCACATCACCGTCTACGCTCAGAAGAAATATAGCATCGCTGCTTTCCTGTGCCTTTGGAGTGGATCTGGAGGCACACAATGCTTGCTTAGAACCATTCCCCCACAGAACAAAGAGAATGGGCAGAGGGTCCCATTGAGGAGCAATGACTCAGTTTTTGGTCTTCTTTAAAAACAATATTCTAATAAACATAGAAGCCTAAAATGTCCCGGGTGTGTGACTGCTAAAGACCTGACCTCTTAATTCCTGGATTCTGCATGCATCTTGAGACATCCAGTCCAATCCAATGGAGTTAAGGAGACAACAGGTAGAGCCAGTCCTTTGAATGGCTGAGAGTGTGAGAGGAGGAGTTTCCAAATAAATGCTTCTCTTTGTCCTTATCATTCTTTCCATCCTTTCCTTACAGGTGATAGAACCAAAGAACCATGGTTAAGAGAGGACTGAGTTGAGAACTGCACACATCTGACAGAAGGTGTCAGAGAAACCTGGGGCTGTAGTAATGGAGCTGAAAATTAGATACTGCAATGGAGATACCTATCAGTTTATTCTTTGCCATTTTGCTTCTGGTAGGTGCATCATAATTATGTTGGTGCGCAATATTTGTTTCTAGGATAAGGCCAAATATTATTTTTTCTATACTCATTTAAGGCAGTGGTAAAAATCACTGCAGCTTTTCTTTTGCAGCTGAGATTTTTTCAGGGTGAACAGTGTTAAGACAACACTGAGTACATCTGAAAATCTTATACTTAAAGGGCATCTTCATTTCCCAGAACAGACGTCCACAGATGACATTACTTTAAACACTGAAGCAGGAAAAGCATTCATTTGCCATTTGTACCTACTGATTGCAACTGAAAAAGAACATTGTCCACATTTGTTTAATGTGAGAATGGGCACCAAATTATATAAAAGGCAAAAAGTATATGATAAGGCATTGTACTGTGAAATGCATCAAGTGACAATTACATCCTCAGCACTTGACCATTTTATTCAAAGCTACTGGGCATGTGTAATAAAGTAATTGTTACCAAGATAGTGAACAGAGAGCTGCCAAATTAATTAGAAACCATTAAGAGAATATTCAGAAATAGTTTAGCTATCTAAGAACCCAATCTTGCAAGATGCTGAGTCTTGATTGAGCAAAGTACTTAAGCATGTACTTAAATGTAAGCATGTGTGTAGTCCTATTGATTTCAAGAGAACTACATACTTAGTTGAAATTAAGCACATGCTCAAATGCTTTGCTGCGTCAGGACCAGAATTCTCTGAATTGAGCCATTATGTTGCTAGTGTGTGAGTAGGGACAGTAACATAGGACCAATATGCATGTGACTACAATTCTAGAATTAGATATTCTGCATTCAGTTAAATAGTGTACTGTACACAGCCTGCCTCTCTTAATTGTCACTGGAAAACAATTTATGCATCAGTTATTCAGAGTATCATTTCTTAATTTACTCTAATGTCAAATATCAGAGGGGTAGCCGTGTTAGTCTGGATCTGTAAAAGCAGCAAAGAATCCTGATTTCCACTACTTGCATCTGAAGAAGTGGGTATTCACCCACGAAAGCTCATGCTGCAAAACGTCTGTTAGTCTATAAGGTGCCACAGGATTCTTTGCTGCTTCTAATGTCAAAGGTAGCTGAATCTGTGAAGGTGTCAGGAGCCCAGCCTCTCTCTGACAGGCTCAACTAGGGGAATGAGCCAACTCAGCTCCACCTGGAAATAATTAACTCATTGAGTAACTGGGAGGTAGTTAGTTAGGGTAGGAAGCACCTGGGCATGATAAAAGGCTACAGATTTCAGTTAGAGAAAGAATTCTGAGAAGAAAGGAAGCTCTAGACCAGGGGAGATCCCAGGGATCCTGAGCCAGACAGACAGTATGGTTCCCAAGGCAGGAAGTCTGGGTTAAGAAGAATGCAAGGGTATGTCTACACTACGAAATTAGGTCAATTTTATAGAAGTCGATTTTTAGAAATCTATTTTATACAGTCGATTGCATATGTCCACACTAAGCGCATTAAGTCGGCGGAGTGCGTCCTCACTACCGTGGCTAGCATCGACTTACGGAGCAGTGCACTGTGGGTAGCTATCCCACAGTTCCCGCAGTCTCCGCCACCCATTGGAATTCTGGGTTAAGCTCCCAATGCCTGATGGGGTAAAAACATTGTTGCGGGTGGTTTTGGGTACATGTTGTCACTCTCCCATCCCTCCCTCCCTCCCTCCGTGAAAGCAATGGCAGACAATCGTTTTGTGCCAGACACCAGGGCAATTAGAAGAGCACAGCAAGGAGTGCTGCACATCAGAGAGCAGTAGCGGCACCAGCTTTGCCGACGCCCTAGGTGGCGGAAGGTCCCGCCCCCGAAATCCCGCCCCCAACAGTGGCGGCGGAAGGTCCCGCCCCAAAATTTCTACGGGCGGCCGCAGCGCCGGCGCCCCCAAAATAGCAGCGCCCAAGGCGACCGCCTAGGTCGCCTAATGGGTTGCGCCGGCCCTGTCAGAGAGGCTTTAAAAACTAGTTTAATCACTGGCCAGGCTTCGGTGTGAAAGTTGTGTGTTTTTCTCCTTGATGCAAACCCAACCCCTTTGTTGATTTTAATTCCCTGTAAGCCAACCACCCTCCCCCCTTCGAAATAAAGTAACTATTGTTTTGAAACCATGCATTCTTTCTTTATTAATTTAAAAAAAAATGCGATAACGGACAAGGTAGCCCGGGTGGGGTGAAGGAGGAGGGAAGGACAAGGCCACATTGCTTATTGTAGCCACATTAAAAATCAAACTGTTTGAATGACAGCCTTCTGTTGCTTGGGCCATCCTCTGCAGTGGAGTGGCTGGGTGCCCGGAGCCTTCCCCTCCTGCCCCCCCATGTTCTTGGGCATCTGGGTGAGGAGGCTATGGAACATGGGGAGGAGGGGAGGCGGTTATACAGTGGATGCAGCGGGGGTCTGTGCTCTTGTTGGCTTTCCTGCAGCTCCAACAGACGCTTCATCATGTCCATTTGCTCCCCCATTAGCCTCAGCATTGCGTCCTGCCTCCACTCTTCGCGCTCACTTAATTCTTTCCTGGCCTCTGCCACTGAATGCCTCCATGCATTAAGCTGTGCCCCATCAGTGCAGGAGGACTGCATGAGCTCGGAAAACATGTCATCGGGAGTGCGTTTTTTTCGCCTTCTAATCTGCAATAACCTCAGGGACGGAGATGATAGGGGGAGCGTAGAAACATTCTACGCTCTACGATTCTGGGGGGACTGCATGGTCACCTGTGCTGCTGAGTTCGCCACGCTGACCAAACAGGAAATGAAATTCAAAAGTTCCCGGGGCTTTTCCTGTGTACCTGGCTAGTGCATCGGAGTTCAAAGTGCTGTCCAGAGCGGTCACAATGGAGCACTCTGGGATAGCTCCTGGAGGCCAATACCATTGATTTGCATCCGCACTGCCCCAAATTCAACCCAGCAAAGTCGATTTTAGCACTACTCCCCTCGCTGGAGAGGAGTACAGAAGTCGATTTTAAGAGCCCTTTAGGTCTACGGAACGGGGTTGGTTGTGTGGACGCAGTCATTTTTAAATCGACCTAACGTGGCTAAATTCGACCTAACCCCGTAGTATAGACCAGGCCCAAGTTCCTAAGTCAGAGAGTCTCCTAGGGTGCCTACCAGGCCAGGTGACCTGGAAGAAGAGCTTCAGAAAAGGGGAGGATTCTAGTGAGATAGCTACAATGTGCCCACCTAGTATTTGGAGGAATCCTTGAGAGACCTCCACAGATCCCAACATCAGAGGAAGACTCCACTCAGGTAGCATCAGAAGTCCTGAGGTCAGAGCATCTAGATGAAGCACCTGGATGAAATCAAGACATGTGATAGACAGCCTGGGACTGAGCCCCTCAGCCAAGAAGTTGAGATAGAAAGTGTCATATATGCCTGCAGGAGACTTTCTGTTAAATAAAGGAGACTCTCTGGGGAGGGAGCTCTTTAATACCCAAAGCTGGTCTGGAGTTGTTTATACTTTGCTTGGAGGAAAATCAAAGCAGGACTTACCTGCAGTTCCAGATCTGACCACAAAGAGGCATGCCAGGGTGACTTTCACACCAGAGTCTAATCATGTTAGCAACCTTTGGTTTCATTTTTAAAATTAGAGCAACTTTGTGCATCAGGGCCTTCTTCTTTTTTTTTAAATGACTGAATGAGGGGGCGGGGGGATAGGCTAGCCCAGCAAGAAATTACAGACTGCCCAGTACAGATATATGAAATGCATAGTGCAGCTAGCTCCAGTGTCTTGATTCGTACTGGTTTAGAGACGGCCAAAGAAAAAACTGTACTCTGTCGAGTGCCTGAGACCAGTCCAACTACCATTGAAGTCAACAGGAGTTGTTCCATTGACTTCAATGGTAATTGGATCAAGCCCGAAGAAATGTTTCAGCACTTCTCCCTAGGCTTCTCCATGCCTCTCTTGAAGCCCTTCAGATTCTCTATCCAGAGCTGGCCTTAGCATGAGGTGAACTGAGGCGGCCTCCTCAGGTGCCAGACTGTTGGGGGGGGGGGGCACCACTAGGACCCAGAATGTAGAAAATTGTGTCTGCTGCTGATGCATATGTATTCTCTCTGCTCTAGATGCACAGAGATGGTGGAGTGCTGTGCTGGAGGAAGGAGGGCACAAGAGACATAACAGGCAGGCAGGAGAAAAGGTGAGAGGGAATAACAGAAAGCCGCAGGAGCTGCAGGGAGAGAGAGGAGGAGGAGCCTCTTATGTACCTCTCTAGCACCCCCAGGAGCCTGGACTGATTAACACCAGCTTCTCAGGGAGCTTCCTGTTTCCTGCTGCTTCCCTGAACCCACTTGAGGAGAACAGGCAGTCAACTGAAGTAGTAGGAGCCAGTTAGGCCCTTAAGACGCTGATATCTTCCCTCACTCAGGCCCTGCTACCAGCCTGCTTATTTGTCCCCTTCAATTGAGTGTTGAGAGCCACTATAGCTGGCACAGAACAGCAGTCATGAGTGAAAGAAGAAAACGCCCCTCTGGGGCAGCATTCAGAAAAAGAAAGAAAGCAAAGGAAGCTTTTCTATCTAAGCAGGAAGGAGCTCTCCTGAGATACATAGACACAAATGTTCACGGTGAGCCTTCCGGCCCCAGTGAGGATGTGAGTGGTGAGGAGATGCCTGATCTTCCAGTTAGTCAGAGTGCAGGTGACCTGGCAGCTACTGCAGCATCCATATCTCCATCTCAAATGGATGTAACCATGCACATTCCTGAAGAAAAGTGTAGATCAGAGAAGAGTGTGGTGGAGGCGCAAGAAACAGCTGCTGCTGAGTTTAGTTCCTTAAGTCTAGATGATCCAGGACTGTGGACCCACTTGAGCAGTAGCCTGAGGGACTTCCTTGTACTGCATGGGCCACAGCAAGTGAAAAACTTCATGTTCCCCAAAGACAATGAAAATAGAAGTTTCCATCCAACACATTACTGGCGTGAAATCCCCAATGGTGACAAAGTGGAGAGGCCATGGCTTATGTACTCAAAAACCCAGAATGCTGCATACTGTTTTTGTTGCAAACTCTTCCAGTCTAATGTTCCAGCCACATTGGGTTCTACAGGAACAAAGGACTGGAAAAATCTGGCTAGAAATCTGGCATGCCATGAGAAGGCAGCAAATCACCAGAGAGCATTCCATAGGTGGAAAGAGCTTGAGATGAGACTAAGGTTAAAGGCCACCATAGATGATCAGCATCAAGAGAAGATTGCATCAGAGTCTCTTTACTGGCAAAATGTTCTGAAAAGGCTCATTGCCATTGTGAGAATGCTTGCTACCCAAAACCTAGCACTGCGTGGCACTTCAGATCAGCTGTATGTGCCAAACAATGGAAACTTCCTTAAAATTGTGGAGCTGATGGCTGAGTTTGATGCTGTACTCCAGGAGCATCTAAGAAGAGTCACCACCCAAGAAATGTACACACACCACTACCTTGGAAAAACAATTCAAAATGAGATCATACAGTTACTGGCAACAAAAGTCAAACAGAAGATTGTGGCAGATCTGAAGTCAGCAAGATATTACTCTGTTATTCTGGACTGCACACCTGACATCAGCCATACGGAACAAATGACTTTAATGGTGCGTTTTGTAACAACAACAGAACCTAGTGAAAATGTCCCTGCAATGGTGACTGTCAGAGAGCATTTTCTAGAATTTATTGACATTGATGATACTACAGGAGCTGGTATGACAAATGTGCTTCTTAAAAAGCTGGAAGATACGGGAATTGCGATAGCTGACATGAGAGGTCAGGGCTACGATAATGGTGCCAACATGAGAGGAAAGAACAGAGGAGTGCAGACACGGATCCGAGAGTTAAACCCTCGAGCTTTTTTTGTCCCATGCAGTTCTCATTCATTGAACTTGGTGGTCAGTGATGCAGCATCAGCTTCTAGTGAGGCTGCTGAATTTTTTAATGTAATTCAAAGCATCTATGTATTTTTCTCTGCATCAACTCATCGATGGCAAATTTTGAAGCAACATCTGGGAACATCCTCTCTGACACTGAAACCACTGAGTGCCACACGATGGGAAAGTCGAGTGGAGGCGATAAAGCCTATCAAACACCAAATTGGGAAGATAGATGATGCCATAGTTGCCATTATGGAGGATAATGCTATGACAGGAACTGTTCGTGGGAGAACAGTGGCAGAGGGAAATGGAATCACCAGAAACATACATAACTTCAAATTTCTGTGTGGCTTAGTGTTGTGGCATGACATACTGTTTGAAATAAATGTTGTAAGCAAGAGACTCCAAGGTGTTGACCTTGATATATCTGGAGCAATGGAACAACTGGACAAAGCAAAGTCATACCTACAGTCTTACCGGTCAGATGAGGGATTTCAAAACGTTCTGAAGAGTGCACAGAAGTTGGCAGAGGAACTTCACACTGAAGCTATTTTCCCACCCATTCAAGAATACAAGAGTCACCGAAGAAGAAGACATTTTGATTACGAGGCACGGGATAATCCCATAAGAGACCCCAAACAACAATTCAAAGTTGAATTCTTTAACCAGGTGCTAGATTGTGCAATACAGTCAGTTGAAGAACGTTTCATGCAGCTCAAGGAACACTGCAGTATATTTGGGATGTTGTATGATATTCCAAAACTCCTCACTATACCTGAAGAAGACTTACACCAGCAATGCAGGGCACTAGAGACAGTGTTGACACATGATGACATGCGCGATATTGATGCGAGTGATTTAGGTGATGAACTGAAAGCCCTTTCAAGATACATTTCATCAGGATCAACTCCAAAGGCTGTTCTGGAATATATGTGCACAAATAAGATGACCACCCTCTTTCTAAATGCTTTTGTTGCTCTGTGCATACTTCTAACGCTTCCTGTAACAGTTGCCAGTGGAAAACGCAGCTTCTCCAAGCTGAAGTTAATAAAAACACATCTACGCTCCACAATGACACAGGAGAGGCTGGTCGGCCTTGCAACCATCTCAATAGAGCATGAGCTGGCCCAGACTGTGAACCTTCAGAAAGCAGTTCAAATCTTTGCAACCAAGAAGGCAGGGAAAGCACCACTTTGATTATTCAAACAGATAAAAATGCCAGTGTTTACTATGCAGACAAGAAAAGTTACATTTGCTGTTCAGGCGTTTGAAAATTAAGTGTTACTTAAAATTTTTGAACAAGGCATTTTAAATTGTTAGTTCTCCTTTATTGGGGTAGGTAGCAGAGCAGTACCATGAGAGGAGTAGAACAGGAAGAAGGCAGAATTGAGACCTTTCAAAGTTTTCATCCAAGTGAGGGCGCATGGGGGCATCATTTGAGCTCCCCTCCTCAGGTGCCAAAATGTTGTGGGACGGCCCTGTCTCTATCCTGCATTTACCAAGCTTTATGCCGCCCATGTTGGAGATTGCATCACAGTCCCCGTTCTCCCAGATAGTGACAAGGCCTTCTGGTAGGCCTTCACCAACTCCATTCCTTCATCCTCCAGTGACATTAGGCAGACCCTGAGGGGATAAATATCAGGAAGTGAGGCCTTGTCTTCAGTAGTAAGAAAGGTGTTCTTAGCATGTTAGCTAATGTGTTCAAGCAATTTGTATTTTTCCTGTGTTAGCTGGGAGGGATGAAACCTGGGGTGGGTGTAGCTGCTCAAGGAAACTCTAACACATGTTAAACCTATGACATGCTGTCACCACTAGGCTTTTAACATATTACCTGATGTGTGTTAAAAACATACCTTGTTTTTTTCTAGTGTAATAAAGATGGGTTAGAAAAGGTTAAAAGCTCAAGTGTATTTGTCTGAGGACAAAACTACTACAGGAATAGGATTTTAATTGGGTAGCAAGTGAACACACACATAGGAAGTACAGAAAATTTGTGTTGCATTTCTGTAAATGAAAGAATGGGATATGGTAGATGGAAAGAATGCTAACCTCTGATCAGAAATTAAGATGAGATGAATTTTGCTTTTCTCTGCATAATCTTTGTTAAACTGGGATTGGAAGTCACAGGTCTCCTACATGACTGCACAGTGCATTCCCACTAGATCTTTAGCCTTATCCTTCTACTACAAAATGTTTGGGAAGTAGATCAGAAATATCCTGAAGTCAGAGCTCCAAGTTGATGCTACATTGGGCTTCATATTTGGTAGCTGTTCTGCACATTAAGATTTCAGCCACTAAAGATTAAACTTTGACATTTTATATTAGTAGGTCAAACAGAGCTGGCTACTGGTCTGTGGTATCCTGTTCTCTACTGTTCTTTCACCCATGGAGAGCGGATGTTTTTTCCACATAAAACTTAAAGCTTGATCCATATATTGTGAAATGATTGAGGCAAAAGGTGATGATTCCCAGGCTGGATATCTAGCAGTATTTCTATCTAGCATCTGACCTTTGTATCCATCTGCCCCAGAGAAGCACATCTTGGAGAAAAAAGAAAATGTATTCTGGATAGGGGTTTATATCATGTTACTTACCATGTAATATGATGTAATGTAACAGAAGAGGAAAAAATGTGCGGGCTTATATCATACACATACATACATACCCTTTTGTCGTGGTAAGAATTAATCACCGGTGTTTAATAACCAATGATATAGTAAAATATCTGTGGGCAATTTAATATAATCATTTTGTTGCCTAAATATCCACACATAGTTGCACTACTCAACTAGGGCACACAACAACCATCACATTGCCTCCACAGAGATGCCCAACTGCCTGTGTATCCTTTCCTGAACAGTCTCAAAATGGTACCACAGAATACTGCTTCTATAGTTTGTTTTGTACATGTAAGTCTCCAGTGTACATTGTGACTTGTCACCACACTAATGTTTGCTTGTTTTACATAAGTGCTCTACCCCCTTATGATGAAGGTTCAGGCATTCTGGCTGATGTGGCCAAGGATACAATAGACCTGTTTGTTAGGATGGACAAGGCAGTCTATTTTTCTGATTGTTTTCAGGGCATTGCTATGAGGGCAGAGTTAACGCAGTTTGGAGTAGGGAGGTAAACACTCAGGGCAGGTCTACCCTATCGCTTAAGTCGATATAACTTACCTCACTCAGGGATGTGAAATAGACACCTCCCTGGGCGACGCAAGTTACAGAGACCTAAGAGCTGTCCATACTGGTGCTATGTCAGTGGGAGACACTCTCCCACCGACATAGCTTCTGCCTCTCGTGGAGATGGAGTAATTGCGCTTATGGGAGAGAGCTCTCCTGTTGGCATAGAGCATCTTCACCAGATACACTGCAGCGGTGCAGCTGCACCGATGTAGTGCTTCTAGTGTAGACTAGCCGGCAGTTTACCAAGTAAAATAGGAGTAGTAATACTTACCTAACAGACACGGGAGGCTTAATTAATATTTAAAAGGTACTAAGGGCTGCTTTGTAACTTTACAGCCCTACTGAAGTAAAGGGTAGCATGTAACTGCATCACCCACAGTCACAATCTGGTGCTTCCCCCTTGTTTGGGGCAGTGGGGGGAGAGAAGTAAGCTGTGATAGTCTTTTTGCTGGTGCAGACTATTTCCCTCCACTGGGCGAAAGCAGAGGTTCAGGCCAGTGCATTGGGGCAGTGGAAGTGGGTCCTTTCACTCCCTGCCCCCTTGGGGGATGAAAATTATCAGCCTTGTAGTGGTGGCTTTTTCCACATTACAGGCTCTGGCAAAGTGAGTAGCTTGTGCAGAGTGTAAGTGGTCTCCTGAAACCTCTTGCTCCCCTTGTATGTGAGCCCTACACAGGGCCAGCTCCAGGCACCAGCGCAGGAAGCGGGTGCCTGGGGCAGCCAATGGAAAGGGGCGGCACATCCGGGTCTTCGGCTGCAATTCGGCGGCGGGTCCCTCACTCCCTCTCGGAGGGAAGGACCCGCCGCCGAAGAATGAAGCGACGGCGATAGAGCTGCAGCCAAAGTGCCGCCGATGGCGGCTTTTTTTTTTTTTTTGGCTTCGTCGCTTGGGGCGGCAAAAAAGCTGGAGCCGGCCCTGGCCCTCCAAGAACACAAAGTCCTATTAGATTTGAAATACCAACTAAACTGAAGTTGTGGTCAGAAGGTTTATCTTGATTGCAGTAGTATTGTCCCACATAGTACTTGCAATATCTGCTGCAGTTGAGGAGAGAGATAAACACATTGAACCCTACTAAAATGCATACTGATGGACTCAACAGATCCTACATGCAGCAAAACATACTCCTACACATCTACTCATTGTATCAACATGGTAAGATCAAAAAAGAGCAACACCCTACCGCAGCCCTGACCACAGATTTCAATGTTTGCTTTGTGAAACACAAGCAAACAAGAAGCTGTTAATCTACCCGAGCTATACATAATGCATACAGTGCAATCTTTGTTGAACTTATTTAATAGGTGAGGGGAAAGGACTGGTAGGAAATACATGGATTTATTTCATCTTATTTTATTTGCTTTAAGATACTGTAGCTGAACATTTATGAGGGCTCGAAGTAAAGAATATACCTTCTAAACAAGTAGAGAGAGATGTTTACTTTTTAAAGTGGTAGTTAAATAATTGAAGAGAACCTTTTGGGAATTTTTAAAAAATAAGGCTGGATTCAGGGAAAAATATCCTCTTATAAATAAACAAAGAGAAATATTATTAAGCTATAAGGCAATATCTTCCCCCCCCCCCCTTCAGATGATTTCTTGACAACGGCCAAGTCTGTCTTCTCTTTTTCAGAATGCACTTAATGTACCATTTGGGCTAGGAAATAGGTAATAATTAATGAGCCCATCTCTATGGAAATGTACTCTGTGTTCACATAGTAGTTTGCATGCTTTCTGATGTGTGGATTCTCCATGGCATAACAGAACCTTGCAGGAAATAAAACCATAGAAAGGTATTCTGCCTTTCCTTTCACATTATTTTTGTCCCAGTTTATATTTATATAAGATTTTTGATGGCTTATGAGAATTCAGCTGACACCAGGAGCTAGAGTGTAGAGCAGGGGTCGGCAACCTTTCAGAAGCGGTGTGCCGAGTCTTCATTTATTCACTCTAATTTAAGGTTTCACGTGCCAGTCATACATTTTAATGTTTTTAGAAGATCTCTTTCTATAAGCCTATAATATATAACTAAACGATTGTTGTATGTAACTATGTTGTACGTAAATAAGGTTTTTAAGATGTTTAAGAAGCTTCATTTAAAATTAAATTAAAATGCAGAGCCCCCTGGACCGGTGGCCAGGACCCGGGCAGTGTGAGTGCCACTGAAAATCAGCTCACGTGCCGCCTTCGGCACACGTGCCGCAGGTTGCCTACCCCTGGTGTAGAGTTTAGCCATAGTCATGAGCAGGTGGCATCGTGGGAGCTCTGGGATGAATAGTGCTTCTCTGGCACGATGCATTGCCCTATAATCCAACTTCCTCATTGCCTGTCCCTGTACTTCCCTGAACTCGGCAAATGCTATCGTCCCTGGGACATACACAGTGTGTGCAAAGTGTATATAGTACAGGAACTCCTCACTTAACGTTGTAGTTATGTTCCTGAAAAATGCGACTTTAAGCGAAACAATGTTAAGCTAATCCAATTTCCCCATAAGAATTAATGTAAATGAGGGGGTTAGGTTCCAGGGACATTTTTTTCACCAGACAATTTTTTCACACACACACACACACACACACACACACACACACACACACACACACACGCGCGCGCGCGCAGTATAAGTTTTAAACAAACAATTTAATACTGGTACACAGTGATGATGATTGTGAAGCTTGGTTGAGGTGGAGGAGTCAGAGGGTGGGATATTTCCCAGGGAATGCCTTACTGCTAAATGAACTAGCAATTGACTGAGCCCTCAAGGGTTAACTCTCACAACACTCTACAAGGCAGTAGGAAAGGAGGGAGGGCAGAAAGAGACACACCCTGTGTGTGAGAGAAAAATGTGCATTTCCCCTTTAAGTAGCTGACCCCAGGCTTAAGTACACTGCCTTGTTAATTAAATCAGCTTGCTGAGACCTGAGACTGCAGCTACTGCCTAGAAGCTCCCTCCCTCCGTCGTGTGTCCCCCCTGCTCTATGGAAGATGGGGGAAGAGGGGTACAGGAGCAGGGGAGAGGGGGAGACACCCTGACATTAGCCCCCTTCTTCCCCCTCCCCCCGTACAGCAAGCAGGAGTCTCTGGGAGCAGCTCCAAGGCAGAGGGCAGGAGCAGCACATGGCAGTGGGGGGAGGGACAGCTGCTGCACAGGAAATTTAGGGGAGTGGGGAGCTGATAGGGGGAGTTGATAGGGGGCTGCTGGTCCACCCTGGTTCCAACCACCCACCAGCTAGCTGCAACGGGCTGCTCTTCCTGCAAGCAGTGGACAAAACAGGCGGCTGCCAAACGACCTTAGAAGGGAGCATTTCACAACTTTAAACGGGCATGAGCATGTTCCGTAATTGATCAGCAACTTAACATCGAAACAACGTTAACTGGGACGACTTTAAGTGAGGTGTACCTGTATATGCTCCCTCCCTCCCTCGCATGCACATGTCAGTGCCAGGGACAATCTGGGGCTACTTGTTTAATGTTTCTTTTTCTCCTCAAAAGTGTGTGTGTGTGTGTGTGTGTTTTAAAGACACATATTCTCTCAATTCCAGCTAAAAAGTTGTTTGCCACTGCATCTGAGGGTTTATTTTTTTTGTTTTTTTACCATGTTAGAAATTCACTAAGGAATTTTCCATAGTATCTGATAACTATTTCAGTGCTGCCTGATACTGTGCATTGAACAAGACACTGCCAGTGTTTCTCCTTGGGCCAGGCAGGAAGTGCTAATGTTCCCATGAAGCATTGGCACTTCGGGGAAATGCTGCTACTTTCCATGGCTGCATGAAAGTGAGATGGAGAGCAGGAAATAAAGGGGCTTAAGTGAGAAATGCAGTAGCTCTGTAAAATCAATTATTAGGTATACATTATTTTGCAGGACTTAAGAAATGAATGACCACTTACAAAGCATATATACCATGGAATGTAGTACATATTGCTACAACATATTAGAGTATATCATATTAAAGAAACTAGTAACTACTCAGGGTCAGTCCTGAGCAGGGAAAGGCCCCAGCCACCCACTGCTTCATCCCACATAATCAGGCCATCTAGTTTAGTATCTTGGCCCTACATCCCATATTCAGGGCCAAATTTTCAAAGCCATTTTGATGCCTAAAGATGCAGTGGGATTTTCAAAATTTTCAATCAATGGGAGTTAAGTGCTTTTGAAAATGCTACTAGGCATGTATTTGCATCTTTAGGTATCTAAGTACTTTTAGAAATCTGGCCTCAGTGTCTCAGTTCACAATTTCACCCAATGTTTTAATCAGGTTTTGCTCTCTTACAAGGACGTGGCCCTAGTCAATCTTCATGAAGCATATTCAGATGTTGATTTAATTTAAATCAATAACTGCATTTTATAGATCCCATTCCTCTAAAAAGAAACACAGTAAGTATGTTTTTATGCACCAAGCATGATCTGAGCCCATCAGTGAAGCCCTGCTCTCCTTTCCCACTAACTAGAAGAGGAGGACTGGCACTGGGGAGTGTACATGATACCTCCAAAAACTAATGTGCTATCAACAGAACCCTCAAATGCATTGCATACAGAACATGGAGGGAGGCACAAGTATCTCTGGTGAATATGGCTTATCTACACTGAATGCTGGCACTGATATACTTTAGTTACATACACACATGCACACCCCTATAGGATACTGCACACTGTACATAGTGTGAAGCCACACTATAGTTCTAATTACACAGACTAGCACAACTATTACATTATGAATGATGCAGTTGAAATACAATATGTAAGGCCCACTTCTGCTCTTAATTATATGGGCATGACTCCCATTGACTTTAGTGAACATGAAAAGTTGGGAGTAGCCATACCCACTGTAAGAGGCCAATCAATTGAGATGAGCTATCATCAGCAGGAGAGAGAAAAAAACCTTTGAAGTGATAATCGAGATGACCCATAGAAGGTGTGAGGATATTTTAACATGAGGAAATAGATTCAATTAATGTAATGACCCAACCATTCCCAGTCTCTGTTCAAACCTAAGTTAATTGTATCTAATTTGCATATTAATTCAAGTTCAGCAGTCTCTCTTTATTCTAACATACAATTAGTGGGAGTGGAGGAGGATCTACCTGGTTGGTGAAAGGGTTGTTAATGAACAGTTTGAGGAGAGAAACATGAATGGTGGGGTGAATGTTGAGGGATTCTGAGAGCTGAAACTTGAAGGCAACTGGGTTAATTTGATCAGTGATCCAAAATGGANTTAAATATCTTCTTTCTGTGTATTTCATTCTATGCATGCGATGAAGTGGGCTGTAGCCCACGAAAGCTTATGCTCAAATAAATCCATTAGTCTCTAAGGTGCCACAAGTACTCCTGTTCTTTTTGCGGATACAGACTAACACGGCTGCTACTCTGAAAATGGACTTTAGTGGAGTTACTATGGATTTACACTGGTGTAAGGGAGAAGAGAGCCATGAGTTTGATTTAAAATGACACAATGGTTTACCCAAAAAGAGATTAATGTATTTTCTTTTAATGTGGGCTCACCTGTGCTATTTAGACACAACCCTGCACTGTGACACTGTGTGGAGTCCCACCACCTGAGGTGCAGCCCCAGAGGCATTCTGAAACTCCCTGATGCACAGAGGCCATGTATACATTGCTATACCCCTTGAAAGAGCACAGCTCCTCTCCCAGCCCCCTCATGGCACAGCCAGCCAACTCTGTGACCAGCTCATGTGGAGGTGGTGCTAAGGCTCCAGCCATGTTCTCCCCTTCTGCTCACCAGGGGAGCTGAGACCAAGAAGTCCCTGCACGCAAAGGCTACAATTCTGCCAGCCCTTTCACAGGTCACACATCAGGGTGTAGGTGATGCTAGTGTTTGGAACAGGAGTCTTGCCTAGTGGTTGGAGCAGACTCAGTGAGGAGAAACAGAGTGGTGGCCAGGAGACAAGCCAGCGGTTGTAGCCAGGAGTTCTAAGGCAGGTAAAGACTAGGGCTGGAACAGGAGCAGGTGCAAGTTGGAACAAGGGCCAGTACAGGAAGCAGGTCTAGCACAGGTGCAGGCATGGAACGCATTGAGCAGCTACTGTGCTGCTGTTGCTGCAACACTTGAATAGTGAGCTGTATGATTTTCTGTCCAATCAGGGAGCACAATCTCTTAGTGGGGGTTTATTGGGCCCAGCCAAGATCACTGGGTTGCTAGGTAACTGTACCCAGAGCCAGCTGAGTTCCTGAGAATACCATTCCCCACCTCTGAGAGTGCTTCCAGGGGGTGGTCCCTGATAGATCAAGGTGTCTTTGGTGAAATTCCTGCAGGAAATTAGGAGCGTGAACACTTTCTTCTGGTTCCCAGGATCATTCCTCTGGCCTGTACCCCTTCCAATCTATTAAATACTGAAGATTGCCCCAGCCCATCAGGTGTTGAGCACCTGATGGACTTCAGATTCCTCCTGCCCACATACAATTAGTGGGAGTGGAGGAGGATCTACCTGGTTGGTGAAAGGGTTGTTAATGAACAGTTTGAGGAGAGAAACATGAATGGTGGGGTGAATGTTGAGGGATTCTGAGAGCTGAAACTTGAAGGCAACTGGGTTAATTTGATCAGTGATCCAAAATGGACCCAGGCATTGGTGGTCATGCTTACCCAAGAGACAATCCATTCTCAGGTTCTGAGTTGAGCCAAACCTTATCCTCTACTTCAAGGCTGGGGTGGCCTGTCACTTTCTTTCTACATAAAATGTATGAGTTTCTTTAGTGGCAAATATGAGTTCCTGGTGCATTTGCTGGAGGTGGATGACTAGGTCCATGGCTGCTGGGATGGCAGAGCCTTCACACAGATCTGGATGGAATTGGTGGGGGTGAAAAACAAAATTTGTGATCAATGAGGTCTGTTGTGTGAAGTGTGGATTGAGTTGTACACAAACTCAGCCAAACACAGAAATGGGAGCCAATCATCCTGATGGAAATTCAGAAAACAGAGAGACTTGTTGAGGGTTTGATTGACTCTTTCAGATTGGCTATCAGTCTGTGGATAGTGGGCTGTCAAGGTGAGAAGCTGAGAAGGCAAAGAAATTCCTCCCAGAATTGAGAAACACAGTGAAATCCTTGATCTGAAATGGCATGTTGTGGTGCTGAAAGATGTGCTCCAAGAAGGTTTGGGTGATTTCATGGGCAGATGGCATGATGCAGCATGGAATTACATAAGCCATCTTGGTCAGGGAGTTCAGTACAGTCTGGATAACTGAGTGCCTTTGGGAGCACAGTAACTTCACTATAAAGTCCATTGAGAGGATGGACCAAAGGAAGCAGAGGCATGGAGTGGGGTGAAGGAGGCCCCCAAGTTTTTGCTCATGGTTTCTTCATGCAGGCATAGCGATTGCATGACCTAACATAGTTTATAACATCAGTTTGTAGGGTTGGCCACCAGAAATATCTAGTGATCTGGTTCCAAATTTTAAATTGGCTGAAATATTCTGCCATGGATGAGTCATGACACAATCTTAGCACCTAAAGCCAGGAGCTGCTCTTGGGAATGTGCAGATGATCTCCATGATAAAAGAAGTCTTGTTGCAGATGAAACCTTGAATCTGGGGAAGCACTTAGAGTCTGGAAGATTGGAGCCACAAAAAGGTCACTTGGAAGGAAAGAACAGCTAATGGTCATCACGTGACCAGTGCTGGTCACACAGACAAAGTGGGAGGTACTAAGACCAGTGGTGTGAGCCTCCTATCCCACTTCATGGTCCTCAGCCTTGTGGGACAAAGCATCCACCTTCCTGTTCTTAGTTCCAGGATGGCACATAACTGTCAAGTCAAATTGGGAGAGAAAAAGGGCCCATCAAATCTGATGCTAGTTGTGTCATCATGTTGTCTGTAGATGCTCCACGTTCTTGTGATCTGTCCAGACTTGTATAGGGGTGTGGGCCTTCTCAAGAAGATGGTGCCACTCTTCAAAAGCAGCCTTGATGGTTAGGAGCTCCTTGTCCCATATCTCATAAGTTTTCTCAGCAGGAATCTGTTTCCAAGAAAAAAGGCTCAAGGACAAAGCAACTGGTGAGGGCCTGTAAACTGTGAGAGGACCAGGCCTATTGCAAAGTCTGAGGTGTTGGTCTTGACTATGAAGGCATTTGTGGGGTCCAGAGGGGTCAAAACAGGGGTAGAAATAAATGATTTTTTCAAGATGTTGAAAGCTGCAGGCATGTCAGTGAACCAGGTGAACTTAGTCCTCTTCTTGAGGAGGGACTTGTTATAGGAGCTATAGAGAATCCTTAGATGAATTGCAGGTAAAAATTTGGAAATCTGAGGAACTGCTGCTCTCCGTGTATATTCAATGATGCCTTCCACTTGGGAATGGCTCTAATCTTGTGGGGATCCGTGGCAAGTCCTGCTGGAGAGATGACATAGCCCAGAAACTTGTCAAATTCACATTTCTCAGGTTTCCCATAAAGTTGATTTTGGCAAAGCCAATTAAGAACTGTGTGCATGTGGTAGTCATGGAGTTCCTGATTCTCTGAAAAAATAAGAATATCATCAAAGTAGATGATCATAAATTGTTCGAGGATATTGCTGTAGATGTCATTCATGAAATGCTGGAAGATTGTGGGGGTATTACAGAAACCAAATGGCATGACCAAGTATTCAAAATGGCCATATTAGGTTTGAAATGCAGTCTTCCATTCATTCCCCTGTTGAATTCTGACCAGGTTGTCTGCTTTACACAGACCTAGCTTCATGAAGACTTGAGACAAATGGAATCTTTCTAGGAGTTTGTTTATGAGAGCAAGGGGGTATTGATTGTGGACAGTGACCTTGTTTAGGTCTTGATAATTGACACACGTTTGTAGAGAGCCATCCTTCTTAGCCACAAAGAAGATGGGTGCTCCCGCTGGGGAAGTGGAAGGGCGGATGGTCAGCAGATACTCCTAAAGGTAGTCCCAGAGGGCCTGCGCTCGGGTTCAGATGTAAATGCATCCAAATGGGAGCTCCGTTCCCAGTTGAAGGTTGATTAGGCAATCGTAACTGCTGTGAGGAGGTAGAGCTGGGAAGGCACGATCATCATTATCATGAAGAATGGAAGAGTATAGATCACAAGTGCCAGCTGATTCAGGAGTCATGAATGACAAGCCAGGGGACACCAAGGATGACCTGCAAGAGTGGAGTACAGTTGACTCTGAACTGCAAGATCTCTCAGTGACACGGAGGGTAATGAGAACTCTCTCTGAGGCATAATGGGTACTGAGGAGAGAAGCTAGCTTTGACAAGCTCAGGAAAGTCCTTGTGAAGGATGGGAATTTGATGCCCCTTCACAAATTCCTGATGGATGAAATTGCCAGAGGTGCCCAAATGAACCAATGCTTCTAAGTAGATGTTGTGCATGGCAGAATGCCAGAGTTGAGGAGAGAGATGGAATAGGGTAGTGTGATTTTTAAGGGTAACCAAGATTCCAGTGGATAGGTGGCCATGCAATTCACTGTGGGGAGGAGTGGAGCGCTGACTCAACACTAACCCCCCTGTTGGGGTTGGGCTCTGGTGTTTCCTGATCCAGAGGTGGGCTGAACCTTAGCCAGGTACCATGCTGCAATATGCCCAGGCAGCCCACAATGAAGGCACAACTCCAATGCTTGACAACAATTCTTTTTAATCAGCAGACAGGTGGGGCTGGGCTCATTGGTTTGGGGTCTGGTGAGGCAACTGGGGCCCTGGAAGATTAAAGAGTTCTGGCCAGCGGGGGTTGGATTGCTTGCTGTTTTTCTTGGGCTCGCTCCAGTACCCAATCACCAATCCTAATATAGGCTCCAAGGGTTGGTCGAGGTTCCACCCATGCTAATTCACCTTTAATAGAGTTGTTGAGCTGCCTGAAGTAGCATTGCTGCATGGCCTCATTCCAGTGGGTCTGCAGCCAGATATTGAAATTCTGCTGTATATGTGGTGGCGGACCTGGGAACCTGCTAGAGAGCATGGAAAGCAGCTTCTGTGGTGTATTCTCAGTTAGGATCATTGAAGATGCCTGCTATTACTTGTTCAAAGTTCTCAAAGTGTTCAAAGAAAGGTCTGGACCCCTCCAGGAGTGGGGATGCCCATTTAAAGACCTCTCCGGTGAGCAGACTAAGCACTAATCCCACTCTGGACAGATCTGTAGGGTACAACTGTGGCTGCGACACAAATTGGAGATGAGATTGGTTTAGGAACCTGCAAAATTTGGCATGATCCATCCCCACTGAACTTATAAGGTAAAGGCAGCTTGGGCTCATGGAAAGTGGATGCGAGAGTTGTGGGGACAGAAGACGATGCTGGGGCTTTTATCTGGACCTATAAGTATGCATTCTGGTCATGTAGCGCAGCAACCTAGCCTACAGTTCCTGTAGGACCCAACAACGTATGAGAAGGTGGGTTGGGCTCCTGTTGAGGCCCTTTCAAAGTCAAACTGTGACACACTGGGGTGTAGGTTGTGGGACATAGTGGTCAGAACAGGAGTCTGACCTAGTGGTCAGAACAGAACCAAACGGCAGAACTGGAGTTGTGGTCATGAGACAAGGCCAATGGTTGGAGCCAGGAATCAGGAGTTCTAAGGAAAGTGGGGACTAGGGCTGGAACAGTTGAAGGCATGGGTTGGAGCAAAGGCCAGTACAGGAAGCTGGTTAGGCACAGCTGTGGGTATGAAACGCATTGAGCAGTCACTGCTGTTGCTGTTGCTACAAGGCTAGAATAGGAATCTGTTGGCCATTCTGTCCAATTAGGGAGCACAGTCTCTTAGTGAGGATTTATTGGGCCAAATCAATCTCCTTCGGTTGTCAAACATCAAAACCTGGTGAAATTAAAATATGTCTTGGTATTTTTTTATTCCACACAGGTTGCTTTGCAGGTCAAACTTGCCCTGCAGAGAGTAGTTAATAAGGTTTTTCCCAGACTAACAGCTAAAGAAGGGCCATAACCTAATAAACATTTAAACCATTATGCTAATAATGATCACTAAGGCACTTTTATGCAACAAAAAAGTGGGTTGGTCTTTGCCAAAAAGAAAGAACAGTCCAAGACTATTTTGAAGGTTCATTTCTGTTGCTGATGATTGATTATTCAAACAAGAATTATCTGATGGAGCTCCATAAGTATTAGAGAGAGGCTGGGACTGATGAGAGTGCCAGAGGGAGCAATCACTTGTCACTACATTGAGCTTTGAGAGAACCTTCCTTCAGTGCCCATTGACTCCTACAACATGCAAATTCCATTATGCAGATACGAGTCATCTATTCTGATGCCAGGATTCACCTGTGGTATTAAACCATTATGAAAGGAAGCCAAGCAGAGTGACAGGAGCAAAAAAAAAAAATTGTAGAAAACATTCCTTTGAAAATAAGAATTCTACTCTTTTAGTAACAGAAGATCCGTACTCATATTGAGTAGTACCTTGCTCAGCCAAATGTCCCACTGAAACCAGTGGGGCTAGTCATGGAGAAAATTAATAGTGGGTGAAATCCTGGCCTCACTGAAATCAGTGTGAAGTTTGCCACTGACTTCGCTCATTTAAGGGTGACATCTCATCAATTTAATATGACTAATGTTCCAACTCATTAATTCTCTACCCTGGGTTCTAAATAGGATTGCCAGGTGTCCGGTTTTTGACCAGAACACCTGGTCGAAAAGGGACCCTAGTGGCTCCGGTCAGCACTGCCAACCGGGCTGTTAAAAGTCTGGTTGACGGTGCTGCAGGGCTAAGGCAGGCTAGTGCCTACCTATCCTGGCAGCGTGTGTGCCCCAGAAGCGGCCACCAGGTCCAGCTCCTAGGTGGGGGGTACACGGGGCACTGCGTGCTGCCCCTGCCCCGAGTACCGGCTCCGCACTACCATTGGCTGGGAAGCGTGGCCAATGGGAGCTGGGGGGGCGGTGCCTGCAAGTGAGAGCAGCCTGCGGAGACTCCTGCCTTCCCCCGCCCACTGCTGCCTAGGAGTTGGACCTGCTGGCCACTTCCAGGGTGCAGCACAGGGCTAGGACAGGCAGGGATCCTTCCTTAGCCCCACTACACCGCTGACTGGGAGCCACCGAGGTAATCCCGGGCCCCAACCCCGAGCCCCAGCCCTGAGCCCCCCCCCAAACCCGGAGCCTCCTCCTGCACCCTAACCCCCACATCCCAACCCCCCACCTCATCCCAGAGCCTCCTCCCACACCCCGAGCCCATCATCCCCACCCCAGAGCCTGTACCCCCTCCTGCACCACAACCCCCTCTCACATGCCGAATCCCTCGGCCCCATCCTCCGCCTGGAGCCCCCTCCTGCACCCCAACCCCCTCATCCCTGGGACCACCCCGGGGCCCATATCCCCATCCTGGAGCCCATATTCCGTCCCACACCCAACACCCCTGCCTCAACCTGCAGCCCTCTGCCACACTCCGAATCCCTCGGCCCCACCCTCCAGCCTGGAGACCCCTCCTGCACCCCAAGCCCCTCATCCCCAGCCCCAGTCCAGAGCCCTCACCCCCTCCCACACTCCAATCCCCTCTCTCAACCCGCAGCCCCCTCTGCACTCCGAATCCCTTGCCCACCCCCATCCTGGAGCTCCTTCCTGCACTCTGAACCCCTCATCCCCAGCCCCATACCAGAGCCCACACCCTCAGCTGCAGCCCTCTCCCCTTCCATACCCCAATCCTCTGCCCCAGCCCAGTGAAAGTGAGTGAGGGTGGGGGAGAGCGAGCCACCGAGGGAAAGTGAGTGGGTTTAGGGCCTCGGGAAGGGGTAGTGAGTGGGGGGCAGGGCCTCGGGAAGGGGTGGGGCAGGGGCAGGGCCTCAGGGAAGGGGTGGGGCTAGGGTGTTTGGTTTTGTGCGATTATAAAGTTGGCAACGCTAGTTCTGAAGGGGAGAGTATTTATAGATGAAGAAAGGTAGGGGAATGGGAAGTGAAAAGGAGGAGGACATGGCAGTGTTGCCCAACACTGGTGATTTTATCATGCATCTCTTGACATTCTGTGTTTTTCTAAAAGCCCCAGCTCCTGGAATCATTAATTATGAAAACAAAATCTGTTTTCAGTTTTCTTTACAAATAAGTTTCTAGTCCTCAAAAATTGGAAAATGGGGCACAAGTGTAACCCAAAAGCTCAGGAAAAGAAGGTGCAAAAAACCCCAACCAAACAACAACAACAAAAAACCAAACCAAAAACAAACAACAAAAATAGAAACTCAAAGGGCTTAAAAATCATGAGATTTAAAAAAAAAAGTATACAATCTCATGATTTTTTTTTTATATTGGCAATAATAACATTGCTAACAATAGTTAGCCAGGGGAATGTGTGGGCCAACAGGGGAAAGCTGGATTTATGCATCCCTAGTAAGAAGTGCACCTAGCATCACCTAAATCATTTTGTTGATCTGCTGCTTCTCTTTACCCCATCCGTTGTGCGTCTTTGCCTAATTGGATTGTAGTCTATCCAGGGCAGGGACTATTTCTTCCTATATGTCTAAGTGCTCAGCACTTTTGGGAACGATACAATAATTAATAACAACACAGCAATGTTATGTTTGTAATTTTTTGTACACTGTAATCATGTCATGTTTTAAATATTCTGACATATTTTTGCATTAAACATTCCTTTCAGATGATCATCAGTATCCCAAGTCACTGCAGTCTTGCTTCACATCCACATCGTACTTTCAATAGTATTGTTCTACTTTTCATTTTCTTATTGGTTATATATCTTTGGCTTTAATTACATTGTTGTGTGGCAACAGAATCAGGCTATGAGTCCTTTATATACAGAACTGAATGCTGTTTCATTATCCTATATATGATTATATTGTAGGTCAGATTCTCTGGTAGTAGAAATCAGTGAGTTTTGTTGACTGGCCCTGTATGTAAATAAGATGATTATAGAGTGCATGTGACCAGTTGCAGAACCGGATCCACCTTTCATTGAACTCAATGACAATTGCACATTGATGTCTATGGCAGTTGCACCTGGTACAATGGGATTGAATTTTATCTGCTGTGGCTCAAGATATACAATAAACTGCATGGGTAAGAATCCAAAATTCTAGCTATTGCAGGGGAATGCAGAAGGGGGGCAAGCAGGGGCACGGCCCCCCCAGTAATCAGCAAGGGATGCAGTACTCCCCCTGCCCCGGGGCTGCGGCTCTCTCCCCACCGCAGCTGGGGCTGGGGGAGTCCTCTCTCCCCAGGGGCCGGGTGGGGAGGGGGGGCAACGAGCTCCTGCCAGGGCTAGGGCAGGGAGGAGAGGGAGGCAGTTGCCCTCCTCCTGGGGTTAGGGGGTGGGGTGGGGGGGCAGTGAGCTACTCCTGGGACCAGGGATGGGGAGAGGGGAGAGCAAGCTTCTGTGTCCCTCCAAAGGGGTCAAATTTTAACTCCTGTGCATGCCCCAGAGCTATTGTTACATGAGAACCTCAATATTTTAATTTCCTGATTCTTGACTCAGACTATCTCTGGGTCAGTGATCCAAGGGCTTTCAGGCTCCCTGCCATGGAGCCAACAGCCTGGAAGCCCGGAGAGCCTCAGCTCCAGTCAGGGCTTTCAGGGCTTCTAGTCTCATCACTCCACAACAGGGGGACTCCTCTGACTCTCAAAGAATGTTCGTGCTGACTCCTCTTCTACAGGGAATCTGGGGCAACCTAGGAAATCCCTTGGAGTTCGGGACATTCCAGAGAATTCCCCAGAGTCAGGGCAATGTGGGGAGTTCCTAGGAGTCAGGGCAGCTGGCTGCTCTACTTCCTTTTGGTAAAATCCAATGGAAATGTCTTTTTTCAATATGTCCTTTTCATGGGAAATTTCAAAATGTCTAGTTCTTGTGCCAATTCAGAATTAAACTACTTCTTCTCAGAATTTGCTGCAGAATGGAAATTCTGAGTTTTGACCAGCTCTAGTCACTAGTTGGTGACAATACTGTCTTTACTTCCTCCCCAATGCAAGTTGTGGCTTAAAGCCACATGCAAGCTCCTAGGATTGCTTTCTGCCATTTGAGGATTCTCTCCACTGCACCGTATCTTTATTGTTTTCAATATGCAGAGTATAAAAAATAGGGTCGGGTGTAAACTGGCACTGGATTTGGCTCTAAACATTCATTGTTGCACTCTTGATTTTTCTGGACTCAGTTTTTGCCCAGTTCTTGCTCAGAAAAATCTCTCCGTGAAGACAGTGGCAGTTTTCTTTAAAATAAGGCATGAGTGAACTCAGAATAATGACTTCAGGATTTGGCCCCTGATGTTTTCTAAATATTTTACTAAACAGTCCCATCTAAATACATTTAGCCTGGTACTTAAACCACACTGACGTACTGCAAGGGGAAGGGGAAAAATAACATTTTGAAAGGCAAGGAGGCCTCATTTGCTTTGTTTTAAATTTAATTTTGATAAAATAGCATGAGTTGGCTTGTCACTGCTGATCGATTGTGCATGTCTTGGTAGCTGTCTGAAATCAGGATATACTGTACCTATTCCATCTAGAATAGATACCTAGGTGTATTTCCTGATTGGTTTCATCCTAGTATGCTGGTATATGTTTTGCACCACTACAGAAGTTGAATCTCTTTTCACATAGCTATTCTGCTATTAGGTATCATGTTTATTCCCAATAGATACCAAATTTAAAAGAGTGACCGAAGAAGAAGAAAATAGTAATAAACAGAGAACTGGTGCTGGTTCAGATAATGCAAACTATAAGGTAGAGATATAATTTACATCATAAACCTCTTTAAGGATAAGTGTTTGGGAAGCTGGTGAGATGGGAGTTGGCTTTCCTTTATTCTCTCTTCTATTGATGTATGATAAATGAGGTGGGTCTTCATAGATAATTTAGGAGACGATGTTATGTGTATGTGTGAGAGAATCATCTGTAATAGAAATGGGGAAAGACCAATCTGATCCATTTCCCTGCAATTCTGAACATTGTTTTATTCAGACCAGATTCCTCAACTACCAGACCCCAATTATGACATATTGGCCCTTTAAAATGATTGCAAGGATGTTACTTCAGATGTATTGTGGTGTGTCTGACTATAGAATTTGGTCCATAAGATATATTCAGAACTCCTCGGCCCCCATCCTGGAGCATAGAGTGCTGAGTGACTGCTGTGCCCACAGAGAGCCCCACTGAAGCTGGTCCATGTTGTACATTGCAGGAGTTGGGCCTAAAGCTTCCTTCTGCTGTTTGCTTCAATATCTTAAGTCACTGGCAGAAACTAAATATCCTTATGGATAAGCCATGGATATTTTAAAACAAGCCTTTCAAACTTAAATCTGATCAAAGATGTGATTTTGCATAATTTCTTCGAGAGACACTCGTTTTTCTTTGTACAGCTACCACTGCGTAGGCTGTGCAAACAACGAGTACCCATCATAGGAAAGTGTATGAAACAATGCTGGGTTTGGGCCAAATAAGCACCTTAAAATTTTTTGAAAGTGAACACACAGAGTTCTCTGTTTCCTTCTGTCTCCAAAGCCCAGTCAGTGGTATTTTTTAATGCACTAAATTCTGTCCCTTCCTATTTTTGAGGACTCACCAAAACTTGGCAGCTAGCTGTGTGTCAAGCAGAAACTCCTCTTCAAGTATAGTTTTAAATAGATCTGTTAAGCAGCATTGTTGCTACCCAGGGGTAATTTATAATACTCTGCTAGGAAGCTATCCCTGGCACCTTTCCATTTGTTAAAGTGTTTGTGGCATCCATTGCTGAATAAATTAGATGCTATCAATATTGAGGAAGTCAGCTTTTTCCATATTTGAGAACTTGTTTTAAATTTTTAAAAATAGCTTTCCTAGGGAAAGTGCATTATGCTGCCTAGTCACATTAACTGAAATCTCCATCTCTTGCCCACTAACTTTTGGTGCTCACTTGCTGGCATCTAGCAACAACTGACAACATCTTCCAGCTCTCTGTAGTTGTAAATCATATTTCAAATCCATCAGGACTGAATAACCCGGTCAGTAACAGTCACTTAGAGCTGAGAAAGATACTATACTTCAGGCAGAGAATGCAAAGATGCCCTTCGCTGTCTCCAAGCAATTGGCATTGTCTTAGTGTCTAGTAGTTCAAAACAAAATGTTTCCATATAGCATTTCAATGAATCTTCAGTGCAACTGTGTCATTTGTTTATAGCCCTTCAAGAAAGATTCTTAAATGTTTTGTGGCTGATGAGACCGGGCATCATAAATAAAAACAAGACAGCAGAGCTCCACTTCTGGATGGAGAGAAAGAAACTCCGCAACCATTGAGCGGTTACCTGGAAACCTCCCTAACAAATCACTGTTATCTGAGGAACTCAAGCTAGCAGTGCATCCCTGGAATACAAACGAAGGTGCTGCTGGCAGTGAGTTCTTGCTGAAGGACCCTTGGCTCTGGAACTTTCTTCACTTCTTGGTCCACCAGAGCCCAGATTTCCTGACCGTCACAACACACTGTAAGAGCCATTTGTTTCCCCAGACTTTTCCTAAGGAAGAGATAGCTGGATGGAATGGGAAGTGGTTGAAGCAGTGGGATAAGAGATGTTATTTGGAGCCAAGTTGTCAAACAGAACACTCCTTTTTTGTTATTGCTATAAGATGTGGGAATAGATTGTTATGGGGTGAGGTGGAGATGTCTTATGATCGTGTCTGACCATGCAACAGTGAACAAGGAAGAAGGGGTACAAAGAACCTCCATGCATCCCCTTGCAGTTCTGTTCAAGACCGGACACAACAGCAGTCCTGGCACTAAGTGCAAATATCAATCCAGACGAGCAATGCGAGTCGGGCCAGCCTCTCCTAAGGAGGTGAGGTAGGAGATGAGCCATGCAAAACTGGCTCTGGAAAATGGTGATTTATTCATTTTTTATAATGGTTGGTATCTCAGCAAAATATGAATGGAATTTCATGAAACAAAGAAAAAAGGCACATCTGTAGCCTCAGGGCACTCTACCTGCCAAACTTCAAAGGCTTGCTGCAAACAATAGCGCTCCAAGAGCTTCTCTAAGGGGAGGGGGAAAGTAGCAAGAATCCTGTATAATGGAAAGTGTTGTGCAACCTAAATATAGGGGTCATAGCTAGCACCCTATGTAATAAGAAAAATATATATTTTAATATATTCATAGGTATAAATATCCCAGTATAGTACTATGTAATACAGACTGTCATGCTCTTGGAACAACTTACATTGTTAAGCAATGATTGAGGCTATTGTAAGGGGACGACTTAATCTTCAGGACAGAGATTTAAGGGAGATTCTGGACCTTTTCCCAAAAGAGATTGTAAGCTGGTCTGAAATACTGCAGTATAAGGTTTGGCAAGGATCCGCCAGGCTTCCATGAGTTGACAAGGCCAGAAGATGTGTGAATTATCAGAAATGGGGGGGATCAGTAATTACCCACTAAAATATCATATTGGATACCCTAAGCTTTCAGGGATAGTGGGACACACCTTTCAAACAATTTTGGCCCGTTTTAGGGAGGGAACAGGTAACTATAGGGGAACCCAGCTGGGGGTGGAGTAGAGGCAGCCAAGCTAATTGCTGGTACCTCATGGTGGCAGGTGTCAAGTTCCCTGATAAATCAGAATTCAAAGTAGACACAGAAGAAGGCATCCTCTAATGTGGGTGGCACGTATAATAGGCTGGTAAAGGCTGTGCCTCCGCAAACAGCCCCGCGTGGCCCCGCCCCTGAGGCTGCGTCCTGCTTGCCACTAGCTGGCCCCAGCCGAGACAGGCTGCTCCAAGTTCCAGGAAACCTGCTGGGGCTGGATTCTGGAGCTAGGGCAGCTGGGACTTGGGGTGGCTGGGGCTGCCCAGGGCTGGGGAGGCCCTCGGCGCCGGGGCTGTGCCACCCAGCACTCCAGTCCTGGGGGCACAGAGGCTGTACCGCCCGGTGCTCGAGGGCTGGAGGGGGAGTGCACAACGCCCGCCCAGTGCTCGGGTAGACGCCCACCCAGTGCTCCGGGGCTGGGTGGGGAGCGTGTGCTGTCTGCTCGGTGCTCCAGTGCTGGGGGGAGAAGCCTGCCCAGTGCTCTGGGCCTGGGGGGAGGGCGGAGCGTGTGCTGCTTACCCGGTACTCCGGGGCTCTGTGTGTGTGTGTGGGGGGCACCTGCCCATTACTCCTGCTCCGTGGTTGGAGGTGCTCAGGCGGCCTGGGGCTGGGGGGGTTGGGGGGGGGCTGGCAGCCGCTGGGGGCCCTCTGGGCTTCGGCGGGGAAAGGGGATGGGAGGAGTGGTGTGAAGGGATAGGCCAAGCTGGGGGCTAGCCTCCCCGAGCCCGTGGTTCACCCACTGCCCATGTTCTCTAATGAAACTAGGGAATGGGGTGTCTACTGTCTGGTGCAGCAAGGAGAAAGCCCCCTTAGACCTCTGTCACCATTTCTCAGTGAGTCACAGCTAAGGAGTCAGATTCAGGACAAACTGCTGAGAAATAGGGCAGAGTCACCCCAGACTGGCAGTTATTCTACCATTAGATATACCAAGCCAGTAACAAAAGTAGACTTCTGTCTCACCACATTGGTTAACAAAAAGTCAAAAATGCAGTCTCCTTAGGCATATTCCAGTCCTTATCTCACGTCCCCCCCGTCCCCCCCCCCCGCCCCAGACTCTCGACTATATGATGAGTGGTTATAGAAAACCAGTTTCATGAGACAAGAGAGCAGCCACACAGCCTGGTCAATATATAACTCAGATATTACCCAATAATCACACTGCTGCCAATCCTTTAGTAACTAAAATCTAGAGGTTGGTTTATAAGAGAAAAGAAGAAGAGAGTTAAAATGGTTAATAGATCATATACATACAATCATTGCCAAATTCTTGTATCAGGTTTGAAGCAGTGATGTAATAAACTGGCTTGTAAAGTCTCTGGTAATTTCCAAAAGATTGGAAGGTCCTCAGTCATAGGCACCGACTACGTGGGTTCTCCAGGGCTGGAGCACCCATGGAAAAAAAAATTGTGGGTGCTTAGCACGAACCAGCTGCCAGCTCCCCTCCAACCCTCCCCAGCACCTCCCATCTACCAGTGGCCCCACTGATCAATGCCTCCCCCGCCCTCCCAGCATCTCCCACCCGCTGTGATCAACTGTTCCACGGCTTGCAAGAGGCGCTGTGAGGGAGGGAGAGGAGCAGGGATGGGGTGCGCTTAGGGGGAGGGAGTGGAACTGGGTAAGAAAAGGCAAGGTGGGGTTGGAGAGGGGGTGGGGCAGGGTGGGAGTGGGGCCTGGGATGGAGGGGGGGTTGAGCACCCCGGGAACCCAGAGGAAGCCAGCACCTGTGTCTTCAGTACATAGTCAATATGCTCTTTTCAGTTGTAAATCCATAGTCCAGAGAGTCAGAGCAGAAAAGAGGCATGATGGAGATGTTTCCAGGGTCTTTTATGTCCTCTGCCGTGTGGATGGAAGTTTACTGTCCCAAACAAAGCCCACAGCACAGTTTGTGGAAAATACAGGCACAAGAAGGAGTCCAGAGTCATGTGAGCAAGTCACATGCCCTTACATGGCTTGCTGAGTCACATGGGCAAGCCATTGGCCACTTGGAGGCTAAGGTGTCTGCAGGAAGAGCCATTGGGGTGGAATGAGTTTCTACTATGGCCTATTATGAGAGTCAATTGCGTTTGATGGGCCATCAACATAAAGCTGTCTGACTTCAATATAGATTTTACCTGGTGTATGTTACTCCAGGAACAGACACATTTGAAATACAGGTACATAGTCAATATTCATAACTTTAGATACATGCATATAAACAGGATAATTATATGTGATAGATTAACTTTTCCATTGATACCTTATATAAAATACTTTGTATAAGATTTGTTGTAATTGTACAACAGTGGTAGCAACAATGATATTCATGGTCATATCTCAATCATACAGTGTCTCACTTCATATAAGAGGCGAGCGGTGGGGTCTTAACAGTAGGTTGGGATCAGGTATGGAGAATTAGAGGGCTGACAGCAGGCACTCCACTACATGGAAACAAGTGAGGAAGGATTGATGACCTGCACTGTAGTAGTTATTCCTGGACAGATCCCAGATGAGTTAACGTTGCGCCTTAGTTCAACCACATCCCTTGCATTTTATCTGCCTTACCATCTGTCCAGGACAATATAGGGCTTACTACTAGCTCCTCGTATAGTAATAAATATATTTTAATATATTTTTCTATAAATGTGTGTAGCATAGTACTATAAAACAGACTGTTTCTAAACAAGAAAGGTAATGTTTGCTTTTTTAAGAAAAAAAATCTCCCTCCCCTCACAAACAAAAAAAGAATAGAACACTATATTGTAATTTCTATAAATATGTCTGCAATGCTAAACCGTGCAGAAAAATACTGTGTCAAAAATAACAGATACAGGAGGTAGCTCATGACCTCTCAAATAAGGTACTTAATAGACCTCATTGCTCTAGTACCTGAGTTCCTGCAAAACATTAATGAATTTGTGCTCACCCGCCTCTCTGAGGCAGGAAAGAATTATCTTCCCCTTTTATGGATGGGAAACTGGGGCCAGATGAATTATAATAAACTCTATTTGTGAAGAGTGTGCTCAAGTATCTTGAAGACTTGTTCCACAGCTCGGTGAAGAAGGCTTTTGTTCTGATCCCTAGAGAGATGAATAGCACCAGCTGCCGTGTTGGTGCACTGAATATCTGGCAAGGTGAGAGAGGGCGAACTGACATTCTGTGAACGAATCGCTCTTTAACTATAACACTGGTTCACAGGTGATAAATAAGTAGCATGATAATACATAGCATGTACATATTGCCTTGCTTTTTCTTTTTTAATAGTGCTTTGTATTAAATAGCTAGCATGACACTCTAAATTTGTAACTTTCCATAATTTTTTCAATAAAAACACGAGAATGTGAAAGAAGGGGTGGAAGAGAATAAAAAAGAACAAATATACATTGTTATATAGGGAGAGTTGGTAGCACCCTCCTGTGTTAGGTTGCCAAACACTTTCCATTATTAAAGCTTCTTGTAACCTTTTCTGTGAGATTCTTGTAACCTTTTCTCTTGTGTACATATGTATACAATACATCACCTTTCAGCCACTATTGAGAGATGGTCACACTTCTTTAGTGCCATAGCAGTTGAACATATTGACTGAGATTTTCAAAGTCACTTTAAGGAATATGGATGCCAAAGTGAAAATAATGGGAATTGGATATCTAAATCCACATGGCAGCTCTGAAAATTCCACCCATTTTATTCATTTACTTTGATTTTAGTTTCACTAGTTCACTGGTTTTAGAGCTTTTCATCCAATGATCTTGAAGTACTTTTTAAAGGCCTAATCCAGAAGTCACTTATGAGGAAGATCAAGGAAGGAGAGAAAAGAGATCAGTGGAACAAGGAAAAAGATATTCTCTAGCATGCAAAATAGGAGAACAATGTGTGAAGGTAAAAACCACATTGGAATAGTTGGGGGACAGAGAGAAGGTTATAAAGAGAAAGATAAGGAAATAGAAAGATGGAGAGAATAAAAGGATGATGGGAAAACAGGAAGAGGAAAGGGAATAAAGAGATAGGGAAGGAAATGTAAGGCATGGTGCGTAACTTTCAGGTTGATGAGTTTTCTTTTATTAATTCATGCTTCTACATTATATTGTATTTCCTTGGCAAATGTCCTACAACTTCATTTAGGGAGAAGGGAATGGCAGAATATTGTGCTTCTGGGCTTTGAGCATTATCCCTTCATATCATTGCTGTTGGGAATATTACTTTTTTTTTTTTTTTTTTAAATAGCAGACCACTGCAGCAGGAAATGTGGTATTTAACAAAACTGAGCTAAAAAGCCTCCATTAAGAAAATCTGGACTTTTTAATCTTTCTATAGAAAACACAGTTTACAAAATCATAAGCACTGGAAAACATTTAAGTAAAATCTATCTTCAATAGGGGCTTGATCCTGCAAAGTGCCGAGTGCTCTGGCCCTGATCACTTAATGATCTTTCCAAATGTTGTTTGTACCATTAGCTAACTATTGTAAAGCGATTTGGATAAAAAAAAACCCTTAATAATTAATGGTTTTTTGTTCTACATATAAAAGCACACAACTCATTGTGACGAAGTGAGAATGTTTTGTGGTGTTCTGTGAATACTGAAGGGGAAGATTGCAGGGGAGCTGAGCNTTTTAATATCAGTAGTAGTCTTACCTTTCTAATGCGATGGATGTGCCATCTCCCCCTGAGTTAGGGCTGGGAAGGAAGGGGGGTCTCTCCCTCTGTCCCCTGCCACAGCAGCCCCTGAGCTGGGAGTGGGAAGGAGGGGTGGGGGGTCTCTCCCTCTGTCCCCTACCACAGCAGCTCCAGAGTGGGAAGGAGGGGGAGGGATAGCTCAGTGGTTTGAGCATTGGCCTACTAAACCCAGGGTTGTAAATTCAATCCTTGAGGGGGCCATTTAGGGATCTGGGGCAAAAATCTGTCTGGGGATTGGTCCTGCTTTGAGCAGGGGTTGGACTAGATAACCTCCTGAGGTCCCTTCCAACCCTGATATTCTATGATTCTATGCTTCAACTATCACAAGTCCCTCGAGAGATAAAGTGTAAACCAGAGCACCCACAATGTTGGAGCCCTGTGAAAGTGGGGTATTGGGGATGGGCAATGGACCTGGAAGCCTAGGGTAGCTAGACCAAGAAGTCACAATTCTGTGAAGGGGTAACAGACAGAGTCTGTGCCCAGGCAGTATTCCAGAGAGGCAAAAAGAGAGAGTGCTGAAGCCTATCCAGACCAAGGGAAGCTTAAGTGCACATGGGTCCAGCATACTGGAACCCAAACACAGCCGCTCGGTGAGTGTCCAGAAGGGGAAACTCAACCAGGATTATGCCACCATCACATAGGAAATTATATTTATATCTTCTGAGAAACCCTGAGTTGAAAAACTACTGGTGATAGCAGAAAGCTGATGCAAGCGTTGTATTCAAAGAAACATTCCCAAATGAATGTGTTGCAAAAACAAATACTCACTATAGGAATATGGGTGACAAGTATAAAAGAACTGAGCAATGACACAATTGACTGCTTGTAGTGGATGAACAAGCCAGCCAACTGCTTAAAATCAAATTGCTGCTGTAACTCCTATAATAATTGCAAATATACTTCTTGGGACTCATAACTTGGGGTGTATACTGCCAAAAATTTCCATTTCCACAAGTATTGTGGTTATTTTTTAAATAACTCATGAGTGGATGCTTTGCAAACAGATAAAGAGGTGAAAATTATCTAATAAACTGTTCACCTATCTCTAAATACACAGGTCTTGGTTCTCCAAAAATATTTACCCTGATTAATAATACATGGAGAATTATAAATTAAAATTATTCAAACTGAGCCAATCCTGAGAACCAATCTGAAGACACAAACAAAGAGGTGATGATATGCAAGCAAATTAATATGGTCAAGAACTGGCACAGCTTTTTAATTACATATATTGTAGCCATGTATTTATGTAGGTACTCCATGCATATCTACTGTATTCACAAAAAGAAGCTACCATTTAATAAGAGTTCTCAGTCCATTTCATAGTGCTGTGCACTTGGGACATGTAACTGGGGTGAATTCCCAGGGAAATCTGATCGTATTCTGTTTGATAATATTCACTGACATGAGTAGACGACTGGTCACAAAGGAGAGCTTTGTTTCAGCCCCTTGGCTTGCCTGCTGGTTTGTGGAGGTGGATTCTACTCCCTGTAACTATCTCCCTTAATATCATTGGGGCTATTTGTTTCAGTAACTGGTCACAAGTGTGGGAGTAATGATCTGGCTCAAAATAACTGTTTATACTATTTGAATTTCTAACTTCAGTGTTAATGTTGATCATTGTCACTCCCAGTTGTAGATGGTTGTATGGCATAAGCTCTATCGATCCAAAAAGTATCAGTATGAAGAATCCACAGCTCGAATCCTACAGCTGGTTGCAGGGAAACCTCTGTGCTCATGTAGAGTCATTTGTAGGACGGGGGCCTTCATATAGACAAAAAATTTCTCTCCCTGAATAGGAGACTAGAATTAAATCCAATTCTTGATATTGTGTCAAGACAAAACTTCTAGATCTCCATCAAGTTTAGCTTAATAACAGTCCTGATTCAGCAGGGTGCATAAACATGAAACCTGGTCAAAAGTTTTCCAACAAAAAGAGGTGTGTGTGTGTGCATGTGTGTGGGGGGGACAGGGGGATTAACAAAAGTCTTTTTCTAAAATGAACTGTTTTGCAAAATTTGTCAGCATTGTCAAAATGGTTCCTTTTCTTCTAAAATGTGTGCTATTTTAAAATAGATTGAAAATATCAAAATGGTTACTGCTTTTTTTATTTACCAAAACAAGGTTTTCAGAAAATGAAACATTTCTATAATCATTTCAGTAAAGTTTTCAATAATCTTTTTGATAAAGAATTCAAACATAAAAAATCAGTGATTAATTTTGAAACATGGATTTATTTGAGAATTCTTCTAAACAAAATCATATTTGAAATTTTCACATTTCTCATAAAATCACTTTATCATTTTCCCCCAGATCTTTTAAATATGTGCCTAACTGTAAGAATACGAGTTGTTAAAGTTAGACACGTGCTTGTGTACTTGTGACTCAGGTCCATAGATAGAGTAATGGTAGGTCTTCCTTTCTATCTTGATTTGAGCTACTACTAGAATGCTTGGGTTTTGGCTGGAAAATGCAGTTCATTTGATGTAAACCTAATGCACATTTGGAAAAATCTGGTGTTAAAGTTCTACTTCTACCAATGAAGTTCAGAGAACTGCTTAGACGGTATTTTGTGCTCTCAATAAATAGTGCAGGTGATGATATTTTTCAGTACATGTTGCACTGAACTTATGGAGTTTGCAATGTTCTAATATAAAACAATACCAATATGTCACTTTCACAAAATATTTTTTCTCACTAGAATAACACTTTAAGCATTTGATGTAAACTGTTTCAGATCACCGCTCCCACATCAATTTCTCTATACAGCAAGGTTCAGTTTTGAATGCTGAATTGCACACAAAAAAACAAACAAAAAAACCCCTCCCACCTCAAACCCCATTCAAAATTGTGAAATGCATTCTATACACGAATGTGACAAATAAAAGATGAGTTAAATTACAGCATTTTTATTCAAAATATTTCTACACTTGAGACAATCACCCAAAGCAGATGACTTCTAAATAAATTAGCTAGCCTTGCTAAAATTTTGCTTGGAGAAGCACTGTTTTTCTAGATGCCTTACATAAACTATTGTCTTGATCATACTGGAAACTTAATCCACCATATGAAACTGCACACTGAATCCAAGATAACAGAATTGGCTCTGCAAACCTTTCCTTATGAATACTGAAATTGTTTACGTATGCAAAACTGTGATTTTATTGTCTTCAGTCTTGCTATATATTTAGAGGCCAATTCTGCAATGGGAGTTCATGGGGAGTTTGCTTGAGTAACAAGTACAGAGACAGCTCCTTAGAGTGTCTGCAGATTATTCAAGGCTGAATACACTTTCATTCTCTCTCACTGTGCAGCCAGAGCCTCAGCTGGTATAAATCAGTTTAGCTCAGGTGATATCAATAGGGCTACACTGATACACACCAGCTGAAGTTCTGATGCTGGGTCTCTGGCTTGTGGTGAGAAAGCTTTTCTAAATGACTCTGACCCTAAGCTAGGAGATACAGAATGACCTGGTCTTACATCAGAACAGCTACTTGGCGGTAAGACAAGACATTCTTCCATGTTCTTGGAATAGGCAGCACAGCTGACATCTGTTAAAAGGGGGGAGAAATTACATTTTAAACTTCTTAAAAAATTCAGTTTGAGAGGAAAATCAGATTTATTTATTTTTTAAATACCGAGAATATAAAGATCTCCATGTTCATTTGGCAGGTTACCAGAGCCACATGAGAGCTAAGGTGGCCCTCTTCTGCCACAGTTACTGTAGCCCTCAAACCGTGCTAGCTGCAGAAACCTCTGTGTACTGACAATGCAGCAGGCAGCTGTGTAGTGAAGAAAGCAGATGCGCAAGCCAGTTACAATTTATCAAAGGGAAGCAGGCAAAGGTATTTGCGAAAAACTGCCTCTGTAGCTGTAATTCCCTGGCTGTGGGCAAATTGAGTCCTAGACCGCACAACCATGTAGGGGTATAAATAGGATTAAGAATCATGTTTACACTCTTGCGCAGGCTAGCCTGACCTTGTATCTGGATATGCAGGAATAAACTGGTGTTGTGTGCCTATTACTTCCCTTCCACTGAGCCGGAGGGCAGGGGGCAGGGAGGAGCTCGCATTGGCCAGTGGTTTTACAATTTCCTGCTGATTTAGGCCAGTAGCAAATTATTCTTTCCCCGAGGCAAGGAAAAAACAGGGAAAGGATTTATTAGAGGCACAATTCATTTCTTGAGCAGCTCCTGGGGTGATATAGTTATATGCTGTTCATTCCACAGGGCTTGTTGCAAAGCTACAATTCAGCCCTAGATGTGTTGCATTCATCTTCAGTGGTTAGTCCACAGAGAATAAGAGGTTTCAGAGTGCTAGCCGTGTTAGTCTGTATCAGCAAAAAGAACGAGGCGTACTTGTGGCACCTTAGAGGCTAACAAATTTATTTGAGCATAAGCCCACCAAAGCTTATGCTCAAATTTGTTAGTCTCTAAGGTGCCACAAGTACTCCTCATTCTTTTAGAGAATAAGAGCTTACTACTGCTTCTAGCCAGCAGAGTTATACCATTAACTCAAGTTGTAGAGACCTGTTCTTTTGGTGCTAAAGGGATGAAGTTCTATTCCCCGGTGATATTTGGTGCGGGCTGTGAAATAGCCAGACTGGTTTTGCTTATGTAACAGGATCCACACATTGAAGGGCAGATATAAGCTGTTGCCATCTTACCATTAATGTTGCATCTGTTGGTAAAATGAGTGGCAAAGTAAAGCATAATTTACCTCAAACTGTGGAAAGTGGCATTTGTTCTTTCTCAAACCTTCAGAGAATTTACTTCCATCTGAGATAATCCTGGGAGGCACTACATTCTTCACCATGATCACCATTCTTGTGTGGGAGGCGAGAAGTCTCCTGAGACTGGGGGGCGGGGGGAAGGGGGTGCATTTCTTCTTATCCCTTGCTACCAGGCACAAAATGGTTAATCAAAGATATATCTTTAGGCCACCAGCCTTTTAAAACATCTTCCCAAAATAGAAAATAATTGTCCCATTCACCTGCGCGTTATGACCCCAGGTTGTTCATCACTTCTTTGAGCTTGATTGCCACATAATGGCACTTGACTGTGGTAGAGTCCTGGGTTCTTATTCTTCTCTGTTATGCAGGGGTAAATCCAGAGTAACTTGCAATCAGTGGAGTCACTCTTGATTTACACCAAAGTAAGTAAATGGAATTTGGCCCACAGACTTCAGCTGTGAGAAGGGATTGGCTGTAAGTATTTATATAATGCCTACTCCTGCATTGTCGTCTCATGCAGGAGTTGGTATTTCTTTGATAGCCCCAGTTCTTAGAGTCCTGTGAAAAGCTGAGAATCTCAGCTTTCATTTAAAAAAAAAAATACAGTAAGTTTATAGCGTTTCTCTGTGGTTACAGAGAAAAGCTGGAAAACATGAACCCGAAAGGCTCCAACACCAGAAGCCAAATAAAGACCCCAAAGTTTATTTGGCTTAAAAACCATGAGATTTTTAAAAGTATCTCACAATTTTTGAGTGCCTGGGGTTGGCAGTGCTGCTAGTCTAGGATCTAACAGTCTGTACTGAACAGGCAAATAACTCTTCAGATTCAGGACTAGTCTCCATATCGGTGTAGCCTGGGAAACCCACAAAGTTTTATGGACCAGGCTGTTTCAGGCAGTGAAGCAGTGGTAATCAAGGGAACAGAGGGACACAGCATAGCCTTAAACTCAATTTAATAGCTTTAAAAAAAAAATAGAGAACAGTCTCTGAATATTGGCTCTACACTTCATGACCCTGAATAAATAGAATTAAAGAGCTAACTCAGGAATGTCAGCGTTTATGTGAACCAATTAGGAAACAAGACAGTTTAATTTCTAAATGGCAATGCATTAGAATGAAAGCAAATACTTCAATTATATTGGGGTCTGCCACCCCTACACCAGGGATTGAAACACATTGGAAGGGTGATGAAGGAGCAGCTTGCTCTGCAGCTGTACGTGCTGTCATTCTTATGTGGCTAAATAGAAGACTTCAATCTCCCGGATTGCATTCAGTACCATTTAATCCACAGTCTGATACTGAGGTTTCCCATATTTGGTGAGATTTAATGTGACTGCACATTGTACTAGGAGGGAGGCATATTGGATCATTGCCATTGTTGCCTAACCTCAGACTTTTGGGGAGATTTTTGAAGTCTTCACCACTGCCTCCAAAATCTTAGGACTTTCAATGAATCCACAGCCAGAGACGATGCAGTGCCTCCCTTCTCTAAATCTGTTTTCACCAAGGTCTTTAATGACCGCCTTGTGGCCAGGTCTCAGGGTCTCTTCTCCATATTCATCCTCCTTGACCTCTCTCCTGCTTTCAACGCTATTTATCATACCTCCTTCTCTACCGCTTATCCACCCTGGCCTTCTTCACTACTCTCTTTTCCTGCAGCCTGATCATCTGTTCCATTCTAACAGGTTTCAGAGTAGCAGCCGTGTTAGTCGGTATCCGCAAAAAGAACAGGAGTACTTGTGGCACCTTAGAGACTAACAAATGTATTTGAGCATAAGCTTTCGTGGGCTACAGCCCACTTCATCGGCTACATGCGTCCGATGAAGTGGGCTGCAGCCCACGAAAGCTTATGCTCAAATAAATGTTAGTCTCTAAGGTGCCAGAAGTACTCCTGTTCTTTTTGTTCCATTCTAGTGGCTTTTCACTTCTCCAGTGGCACAAAGCAGTCATGAAACTGGCTTACCTAGCCATCTGAGGATTACTCCTCTATTGGGAAACCCCTGTAGCTATTATACCAATCTCCTTCATAGCTGGCATTTTGTTTTCATGATAATATTGATATCAGATACCATTGGGCTAGACTGAAAACTGTAAATCCTTTCCTTTTGTTTTCTCCCTAATTAGCATACAATATATTGCCAAACACAAGCAATATCAAGATGAACACTTTTGATGAGTAGCTTCAGTGGAATCATGTAGAGGGAAAAGTGGTGACTCTTTTGTTGTTGTTGTTGTTGTTGTTTCTTAGCTAGAAAACTCCAGTGTCTTTCTCAAATTACTAGATTATCCCCACTGTCTACCTAAATGAACTAGGACAAATTCTAAAACAACAGGGGCATAATACTGCAGCTGGCTCTAGTGAATCAATGGGGCTCTGTGTGGGTGCCGAGGTTGCACTCCTAGGGGCCAATTGAAGTATCAGGGCCTACTTCTCCACAAGGGGGAGGAGCACTTTCCTTTCCATTTGTGGTATTTTTTTTGTGGTGGTGGTGGTGGTGGTGGGGTTATTTATTGCTAAAATAAAGCGCATAAAACATCTTGCTCTAATTAATGAGAGGTGATCTGTTGCACCTACTATAACTAAGGTTAAAATGGAGATCAATCTGTAACCTTGTTTTCACAGGTGCATAACTTTCCAAATATTCACATCTGGGTTGAAAATTTTCATGCTTGTTTTCTGCTGAAAATGATGGGTTGGGGGGGCGGGTGTCTTTTTTTCTGGTTGCTGTTTTGGGGAAGGGTTGCGGGAGGGTTAAGCAAAATCTTTTCCTTTATTTTTGAGTTATGAGGAATTAAAAATAAAATGTCTCCTTGCAAAAGGTTTTAACCATAGTCTTTTTGAAAACTGAGAAACAATAACTTGAAACTTGCTAGCCTGCACATATATGGAAGCATAACAGCCCCCACACCACAGTTTATTATGACAATGCTTCCTTCATGGAAAGAAACCACAATCCAGTTAGTATAACATAGTATGGATGCCAGCAGAAGGGCTTTTCTCTGGCAGCACAGAAGCCTGTTGGGTGGGCTGTCCAAAGATCCCACCACTCTGGTTTTCTTTCATATAGAATGAACCAGTCACATTTGGAAACCCAAGATTTCTTCCTGATCCAAAACCCACTGGGTTCACTGAAAGTATTTCCCTTGACTGCAATGGGCTTTGGATCAACTCATCAAATCCATGGGCCGGTTCTATGGCATGATCACTGTGAAGAGGCATTGGTTAACTGTGTGGTGAAGGCTCTGAAAATAGTGTCAATGCTAATGACAACTCTGGGCAGTGCACACTTGAATAGCAGCTGGAAAAGATGTAGAATGGTTAACTTCCCCTTTATCATATAAATGCCACAAAGATTCAGTGTCTCTGCATTGTCTTCCCCATCAGTCAGGAAGTTTAATTCCTGGGTTCGATGACTGACAGGTGCACAGGATGGAGTAGGAAGGCAAAGCTGGCAATGGAAGGTCTAATCGGGTTCTTAAAGGCTGTAAAGGAAACTATGAAAACAGCCACTTGAGAGCATGGCTGGCCTTTAATTCCTGTTAGTGGTGCCGTATCTTCCTAAAGGACTGATTAAAACACCAAACTGAGGGTGAGGGCGTTATTTAATCTCAGAATCAGTGCACTCAAAAACCTCAGCTTGATCCACTTCACCAACTCAGATGCTTCTGTAAATCCCTTATTTAAAAATTAAGTTAGCAGGGAAATCTAATAAAGTAATATTAAAGCCTTTCAATTTATTTTAAATTAAGGTTTGGTGGTTTTTGATGGAAATCTTAATTAGATGCTATAATTAGTTTGGAAGATTGCATAAAGTCTGAGTTAGACCTACTGTGCCCAAAATGTCTCAACACTCACTAAACAGCATGGACTAAAATTGCTTAAATCTTTCCATCATTGTCGCTGAAAACTCCTTCGGAGGCATCTCCAAAAAATGATCTTGGTAGTTCTTATCTTTGAAGTCCAGAAATGATCTCCTCTAAAAATGCAATATAAAATACTGCATATAATGTTTTGTGATTTGATTTTTACTGACATGTTTGTAAATAATTAATTTTATGGTTCAATATTTTGGACTGGATTCTCACAGTTGCACCAGTGTAAAGCCAGAGCGAGATCCACATCAGGTTCCATGAGCTTAACTTCCTAAGCAGGAAACCATTTCTTGTCTGAGGCAAATTGCTCGGCTAACCGCTGCGGGGTACGCTTCTCCTGTGACAGATGTGCCTCAATGGGAGAATGGGCACCATATTTTATTTAGTAATCCTTACAGGCTCTATGTTCCCTTTGCTCCTCTCTGCATCATGCAGCCAGAGGGGAGGAAAAATGGACATAAAAGGCTCTAAACCTCTGATGGGGGAGCAGAGCTAATGCAACATGTTCCCGTTCCCACCACCGTGCCGCAGCATACCCTTCAGTACAAATGCTGTGGAGCTGATGTTTGTATGAGAATTGTGTGCTCTGTAGGAGTCAGTAAAGAGTATGTGCCCGTGCAGACCCATCACATTTTCAAGTAGAAATCACCTCAGGAAAAAGGGCAGCATTGCTCTTAAATAGGTCAGGCAATTTTTTCCTGTCAATGCAGTTTTCAAAGCAACTTTCCTCCCCTCCCCCACATGTTTTTCTATGGGAAGGGAGAATGTAGCTTGACTCTATTTATGGATGCATTTGTCTTTTTTTTCCCTGAATAGCCATCACTCTTCAGACAAAGAGAGCAACACTGATTTTAACAAAAGTGAACTCTGAAAGAAGTCCCACGCCTGTAAAATGGGGTAATAACACTGCCTACCTCACAGAGGTGGTATTAGGACAAATATTTTTGAGGCCCGCAGATGTTAGAGTGATAAGCACTATAGCAAAAACTTATACCTATAAAACAGGTAAACTGTTCATATTTTAGATACACTGGAGCAAACTTTTTTCAACATGTTCAAGGCCAGTGTCCTACATGACACATTTTATTATTTTTTTTTTTTTGTATTACAGTGACTCCATTGTGCTGAGCAGTGTGTAAACACACAGTGAAATAGTCTCTGCTCCTACCTAAAAAGACAGGACAAATGATGGGAGGAGAAAAAAGGGGCAGAAAAGTGAAGTAACTTCTCCAAGGTCACACAGCAGGTTAGTGGCAGATCCAGGTAGAGAACCTAGGACTTCTGGTCTCAGGCCAATGCCCTAACCCCCAGACCATGCTTCCCCCATTAGGCCTCTTCAACTCTTAAATTAGGAGATTTTGTTCCCCCCACAAGCCCCCATCCCCACAGCTCAGTTCTGGATCATGCTGGAGATTCCACTGAGCCCTCTTCTTCCCCACAGAGAAATATATGCTCAAACAGTGTCAAGTCAACGGTTGGTAAATAGAATTCCTATATTACAATACCAACAGTGAGTGTGAAGATGTACTGTATAAATAATGTTCATTTCCATTGCAAAGGGGATGATTCAGCAGGTTGGTGATGGAATCTGGGAAATGTTACCTCTAGTGATTGTTTCAATATTACATCCCTGGTAAGTTGTGAGCTAAACTTGTTCCTATAAGATGTTGGGTGCACTACATGGAATGAGCTAATAGGAATGCACCACAATTGGCACTCCCACTGAAGAAGCCAACTGAATTTGTCTTCTGGGTTTATTTCTTTTGATCTACAGTTCTCAGTCTGTGGTTCATCAACTGTTCACTTTGATTTACTATACATTATTTTTGTGGTGTGACTGGTTGCTGAAGTCATGGCACTCTTTTTGATCCTGTATTTTTTTTTTTTTTTAACAGGAGAAAAATGAATAACATGACAAATAGCAAATTACAGTAATAAATAGCAAATCCTCTTGTTCTCCTTATGAATACCCTTCTTCACACACAAATATGGAGGTAATTAATGAAGACCAATCATTTCTCAAGAAATTGTGCGAACAAAAATATTGATGTGAATTTTTGCAAATAGCAAATAAGAGGAAATTACATGGTCAAATGGAACACCTGTTTAGCATTTGAGCTAATTAGTCAGTCCAAACATAAAAAGTAATTGAACATTTTTGGTTCAAATTTTGGAATCTGATTTGAAATTTCAAAAATATCCAACCAGCTCATCAAAAGACACCAAAAGAGATCACGAAAATGTCACTGACAATTTTTTGTAATTTTTAATCAAAATTCAAAAGTTCATAGAAAAATTGTCAATAGAAGAAATGTTGAAGAAGATCAAATCTAGAACCAATGTTTTTGATCACTCTATTTGCAACACTTAATCAGAGTCCTCCTTTCTATCTTAGATAGTATTGTCTAAACTAGAAAGTTGTACCTCCTTAACTATACCAGTATAGTTCAAGCAATGCAACTCCCTGGCATAGGTGCAATTATAGCAGTATAAAGGTGCTTTATACCAGTATATAGCTATTCCCATATGGGAAGAGCAATAACTATACCAATATAAGTCCTCTGTATGCTGATCTAACTGTGTCTACACTAGGGTTGTACCAGTATAACTACACTGTTGTTGTTTTTGTTTTGTTTTTAAATCACACACCTAACCAACATAGTTATAATTGTCAAGTGTAAACCAGGCCTATGTCTTTGGGAAAGTCCCAGAATTTCATGGAGGAAAAGGACAATTTTTGTAGGGAAAATGTGGGGGTGTGGGTGGGGGAACTTGCAGGAGGAAGATGCCCAAGCAAACCACCAAGGCTAACACAGTTCCCATATGTTCATCAGCTTTTTGCAAGTATGGGCTGAGGTTTCCAAATGCAGTGACTGTGAAGCCCAAAACTGAATTTGAGTGCGTCTGAGGCTCAGTGTGAATCTATTACCCAGCTTTAATAACATGGAGCATTTTGAAGTGCAATGGGAGTTCTGATCAGACTCTGAACTTCAGTCATAATTTAAAAAAAAAAAAATTATTTTTTTTTAAGTAAAGGCTTTGGATATTTTAGCACAGCCAGGGGCATTGATCTGCAAGCAGATCACAGGTATTTGATTGCTACAGCTGGGAAATCTTGGGGGGGTGGGGAGAACAATTGTTGTCTCTTATGAAGTTGGCTTAAGCAAGTCAATGAAAAATGTTAAATCAAGGGGAAAAAAATTGGAGTAGCAAGAAGAAAACAGACGGGAGATCAATTGAAAACCGTCCAAGAAAAATTGAGGCGCTTCCACCTTGCTCTAAAACAGTGGTTGCCAACCTTTTTTGTCTGGCGGGTGCCAGATGACGAGCCACGGAGGACCGTGGTGGTGGACAAGCATCTGCCAAAATGCCGCCGACAAGCGGCAATGTCAATAGGCGGCACCGCCGAAATGCCGCCGAGAATCAGCGTCATCCAGAGGTGTCGCCGCCGAAAATCGGTGGCATTTTGGCGGCAGTGCCTCTGGATGATGCTGATTCTCGGCGGCATTTCGTCAGATGCTCGTCCGCCGGCCAGTATGCAGGCGCACTTAGACGCCCCGGTGGGCACCGTGTTGGGGACCCCTGCTCTAAAAGATGGCTCATAGATACAGGATTTCTGCCCTGGTTTGCCCCTTGTACAGTCACTTATACCAGCGCCAATCTTCTGGCTAAAAGGAAGAGAAGAGGGAAAGACAGCACTGAGACTCCCTTAGTCTTCCCCAGTCTGCTCCAAGCTGGCTTGTGACATATTTGTACAAAAGAACTGGCAGTGAGTATATGGCATATCTAGAATAAGCCATGGAGAATAGTTTCAATCCAACAGAAAGATGTCAGGTTAGGGTTGAGGCATGCAGCTAGGATAGAGTGAAGAAGATTTCACAATTGCTGCCCATGCCCAAAGGTGGTTAGTGTTTAACTGACTATCTCACCTGATTCTGGAGGGTTTGTTCCTAATTATTTCAAAGCCTGAAGGAGTGTTGACCATCTGTACTAGTTCCCTTAATAAATGGTTTTAATTCTCTAGAGCAGCCATAGTACTTGAACAAGAGTCATTGTACTGCCCAACACACTCAGTTGCCAAGTTTTTGTTCCACAACTGAAAATTTTAGGTGGGAGATGGTTTGGGCCAGAATTTGACAAAAGCACTTGGTACACATCTTTTGATGGCTCTGTATTGGTTGTTTCATTCAGGCAAGGCAAATAGTTCTATTGCACATTTTCCATTTTAAATCACAATGCCATATATACTAATTGCCAGAATGGACAACACTTTTGCTATCTAACATTTCATCAAATATATTCCAACTCCAAACAATTAGAAAATAAAAATGGGCTTGTGTGCAGTAATATTTCAAGGGCTGTCGAGTATTCACCCTGTCATAAACAAGTTGCTTATAGCGCAACTAAACCTGCTGGTATTATTTCTCGCCTAGGTTTTCTGGAGCTAAACATGAGTGAGTAACTTCTGGTAATAATGTTGAGAGTGCTCAGCCCATTACCAGACTGACCTCTTCTTAAGGGCCCCATCCTCTGAAGTCAGTGGGACTACTATTGTGAATGGAACTGCATGATTGCCTGCAAGATCTGGCAATGAATCACTCGGAGGCTGAAGTAGTATGTACAGTAACTCCTCACTTAAAGTCATCCCGGTTAACATTGTTTCATTGTTACGTTGCTGATCAATAAGGGAACATGCTCATTTAAAGTTGTGCAATGCTCCCTTCTAACGTCGTTTGGCAGCCGCCTGCTTTGTCCACTGCTTGCAGGAAGAGCAGCCCGTTGCAGCTAGCTGGTGGGGGCTTGGAACCAGGGTGGACCAGCAGCCCCCCTATCAGATTCCCGCTCCCCTAAGTTTCCTGTGCAGTAGCTGCCCAGCAGGCTAGCAATTGCAGCTGTTCCTCCCCCCCACTGCCATGTGCTGCTCCCCAAGACTCCTGCTTGCTGGGAGGGAAGGAAGAGGGGGCCTAATTTCAGGGTGTCCCCCTCCCCCTGCTCCTGCACCCCACTTACCCCATCTTCCATAGAGCAGGGGACACACACGACAGGGTTCAGGACCGAGGGAGCTTGCTGGCAGCAGCAGCTGTGGTCTCAGCAAGCTGATCTAATTAACAAGGCAGTGTACTTAAAGGGGACAGTGTGTGTCTCTGTCTGCGATGCTCGCTCCCCTCCCTCCATTCCTGCTGCCTTGTAGAGTGTGAGAGTTAACCCTTGAGGGCTCAGCCCATTGCTAGTTCATCATTCAGCAGTAAGGCATTCCCTGGAAAATATCCCACCCTCTGACTCCTCCACCTCAACCAAGCTTCACAATCATCATCACTGTGTACCAGTATTAAATTTTGTTTAAAACTTATAGTGTGTGTATATATATGTGTGTGTGTGTGTCTTTTGTCTGGTGGAAAAAAAATTCCCTGGAACCTAACCCCCTCATTTACATTAATTCTTATGGGGAAATTGGATTCACTTAACATCGTTTCACTTAAAGTTGCATTTTTCAGGAACATAACTACAACGTTAAGTGAGGAGTTACTGTACATGTAAAAAAAATGAATGTAATGATTTGTAACCTTAAATGTTTAAATATTTTCCTAATGAAAAGACTGAAGCAACTTGCAGCATATTCATATCTATAATTTATTATACTAGCTCAAGAACAAGATGAATAATTTAGGTGTTTTTTTTTTATATTGTAAGATTTACTTAAATCTTAGCTGATATTGACTTCTATTGTATTTATAACTCAAAAGGTTTTACTTGGTGTTTTCTAATGGATTGTAATACAGTAGAAAATGTCCCCTGCAATACTATATTCTGATTTTTTTTTCTTTCTTTTAATAAGAACATTAACCATATGTATTAAGTTAACTTGGGAACAACTGCAGTCAGTGTGAGATGAGGGGCTTTAGCAACTTGCAGGACTGAGCTTGCATTTAGGTACAAAATAAATAATCTTTTCAAATTCTCATACTTGTTCCTGTAGGCTATTAAAAATAGACTGAGCATTGGACCGAGGAGGCTTTGTTCTGCTAAAGCTTAACATCAGAAAGTTCAGGCAGAAAGGCTGCTCTTCTACTTGGGAGTATTCTGTTATCTGAACCAAGACTGAATCTCTAGCAGCTGCACACTGCTCTCAAAGCACATGAGGAAAAGAGGTCTCTCTTAATCTGTGGTACAGTGTCTAGGCTGAGAGAGTTATTGTGTTGCTTGTAATTGCACATTCTCACTCAGCCTTGTTTGAAGTAGTTTTTGTAAAGAAATATAACAATATCCGAAACATCAAAAGTTGTTGCTGCTGTTTTAGACAGGAATGTCTTGAGAGGTGCGAGAATCGGCTTGTTTCTAATGTTTATATTAATGTAAAGACATTTTTCTCTGGGAACTCAAAGCCAACCCAGTTACCATCATTTCTGTTCTAAGTACAGCACAGTGTGAGTGATCAGTTTTTGGTAGCACTGACAACAATTTGAAAGAGAACTGGCTTTCTGGGTCAAATCAAAATTCCTTTTGACTTCAGAAGGACAGGATTAGGGTCTTACTGCCCAATAGACTTCTGCGTAAACAGTACTTGCTGAGAAGCAAAATTCATCTGCTATGGGACAACCATGAGAGAAATTGGATGGATACTTGGTTCTTTTTATTACTGTAAATATGCATTTTTTTACTTGTAAATTACAATGTAGTGTTGCCAAATTTTGTGGTGTGGTTTTTTGTTTTTTTTTATTTTTTTGTGAATTTTACACTCTGGTATTTTTCTTAAAGCCTCTTTTCCTGGTATCATAACTGCATGAGAATCTCCGCTTTCTTGGTAAAATATGTGAGTTGTAAACTATGTGGTTGTATGTCTTGAAAATGGGAACCCTAATGGCTCAAAAATCAGAAGTCACAAAAGTCCCCAGACTACTTATGTTTTTAAAATCTCATGACTTCTAAACCAATCCCACTATATTGGGTGGATGGGACTCGTGATTTTTTTGAACACTTGGGGTTGACAATACTGAAAATGTAATCCCAGTTATACAGTACAGTGTAATCTATGGCCAGGTTCACTGACTTGAAGATTTTGGTGTAATGTTTACCCCCTTGGACTCAACCCTCATCCCAGAAATGACACTTATCTCAGGATGTGGTAGATTCTCCATCACTTTTAAATCAAGACTGGATATCTTTTTAAAAGATCTTCTATAGCTCAAACAGAAGTTATGGGCTTGATACAAAAATTATTAGGTGAGGTTCTTTGTCTTGTGTTATGCAGGAGGTCAGGCTAGATGATCATAATGGTCCCTTCTGGCCTGAAAATTTATGATGCTGAAATATGGAGGAAAATTTTTTACGTGTCTTACCACTAGAATGTCAACATTTACCAACCGTTAACGAACAATGACACTAGCTATTTCCTGTTTTTAATTTTAGGTAGAAACTGTGGTAGCACATACACAGTGGTGCACTAACTGTTGGCAAATACACTGGTACTATAATTAAAGATTCAGTATTGTTTTGATCTGACTGCATTAGACCTATTTGGCATCCTGAGTTTATCCAGCAAATAAAGAGTTACATAAATTGTGGGTTGTAGCACTTTTGGAGCAGCATGTGCTTGCTGTCTTCCTTATTGGGTGGAAGTGTCTGGGTCAAAGTGAAAGAGTTGTTAATGCTCCTGTAACTTTACACCTGGTGTTCTCGGCAGACATAGAGGCCCCAATCTGAGTTTGGCATTGATTTCAGCTGGTTTGCTGTCTCAGGGCCCAATCTGGTCAAGTGTCTGCAGCTTACAAAATAGGATCATCCTTAAGCTTCGTTGTGCAACCGCTCCCCGCACTGGTGAGTTATGTTAGCAGTCCCATTGATTTGGGATTAGACGCACATGCTCACCAGTGTGAGCAAGAAGGTCTATGGAGGTCTTGTTCTGAAATAGGCATCTTTCCTCTTCTTAAATCACAGATGACATCCTGGCTACCTTTCTAATTATAAAGGGAAGATTATAATGACAAGTAGATTAAGTTCACAAAATAAAGGATAGCACTACAGGGCTTGATGTTTGAAGCAGAAAAGCTAAAGTTCTTTTTTTGCTGTTCTCATTGTCAAAACCAAGATTACATTGGAATACAGAATATGAGTTGATGGAATCGGGGGGTGGGGGTTAATCTATGCGTTTTATTCAATTTCATGCTCATGAAGAATGCCAAGTTGATATACCTGGAGTTCACAAACCTCTGTTCATTAAAGGACAAATTTTGCAAAGTTCTGAATAGCTCCAAGAAGTGCCTAACACCTTCAACTATCACTATTCACTATCTCCAGTCATTGCTGACACCTTGCAGACTCAAGCACTTACAGAACAGGTAGAACAAGCTTCTCCCACCACTACCTACTGCTCAACCAATATGCCTTATATTGGTTTTACAAGAGCGTAACCCTCAGCCCTCACTAGGATAGACCACTCTGGGGTGACTGACTAAGCCAGTTTCCGTGTCCATTCTAGCCATGGTTTCTCTTCTGAGAGAGCCAACAGGACTGCCGTCATGGTCTAGACCTTGACCATCCAATATGAATTGCATTTGTTACAGGAATTATAGTAAGTTTCATGTTGTGACGATATATTGTGTGCCCACTGCTAATTTAGGGAAACAGAACTCTTCATGGAGAGAGGTCATTTAACATCACAAAACTTTTCCAAAAGGAAACTGAGCATGCCTGAGAAAATGATCCTGGCCTCTGTCCTCAAGGGAGAAACAAATAACAAAAGTCACTGCTGTGATGCTTGAGCAAAGGTTCTGTGAGGCCTTCTACAGCTGGCTGTAACCATGCTGAGCACAAGGAGAGCCTACGCAACAAGAGAAGGGCAAGGCCTGCTGTCAAAGGGCCGGTAATGACAGCTGTGATTTGACCACCTTGTAAACCCAGAACTGATTGTGCCACCCAACTCATTTCACAAAGACAACCAAAACCTTGCTAATGACTTTCAGTTGCTACTTCTCTGAGTCAACTGGAACTGATGACTTAGAGGTGAAAAGCTCTAGGTTTGTTTATATTCTGTCAGCATGCGACAAGCCAGAGTGTAACTCTACAGTGCTCTAGGCTGCTGTGGGCTAACTGGCTGCATGGGCCTTGCTACCATTCACTAAATGTTCTGTAGTGCACTTTGGTGTACTCCTGTTCCATATAGCTATATGTCAAAGCATGCTACAGAACTCTTTAGTGCGCAGTAGCAGAATCCACATGGCCAGTCAGCGTATGGCAGTTTAGAACACTGCACATTGACACCCTAGTTTGCCATGCACTAAGTCTTCATGTGGACAAGCCCTCTATATCCCATTGTCAATCCTTTGAGTTATCTAGTGTTCTAGAGAGAGTTTGAGGGGCCAGCACTACTCCAGAGGGGATGGTGCTGGCACCAGAAAGTACGTGGACAGCACAGCTGTGGGATCCACCAGATCCAGCACATTCTTCCCAACTACCTGCAATGGCAGGATCCCTTGAGGCACAGCCATAGTTCTCCTGGCAGAAAACACCAAGGAAACGTGGTGCTGTCCGCCCTCTGTTGCAATGTAATTCTCACCCTCTCTCTGCCTCAGATACATACATCACCTGGCCTTAGCTTCATTGAATCTAGCTCAGAATATTTTAATCAGATGAGGAGAAACAAAGTAGTGCATTTTTTTTCATTTTTTTAAAATCATTCCATACAAGATAATTTCATCTACTTGATCAGGAACTTAAAATGCAGAAAGGGCTTTTTCATTTTTTTTATATTAAGTTAAGAGCTCCTCCAGTTCCTAACCAGACTGCCTTCATAGCAAGGACCTTAGGGAAAGTCTACACTGCCAAAAAAACAAAACGAAACCTTGAAGAGCAAGTCTCAGAGCCTGGGTCAACTGTGTAGAAAGTCATTGGATTTTCAGTAAGATTTACTGAATCTGCCCTGCCCTGATATTGATTAGCTCTCTATTCTGCAAATGTTAAACCTATTTGGCTTGATTTATTCCATCTTAGTATCTTAATGCAATAGTGGCACATGCTTCTTAATATTGTATTATAGCCACCATAAAATCCTGGATGACTTCTCACTATATATATATATATATAACATTTCTACTGGAGCTTATCATAGTAGATAGGAACAGATGTGATAAAATTCTGTGTAGCTTCCAAATCATGGATGTGTGCAGAAGGCTGCACAGATATTTAAGCATTTTTTTTCCCAAGGCTTACTGAAAGTGGAAGAAATGAATTAAATCTGGTCTAAGATTCATATTCAAAGGCAAATTGACTGGTCAAATTAAATATAACATTAAATATAAAATTATGTAGCATTCTTGATCTATGAATCTCAAAATTCTTTACAAAGGAAGGTAAGTCTAATTATCTCCACTTTACATATGGGAAAACTAAGGCACAGAGAGGCCTATTGACTTGCTCAGAATCACATAAAACCAAGAATAGAATCTAGATCTCCTGACTCCCAGTCTAATAGCTCACTCACTGGACAAAGCTTCCTGCCTTTTATGTACCTTGTACATAAAATCTAATGTATTAAATGGAACCCTTCTAGAAAAGTAACGTCCTTGTAGATGATTATCCTCACACTAGATTTACTAGAGTGCAACTCCTTTTACTTCAACAAGATTACTCATGCTGTACATGGGTTTGAAAGGAGAAACAAACCCATAGATTTCTCATTGACACATCCTGATAGTTTCTGCAACATATTATCACATGATTTTGTTCTGTTTACCATTTAAAGAATATGGGCCTGATTCTCAATGTAAAGGGGAAATAGTGTAAATGAAAATCGGGCCCTAATCTTGCTTCCAGCAATATGTCTACATATGCCATCCTGAATTTGCATGTAGGCCCTGGTTTTGACAGGAATTGGGGTGAGGAGCACAGCAGTGGAAAGATCATTATTTATCTTCCCTAGATATCTCTTAAAAATATACTAAGATGTGCAGACAGTGTCTGAAAGGACAACAGGAGTCAATCACCATTTTTTGGTTTTGCTTATGGTTTATAGCAGCTTTCTGGATGTCGTCAGTGATTAGTTCTTTTAAAGGCTTCATTTAATGTTATAGCTCTACATGTCTCCCTTTTGTTTCAAACCATCTCCCAGTTACTAATTCCAGGTAAAGACAGAGAATAAATTGCTTATTTTTGTAAATTAAATATACAATGAAAATGTCCCAGTTTGTTCCTTTCTGGTAAGTCTTGTGACAGATTAGCTGAAGGTGGACAGCTGTGTGAAATGAGGCCTTGTGTGCCATCTGCCTGCTATGACAGGTGTTAGCAAGCATATTATAATCTGAGGCGAGAGGCATTATACATATTTTCTGTGACGTTTTCACAGTTAAGCCCACAGTGTCTTGGCTCCTACATACAATAAACTTTGGCATAACTATGGATGGACCAAAACCTCAAATGTGAACAACATGTGAGGGGAGAATTCTGTTGCTGAATCCAAACTCCACTTTCAGGGGTTAGTCCCTGGTCCAATCCAAAACTAGAAAGAGATTATTTGCTGTTTAAAATTAGGATGCAGGTGTATGCTATGCCTGAGTTCTGTCTGAACTGCAAAGATTCTTAGAGGTTTTATCCCTCACAGAATGTAACTGAACTTGGTTTTCCTGTGTGTGTGTGTGTGTGTGTGTGTGTGTGTAATGTATGTATATCATGATATCATAACTGAATCTAAAGAGACTGTGCCCAAGGAATCCAGAAAATGGAGAACTTGTAAACTAATTCCTGAGAAGAAAAGGAGGATTTTTCTACACAAGTATTGCTTTGGTCTCCCTAATTTTTTCTAGCTGTTTGACTGAGAGAAAGGAGTAGGTGAACTGGAATTAGCATGATTTCACTTATGTTATTAATCATTTGTATTGTGGTGTATACAGGTAAAAACTGATGTTGTTGTTGTTGTTGTGTTATCACCCAGAAGCCCCATTCATGGACCAGGACTCCATTGTGCTAGGTGCTGTACAAACAGAATAAATACAGTACCAGCTCCAAAGGGCTGAGGCCCAGATCCTCAGGGGGTAGTTAGGCTCCTAACTCCAACTGAACTCAATAGAAGTTAAAAATCTAAATACATGTTGAGGATCTGGGCCATGCAAACCAAGTAACTGAGTTCAGAGCCTTTAGTGGGGCAGATAACCCACCCCCCTCCATCAGCCAAGAAGGGGTTAAAGAGCTCCAGTGGCTAAAATCAGCTCCAACCCACTGCAACTGTGTGGCTTGTCAGGCCTAGAGGAGGGCCTTTGAAAGGGAGGAACTTGGTCCAATTGGGGTGGTGCTCTGAAACCAGCTGAGCATGGCATTTGGTTATTTGCTGAGGAACAGCTTCAGAGTACCATCAACCTGAGCCCTCTGAGTCATGAAGATGGTCTGGTTTGTTTCTTTTCTGGAAATCCCCAGGGATAACCTCTTGGCCTTTAGCCATCCAGGAGGGTGGGAGCTGAGATTTCCTGCAGATCCTGAAAGACTGCTTCCCCTCCTTTGTATAAGAGAGCGGGGCTGGCGGTTGGAATGATCCTTTTTTTTTTTTTTATCTCACTCTAAGGAGGTGGACTTGCTAAGAGGTACTGCCCAAGGGCTATGTCCCAGTACCAGATCACAAGCTTACTGTCACCCAGAGAAAGAGGTTTGAGGTTCCTGTTTTCACCCCAAGGGGTGACTTTGAGACATAAGCTTTGACCAGGCCTAGTTGTGCTAGAAGCTGTATGCTAGCATAGCAAGAGCTTACTAAGTAGATGAGCATATTATCCCACTTTACAAATGGTGAACTGAGACACAGAGTTTAAGTAACTTACCAAGGTCACTCCAAGTCATCTGAATCTAGTCCAGTGCCTTAACAACAAGATCATTCTTCCTTCACTACTAATCTTCAAGTACCTTTCCTTCTGCAACACAGAAGACCTTTCATGCCCTTGAAAATGTCTGATAGGCACAAGGGAAAGAGCAACCTCAAGTTTGTCAGCAGTTGTTTCCACATTGGAATGTTAAAAAGAAGGGTGATGTGATAACTACGCTAATGGTTTCTTGTGAAGAAATTGGTCTGAAGTGTAACAGTAAATTAGTTTACACTTTTCAAGGTGAGGAATGAGCCAGGTCTGAAATGAATCTGCTGTTGAGTACCAGGAAAGCTAGCATTTCCTTTCATTTACATTTTTAACACACATGCACAAATAAAATGTTCCATACTGTTCTGTTCTGTGGGAGCTTCCATTAATTTCCATAGCTGAATTTGTTGGGGAAAAACACTCTCTTCAAAAAAAAAAAAAAAAAAAAAAAAAATTTAATCAGGCACTTTCACTTTTTTTTATGTAATTAAACTTAAATCAAATAAGCAATTGTGTTTGAATCACATTACTATTTAAATATATCATCTTGGTCGTAGAGTTGCAGTGCATTTACAGGAAATGAGTATAACAAAGATGAAAACACTACTATATTGATATATAAATATTTAGCACCGTGATGATAAAAATATTAATTTCTTCCCAGGATATGGTAACCACATACAGATGGTGTGGTTTTCCATATCAGTGCTCATTTTTGGAGTGAGGATAGGTATGCTGAAGATGAATTGGGAGGAAAAATGTTCTGAAACAGTTGAAATGCCTGCACAATGCTGATAAAGGAACAGAAATATCAAGAATAGTCTCTTCTTGTTCACACCACAGGAAATACTAACTTGCTGTGAAATAATGCAACATACATTTCACTAGGAACACTAAATGTGCAAATTTATAAAACAAAAATTGTTCTCAAAGGCAAATGCTTATGACAGCTAGAGCAATGACCATATAGACAAGTTGAGAATGTAGAAAGTGGGGTCCCATTATGTATATTATGATATCCTTTCCTAAAGAATTTCTTCTTATGGGTAATTAGGAGAATTATAAGACTACTGTGTATAGAAGATGAGATGCAGAGAGAACAATGATTAATGTGAAGAGTATAATAGGAAACCTAGTGCGTTAATGTAAGCTTAGATTAAGGTCAGACAGTTGTGTATTGTGTGGAAGAAACCTGTTTAATTTAGGCATCTACTCACAATGTACTATTCCTTAGGGTGGGGGTAGGGGATGTTCTCATACAACACCAAAAGCTTTGTTGGTGTTCAACAAATAAATAATAATTCTAGAGTCATCATATGTTCTTCGAATAATATTGAGTTTAAGTCACTGGGCCTGTTCTCACACTTTCTATTCTGATGAAACTTGAGGACATACAGGATTGCGTCCAGCACGTGTGTGAAAGAGCCAACAATCATACTTGCCTTTAGGAAGAGTTATTAAAATTACTTTTCTTCTTCTGTCTTAATGTTAATTGTTTGCAAGACTACTTTCCTTCTCGCGTTGTTGCAGCTGAAAATCTTCCCTGATTTAGCCCTTCTGTTTTATAAATGGCTGAAAATGTTGGGATGAAATACTGTTTCCACCCACCTACCCACCCATATGTGCCAATCAATCATTGCCCACATTTAGAACTGAACCTTTTAATAATGAGTTTATTGAATGTTCTCACACACGCTAGCATAGTGGGTGTTTCATATAGGATTGATAGTCCCAGATGGTGAGAGAGCCTCTTCATTTGCAATTTCTAATCCAACTCTGCAGACTCAGGAGCTCAGAATAGGTAGGATAACTAATCAAACTTTAGATACCTTTCTGAACCTCAAGTTCTTGTATATATTAGTATTCTGAGTGGCTTTGCATGCTGAAGTGTGAATACCCCACCAGTCTACAATAACTTTAAAAAAATTAAGATCTTGATATTTGATTAGTAAGTTTATGCAGCATCCCACAGAATGGTTGCCCTCCATTTTATCTTATTTTATTTATTTGTACTACCATAGCACTTAGGAACCCAGTCATGGACCAGGACCCCATTGTGCTAGGTATGGCGCAAACACAGAACAAAAAGACAGTTTCTGCCCCAAAAAGCTTATCTAAGTAATGGTAGACTTCCTCTGCTACACCATGCAGTGTAAGAAAAATAACACTTTGCATTCTCAAATTCTATTTAAATACATATGTGTTGATTTCATTCACTCTTTTTACCTGCATTCCATTGAATTCATTGCAAATTAACCTATACAATCCTAGAAATGTAGTGCTGGAGGTGTCCTTGAGAAGTTATCAAATCCGGCCCCCTGCACTGGGGCAGGACCAAGTAAACCTAGACCATCCCTGACAGGTGTGTGTTCAACCTTTTCTTAAAAACCTCCAATGAGTGGGATCCCACAACTTCCCTTGGAAGTGTATTCCAGAGCTTAACTATACTTCGAGTTAGAAAGTGTATATATGGCACCCTCTTTGTCTATTTGTTTGTGCATAAATCATGGCAGTCTGCCACATGAATCAGGCAGGCCTGCACATTTCCATGCCATGGTGCACAGAACGAAGAGAGGAAATCTGGATTTTATCATTCAGGGGAGCACACTGAATCTGTGAGACACATGATATAAATAATCACCAGATTTCCATTGTGTTTCATCTTGTTTGAATACAGATCTTATACTTCGGTGTGTGGGGCTGGGGCGAGCTTCCATCGTTAGTATCCCATTTTCTCAAACACAATCTGGAACCCATCATTTGAAGCAGACAGGTTGAAGAGCTCTTTAATTACCCCATGAACATTTGTGGTCCGTTACTTGCCCTGTACTGATTATCACTCCTCTACAGAAAAGATAAATTATATCTTCTAATAAAAGCACAACCAGTGCAGGTGGTGGTTGCTAAATATATAACTCCAGACAGAAAGACTGAAGATAAATGAACTCTTTTGCAAGCCTTATGAATTATATATAGAGAGATTTCTCTAGACTTAATCTCTTTAATCTCTTTTCTCAGAAAAGTACAGTATTGTTGTTGTTTGATAATGTGACCATCTGACTTTAATTATTATTAGCAGCCAGAAAAAGAAATCTATACATAAAGAGCTACTTATAGGAGGGCAGTGCTATCAAAAGTGTACTAATTCAGGGCTGCCCTTAGGGTTGGCAGACAGCACTTAACATGTTCAAAGAAGTAGATCAGAAGGAGAGTGGAGAAGAAAGATAACTGTGACCGAAACTGTAATGTATTTTCAGCAGCACACTGATAACATTATTTAGATGACCCTGGGTTGCCAGAAGTCTCATGTTTTAGGAAATGTGGATTACAGCTACAGAAGTGAGCTGTTTCCAAGAGTTTTGTGACCCCCTTCCAGCCTCACAAGTTCCCTGCCGTGTGCCCACAGGCTCGCATCTGCCAGAAAGATTGTTGTTGCTTGTTTCTAAGGATACATTCATCACTGAAAGCTCCAGTCTTGCTGCCTGCCTCTCCTATAGGGAAAGCAGTCAGCTGAGATCAGTGTGAAGGATTGGCAGGCTGCAGTCAGTCTGAGGAAGTCTCCCCTCACGTAAAAGAAGTGGCTCACCAGTGTGGCCTCAAGGCAGTCCCAGACAGAACAAGCAGACCTGGGGGGGGGGGGGGGGGGGCGACCNGGGGATTTTTGCCTGGGAAAATATTTTAAAGTATTTTCATGATAACTTTCATATTTGGACAATGGAAAAATACTACTTTGTTTACCAGTGACTATGCCCTGTAGCCAGATGTCATCTAGGAATGTCTCAAATATTCATACTCTTGATGCAGGCAAAAAAAAACCTCTTATCACTGTAATATGGCACTGTAACAGAAGTGAAATTTTTGTTGCTTTTGGGGGGGGGGGGTCAACTTCTAAGTTTCTTACTCCCATTGGGTCTAATTCTCCTCTTGCTTAATTTGGTATAAATGAATAACTCAGCTAAAGTTGACAGAATTACGCTGCTCTAAAACAGCTGTAAATGAGAGGAAAATCAGACCTGTTCACTTCACATGACTATAACTAAGTGGAGTTTGCCAGAATAAAAAGTGATCAAGGAACACAGAATCTGGCCGTTTTAAATTTGTATAGATGCCTTAAAGGAATTAAAGGTATTTTGATTGCTGTGAAACTGGCAAAGAAAAACAAGAGTAATTTCTTCTTGGTTTTTTTTTTTTTAAACTATTGGGGTGTGTGTGTGTGTGTGTGTGTGTGTGTGTATGTGCCATTCTGTCCAAAAGGAATAGCACCTATACCAATAACTTGAGGAGAAATAAAGTCCTAGATCCTTTTATATTGATAAAAATGCACTTCATGGCAGCTTTAAGAAGTGTTCTAAGAAAAGTGTAATGCTTCTCCAACACCATGTTGTCTCTTATGAAACTGCTTTTTAGAGATCTCTAAGTAGCCTGCCTTGAGCGCCTGATTCAAAGCCCATAAAGCTTGACAGGAGTCTCTCTATTGACCTCAGTGGGCTTTGGATCAATCCCTAAAGCATCTAAGTGAATCCTTTTTAAGGCATATCAGTGGTCAAAAATATTATCATGGCCGGATAAGTATCTTTTCATTTTGTGATTGTTCTGCGTCTCCTAGGATTTAAGCTAGTAGTATTCCTGGGATACAAAATAAGTCTTTTCAGGATTAGCTTAGGCGCTGGTTTAACTTGGCGCACTGTGAGTAGTCCTATTGATACTCTTTGCAAACCTTGTCTGTATGGTGCCATAGATCCACTGCTAATAACATGGTAAGTCTGAACAGCCTAATTTCCAGCACCACTTAGCATTAAAGTGCAATCCTACTCTGCAAAGTGACTATGCAAAAGTGGCAACTTACTATTCTAAAGATCTGTTCCTTGTATGTATTCAGTGTCACATTTGCTGACTCTCGTGACATGTTTTTCCTACATTACACTCCTGTTAGTCCCACAGAACTAAAAAAAAAAAAAGCAAAGAAAATGAGCTGAATTTTAGTCCTCCTTTGTGCATATTCTAGAAAACTATTACTAAATTCCAATACAGGCGCTCCCCGACTTACGCAAGCGTTCCGTTCCGGAATGCCTTGTGTAACTCAAATTTTGTGTAAGTCGGAAACATATACCTGACAATTACACACCCTCCCCCCCCCCCCCCCCCCCCCAAAAAAAAACCCCAACAAAAAAACCCACCTCCTATTTCTAGCTTACGGAACTTTTTCCATAAGTGTGGATTTGTGTAAATTGGTTTTGTGTAACCCGGGGGGCGTCTGTATGTTACACATGTGTAAGCCCATTGAACTAACGGGTTCACAGCAATTATTTTAAACTATAAAACACCAAGGCTAGGTGTCTTTCTTCCAATGGCTGGAAGTTGAAGCTAGACAAATTCAGTGTAAATTTTTTAACTGTGAGAGTAATTTAACCATTGGAACAATTTACCAAAGGTTATGGCAGATTCTCTATCACTAACAATTTTGAAATCAAGATTGAATTTATTTATTTTTTTCCCCCTAAAGAAATGCTCTAGGAATTATTTTGGGAAAGTTCTATGGTCTGTTTTGTGGAAGGTCAGGCTAGAGGATCACAATAGTCCCTTCTGGCCTTGAAATCTATTAATCTAACTCCCATTGCACTTTTTAAAATCCTCCTGGGTGCCTATCTAGATCTTCAGCATCTATATATCTTTGAGAATCTGATCGCAAGTCTGAAAAGAAACACATTGGAAATTGCAGTTTTGATCAATTTCTAATCCAATTTATATATTTACTAGCGGTGGGCAAAATGTTTTTGACCAAAAGTTTCTTTTGCATGTGTGGTAGTGGTGGTGGAAAAATGCAGATTTGATGACATTGAAATGTTTTGTGAATTTGTGTCAATTTCACAGAATTGTTCATTTCAGGAGAAAAAAATCCCCCAAATAACCTAGTTTGTTTTGACATTTTAGAAATGAGAATTTTTGGTTTATTCAAAACAATTTTGAAAGCAATTAAAAGTTCTCCATTCCCAATCAGAAATGAAGATTAATAGAGTCCAATTGCAGGTATAAGTACATGGATTGATTAAGTCTTATAAACAAAAATAAGGGTTCTCTTTAAAATTTATCCACCTAGTGAAATCTAACTTTAGAATTGTTTAGCAAATACGTGAATCACAAAGTATAATAACTATGTAGTTAACGTACTGGTTTCTAGCAAAAACTATAGATATTTATGTTTGAAATGATAAGCACTTGTTTTCATATATCATAACTTTTTGAAAAATTCTTCTTTTGTGGTTTCTCAGCCCAAAAGAAAATATTATGGTAAAGTCCTTCAGTCATTTTTGAGGGTTTTTTTTGGGGGGGTGGGGGAGGGAATGTAATGTAACTATTAAAAATATTCAGCTGGAATCTTTTAATTTTAAATATTTTTTGCTGCATGTTTTTACCCGAAGTCTTAATCCTTTTTTTTTGTATAGCATTGCAATAAGTTACTATGTATATGATAACCCACAAGCAGAGGCGTGACTTCAGGTGGTAAATAAGGACCTGGCACTGATGAAGTCTTCAAAAACATGTATGTAAACCTATCCAGCAATAAAACAAGAGGGTGAGGAGAGAGGAAACAATGAGGAGGCAGAATTATTTCTGTGTGGAAGAGTTTAAAATGTTTTTCCTGAGGCATCATTTGTTCTCAGGGGCAAAAGACTTTTCACCTGTTTAACTTTATGCACATTGGGCATAAAGTCATTTGGCCTTCTCCTGCATAAAGATAAACATGTGTAAATCTTTGTGGGATTGGGCCCTACAAAGCCTGAGCTGCAGATTCTAGCCTTGTTCAAGAAGGTGCAGCAGCATAATCTCAATATGGTTCATCCTTGCTAATCAGTCACAGGAATCAGAGCAATTTTAAATAATTGGAAATACAATTTTTTCCCTGTTCATTTAACAGAGCATTCCTAAATTGGTTTTCCTATCATTTGAATCAAATTTTCTGCACCTCTTATTCAAACACAGCCCATTTCACTGCTTATGTATTACAACAGCATCGTTATAGTAGTATTTATTTAGTTATTTATTTTATTTATACTATCATAATGCCTAGAAGCCCCAGTCATGGAACAGGACCCCATTGTGCTAGGCACTGTACACAAACAGGACAAAATAGTCTTTGCCCCAAAGAGTTTACAATTGAAGTATCAAGAGACAACAGGTGGATGCAAACAGAGGAGGACTGCAAGGAAATAATGACAGTATTGGTCAGCATCATAGGCAGTGGTCTCAACTCATCAGCAGCCTACTGTTGTCTTTCAGTAGTTTCCTGAAGCACTTCCAAAATATTCTATTAATGCAACAGCTTTTGCATGGATTTTATATTCTATACCTCAGTGTTATCTCCCTCCACTGCCATTTCAAGTGCATCTCCTCCAGTGTTGGATGCCACTAGGTATCTGGCTTTCTTTGGGTTCACTATGTGGGGGTGGGGGAAGTAGACATTCTTAGTGGCTTGATAGTCATGTGGGCAAAGAAATGGAAAGGATACTGTGAGCATCAAATCTACATCCTGTAGAGAATAACTAGTCACATGGATACTGACAACTTTCAGGCTGCCTCCCTGCAGACTGTGTTACCCTCTTACTTGAGGAGGAGAAGGGAGATTTACATGGTCACATGTAGAAGTGAGTTGGGTAGTAAGAATTGGCTCTCACAGATTCCTTCATCTAAACTGTCCCGTTGGTCCCTCCACTCCCCCAACCTGAGTTACTTTGAAAATCTGAGCATCCGGATTCCATTCCTGCTCAAAAAGAACAACTCAATCAGGACATAAGAATGGCTATGCTGGGTCAGAACAAAGGTCCATCTTGTCCAGTATCCTGTCTTCTGACAGTGGCCTCTATGGAAAATATTAAACTGAATATGATAACCTCAGCTATCACTCTGGGGTGATGGTTTATTGATAGGTAAGCAAACAATGAAACCCAAGGAGAACACAGTCTGTTTTCCAAATATCCCCCAAGAGAACTCTATGTTGGCATATAAACAGGACCCATCAAGTTATGCTCTAAATACCTATGTAACCACATGATCTCGTCTTAGTTACTCTTGTCTCCACTTCTTCCTTCCTTCCTGTTGTTTGTTGCATTTTCATGGAACAGCTTGTTTCAAATTAGATTATGTAATTTTGGGGAAAGAACCTCTGTCTACCTGTGTATTTGTACATCACCTAGTATGATAGGGCCCCAGTCATGGCTGGGGCTTTAGACACTGCAGCAATATAAATAATAACATGTGACACTTAAACTGTGTTTGAGTTTCACTTTGGCATCGTTTCTAATAAGCTGGTCTTCCTGGTGAGACTGCATGCAAACACTCAGCAATCAGACATAGGCAGTGAGCAATGCTGTCATGCTTCTTGATACAGGAAAGAATAAATTTGACTAAATGGTAAACATAGGGAAATTCACAAACAAGTGGTAAGACTGTTCATTTGAGTCAGATAGCTGTTTGCATGGTTTTTGCTCTATCCACAGCACTATTCTATTTTTTTTTTCCCCCCTGAAAGAAATTGAGAGAGCTGGGAAAAACTTTTCAAAATCTACTTCATCTTCTTCTTTGTGAAGTTACTGAAGATTTTATTCTGGGGGCTAGAGCGATTCACTTTGATTAGTATTAATTATTTATATAGCACCTAGAGTGTGTTGAGTGCTTTACAAGCACATAAGAAGATAGTTGTACGCTCAATGAGTTTACAACTTACAGCCCTGATCCTGAACTACATCCATGTGGCCAGCCCACTGCATCCACAGAGCCCTGTTGACTTCAGTGGTGCTTTATACATGCATGGGGTGTGCCTGTGCATATCCTGTTACAGGATTCGGGTCTAAATCAAGATCAAAAGGATTCACCGCAAGATTCTTCTCTCCCAACTCACACAACACTAATCCTGTTTTCGATTTAAATAGATTGTTTTTCTGTCCTTGTCTGTTTTGCTCATTGATTTGGTCTTTGTTTTTTCACTTGTAGCTTTGACCCACGGTTTGTTTTACCCCTTTGACAGGTGCATCCTTTGGCTCTGATAGTGCAAGTACGCAGGTGAGTAACTTTACAATTGGGGCCAAAAAGTTGTATGTCTCTACTTCCCTCGGTTGGCTAGACTATCAGCCATGTTCAAAGTTTACATCCTGTCCCCATCACGCTGTACTGGTCACCCTACAAAGAAGCCATTAACCCTGTTACCATTATAGTTATTGGAAAATTCTCTTTACTGCAAATGGTAGAAGCCTGTGTTTTCTGGATGGAAATGTCATGAATTTTAATTCGCATTGTTTCCTGGGAAATCCTTTCTGATCACATTAATGCAGAATAGCTGTTAGCCAGGAAGTCTTCAGTGGCCATGGAATCCTAAATTACACACAGCTACAGAAGAGTTAATTTCCAACCGTTAATCTCCAGCAGGATAGATTTTTTTCTTTCCTCTTTTTTATAATCTAAAATGTTTAACTCTTCTCCCAGTGTGTGTCCATTTGTTTTTACTGTTGGTTTAGTAAGCTGTAAACACTGCACAACACAGCAAGTGGAATGTAGGCAGACTGTCACATTTTGTATTTTCCTTAATGTCTTGTGAAGTAATATTTTATCACCACTCTACAAAGTTCACCAAAGAGCATCCCCAGGAAAGCAGATGTGCCCTGAATTGATGTCAAGTGCTATTATTGAAGGGATAATGTGAAATGGTCTTCTGGTGGTATCTATTCTCACTCCCTGACAACCTAGTGCTGTTTGTAACAGCAGCCTGGATTGAAGTATAAATTTATGCAGGAGCACATACAGAATGTCTGGGAAGGCTCCTTACTATAGGAGAAGTTTTCAGGGAATTTCACTGTTGTGTGCAAATGGCATCATTAAGGAAATTGGTTTCCCCCTACCACTGCCACTTTTTCAATCTATATCACTTTATGTGCCTGGAACACATACACTGTTTTGTGCTTTTCCAGTGAAGATACCATATGCCCACTTTGTGTAGGCAGCAGAACTGCCTCCATGCTTACATAACACAGCAGCAACAATGAATTGGAAATGAGGCTATAAATATTCAGAGATCTAAAAATTGCTGCTGCCGTCGTTCCTTAAACTGCTGTCACTCCCCGGTACAATACAGATCTTCAGATTAATATTCAAGGAAATCATTACTTTGCTGTGTTTCACCAAGCCAAAAATAGAGAGCTCTCCTGAAAAGGAATGTAGCTGAAATCGAGTCGCTTATATAATTTTGCTTTTAGTATCCAGTGTGAGATTGATGTTATGTAATCACATCTTATTTAACAGTATAATCAAATCACACACACACACACATCTCCAAGAAAATGGGAAGGGTAGTACTTCTAAAAAGAATCTCTAAGGTATCAGTTAGCAGAAAAACTTAATATACCATATGAACATTCTTGATTTAAAGTTCTCCATGTTAACTGGGCTTGTTGAGTTGTGTATGCTATTTTCTGATAAGGGCTGTGTCAACAAGGAAATGAATTTCACTCATTGTGGCAGCATACAATATACAGAGTATACATATGTGCATTTGGTAATATATATAAAAAATAACTTCTGCTGTGTTCTGAATTTGAAAAAAAAATCTTTTTTTTTTTTTTAAACATTCTTGGAATTGAGGAAAGGCAAAATAGAAATGATGCATAAATGTTTCCTTTCATGCTTGCTATTGAAATACCATAGCTGGATAATGCCATTTAATGTTCTATTGTCATTCCATTTACAGAGTATTATGAGCACATGTAACCCAATCATAACGTCAATATAGTACAGTAGCAAAACTAATGATGTGACAATGACTTCATAATTAATTAGTCTTCTAGAGTGGAATCCCAGAAAATACTCTATTATTGTAATACTGTTACATCTGGTATTAGAATATTAGTACAGTGCTACTAGATAAACTTGAATGTAAATACAAATCAAATTATTTAAGCCCCAAGTGCAGACATCCTGTCCACAGCCTGGAATTCACATACGGGGGGTCCTAAAGTGAGGCACCTACATTATTAGCTTAATTTACAAAAGACCTAGGCAACCAAGGGCTCCCCTACACCTCTGTGGAAGCTGCTGGGCGCTCAGCACTTTTCAAAATCAGGTCACTGATTTAAGTGCCTAACTTTACGCCTCCCGTTTTTGAAAATCTTGGCCTCAGGCCTTTGTAGGGTTTCTCAGGCCCTTAAAAATGTCAGTACTTTTAGCGCTGCAGCTGAGAATGTGACGTTAAGTAGAGTGAGTGTGTGTGTGTGTAAGAGACCTAAATAGGCATGGCTGCAAAAAAGGAAGAACTTTCACTCTTGAGACCTACTGCTGATTTCCAAAGCTTTTTAAAATTTGGAAATAATTTTCTGATTTAAAAAAAAACCAAAACAATTAAACCCACAGTTTTCATATATATCATTTTTGTCATATGGCAAAAGAGTCTTTGGGGACAGGGATGTGGATAATAAGATGAAAATCTCAGGCTTTTCAATTAAACATGGTAGACAGGTATCAGTACACTATAACTAACTTGCTTCAGCAAAGTGATCTTTGTAACTCCTGTAGAACTAATGATTTGGTATGAGTACCTTGTCATGGATAGTTTAAATCAGGGCACATTAGCACTTAATAAAAAGTGAAGAGTGCGGAAAAAGCCTGGATACATGTTCTTCCATCATACTATCTAGTCTAATTTTGAGGATGGAAGAAGTTCAGGAGCAGGAGGCAGTGCTGAAAATATGGCATGTAAAAATGTCATCAAGAAAAGTTAAACACGTGAATCATGATTGGATAATAAAAGATAATGCAGGACAGATATCGGAGAAATTTCTCTGCAAGATAAATAGTTGTGAATTAATGCTATGTTACAATGCAATTAATAGGATAAAAAATCAAGTTCACATTACAGTGCTCATCATGATGTATAGAATTAGAATGTATGCCAGAAGAAAGCCAGATATTGATTGTTCTTGAGATGAACATCAAGATGTATTGATTGAGAGGTAAATCTGGTTGGAGGTGAAGCTGAGGTCAGTATTTTTAACTCCTGGGTCAACAAATGTTCATGTTAAATGGAAAAAGTCAGTGGACCAAATCCTCTAGTCCTTAAATTCTTAAGCAATTGTCATAAAAGTCAGTGGGAGATTTGTCTGAGTAAGAAATGATGATTTCTGTTGCAGTAGCACCTAAGGGCCCCCAAACAGGAGATAACCTGTTCACTGTGAATAGTTCATCCTGATAAAGTTAATAGTTTGCACTGAATTCAGCAGTAGCCAATTCAGATGCTTTATTTCCATATGTAATCTGAGTGGCTGACATTTGTCTAGAGCTAAGTATTTGTGACCTCTGAAAAAGTGTATAGCAAGGGCCTGTTTCATCACGACTGTTTTCAGCAAATTATGAGCCAGAGTTTTCTACTCTTATGCAATAGATAGTGAATGTGGCCACAATTTTCCTTGAAGTTTTTCACTGGAAGATGTAAAGGAACAAAACTTGAACAGCTAAACTGGGATTTTCAAAGTCAGCAGGAGTTATGCATCTTGAAAAATTCCAGCACAGGGTTGTTCATTGTACCAGAGGTTATCTCTGAAATTTACATTGCAATTTGTTTAATGGCATCTGTTTTTCTAGACTATTTTTCCAGTGTATGGTCTCTTCTCCTCATGCTCATGCAAAAAAACCCCTATATGTTAATTGTAGTTTACTGTGTGCAAACATGTCAAGGGGAAAGTATGTTCTCCTACATATTGATGGGGAATTGTCACTTCGGATTATACAAGAATCAAGACAGACACTAACAAATGAACCAGGTGGAAGAATTCCAGACAAAGAGGAGTGCTGTCAGTGAGACAACATTGTTGCATATAATGTATTTTAACTTTCATCACTGATACCATGTGAAGCAATGCTTCAAATGCCCTGTCGGATCTATATATAAATCACACCATAATACATCACTTATTTCACATGATATAAGTGATTATAGAATGGTGATCTAATATATGGTATGCCACATTATATAGTAAATACCTGCATCATTATTTTTTGCAAAATTGTTCAGATGAAGGAATGTCCTGTCAATTTCAATTCTAATCAAATATGCTTACGAAACTTTTCTTAATTTTTACAGAAATAAGTACTGAAATACTTTCCAAAAAGAGTGGGATTTTTGCTTTTATTAGTGAATTCAAATAGAGGCATTAATCCTAACGGTTCTCAGTTTACTTGTGTAACTAGTTCCATTGACATTGATCTACTAGTGACTTAGGCCTCAATCCTGTGATAAGCGCTACATGGGTTGACCCGTATCCATGTGCAGAGCCCCACTGAAGTTGTTTGGGTTTCTAGTAGATTCAGGGGACTGTGTCAATACAGAGCAGAGTTCCCTGCAGAATTGGGGCCTAATTATGCAATAGGAGCATGATTTGATCTCTAATGTAGCCATACCTTAGCCCAAAGTAGTATGGATCCTCTATTGTGGTTGGGTGAAAATACTGTAGATCTATCAGTGAATTTCTTTTGCTTATCTCCATGAAATCTGGAAAAAAAATATTAAGAAATTAGATTACTGCTTCCTGGTATGATACATGGAGTTCTGTGTCAATTACTATCTTTCATTCAGAAGGTGACTATTGTTTTTACTTGTCATCTAACTTCATCTCCTTTTTTTTTTTTTTTAAGAGAGCGTTTCATAAATGGAAAAAAAAAATCCCTTAAAAAAATTATTACCCATACTAGAGGAATTTCCAGGTATGTTCACTGAAAGCATTCACAATTTATGTAACCATTACAGATATTGACTTCTTGTTTTATGGATATCAAGATTTATTAGTCCTTGAGGAAAATATTGACTTCATCTTCACCTGGTTCAATAAGTCTTTATATTCACCTCAGTGGAATTCAATATCTTCTTTAAGTCTGGATAAACAATGGTAGAATATATCCAAAATAAGGCAAGTGCATATATTTACACTCCAGTATCACTATAAAGCATTGTAGGGTATCAAAACATTTTTGTTGCCTTTATAGGCCTAAGGAGGACTACTTTTTCTTCTTCAACACATTAAGCATAGTAGGCACACTTTGAAAAATTTCATGCTAGGTCTAGAGATACTAGTGGTTCTAGCTATATTCCTCATTTTAAGACTAGGGGGATAGCTTTGAAACTTGCTCCTTGGAAAATGTAGGATTGTGAACAAATTCAGGGGAAGGAAATATGCTGAAAAGGAAGAGAAATTAACTTTATATATATGTGTGTGTGTGTATATATGTGTGTGTGTATATATATATACACACATTTACATTTACAAAAAAAGGCCCCCTCTCCCTCACTGCCTTTGTAGCATAAGCCCCAATCCAGAAAATCACTTAAGCACATGGTTAACTTCAAACAGGTGTATGGTCCCCTTATTCACCTACATAAACTCAAGCATACACTTCAGTGCTATGTTGAATCAGGACTCTGCAACATACATCTCTGCACAGAAGCACCATATCCAACATTGGTCTGAAGAGCACAATTTCATTTGTTTTATCCTCAAAAATGTCTAGAAATAGTGCAAACAACAAAGTTCGCGTTTTGTAGTATTCCAATGTATGACCAATTTGTTCTAAGTAGTTTTCAGGTGAAATGTCTTATGCGAGTGTGTTATTAAGTTATTATAAATGACATTTTATTTTTTATTAAAAAATACAACAAAATAGAATAGACTTTTCTTTAACGATTTACAATAGTCTATGGAAGACTTTACAAAAACCAATTGTACAACTCTGATGTGTAAGTTCACAGAGATCTTCTGAACATTCTTCAGGATAATTTCCCATTTTTACCATGTTATGCTCTGTTAAATATTGTGCTCCAATATTGTTCTCCCTCACAGAAGGATTCCAGCACATATTTCATGTAGCAAGTTCAGCTTTAACTATGAAAACAGTATCATCTTACATATGAATATCTTTCTGTACAAATGTTTAATAAAAATTACAAAATACATTTTCAGAAGAAACTTTTAAAAGAAACTTCAAAAGCATAATATCAAAATTAGCATTTCAGTGGATTCCAAACCACTCTAACTTTGGACCTGATCTTGCAAACTGTTGTGTCTCCTCAACAACAGAAATTAAGGGCACTCAGCAGCCCTCACAATTGTGCTTTTTCTTTCTAAGCTCTAATGTGGCATCTTGAAGGGGAAATACTATGTTACGATACTAAATATTACAGGCCAGATCCTCAACTGGAGTAAATTGGTGTAGCCCAATTGATTTAATAAAGTTAAGCTGATTTGCAATAACTGAAGGTCTGGCCCTCCAATAATTAATTTAATTTAGTCCACATTCATCAAAATGCATGGTGGGTTTGTTATTTTTCATGAATGCTATCAGGCCTAGTGGCTTTTAAAGCTTGCTGTATATAGTTAACATGATGCCCATCAGCTCATTATAAAACACTATGAAGTCTATCGCCAGTGCTGTGCTCATTTTCTGTGGAATATTGTCACCTACTTCTCAGTGTTTGCTATGAACAGCATGGTTTTTGTGACACCATTGGCCAAGAGAGAGCTTTCTGCCACTAATCTTTGGGGGGGGAGGGGGGGATGTACATAAGATTAGGAGATCATTTAAGGTTGGAGCTATGTAAAATTCAACATTACAGTGAAAATGAAGCACATGAAACAGCAAAATACAGTATATGTATAAATAATGTCTAGTTTTACTCCATAGCACATATATTGAACTATCAACTTTAAATATAGCCTCCTCAAAACATTCCCAATAAAGACTCATTGTTGACATCCACTTTGTTGACACCCACAATGTCTTAATGGACTGTGGGATATGCCTTTAGAAGTCCATGTAAAGTTAGGACGGTTTTCTTTATTCATGAAACACAAGGTCATTCCATTTTCCCTGCCCAAGCTACAGACCGCCATGCTAAAGTAGAGGCTTTAAAAGCATTTAATAGATACAGTCAACTTAAAAAATTACACTTCTGTATGCAAAAGTTTTGCCTACTTTTGTACCAAGTAACAATTAAGATTATCTCTAATCTCTTTCAAGTAGAATCTGTTGATTTAATGAATTGCTAGAGGATTTTTTACCTGTCTATTTGGGTACTAATATTTTTAAATGCCTAACAAAAATGTTGCCTCTGTGCCTTTAAATTGATCAACTCCTCCACTTTCTAAAGTTGTTTCTTTAAAAAAAAAAAAAGTATTGTTTCGGAAAGGGTTATGAAAGCAGTTCAGAATCAGTGGGATATCATATTCACAGTGAGCACACAGTACATACTTTTCCTGAGCTGGCCAAGACACTGCAAGTTCATAAAAATATTTACTCCCTTGGGATGGCAATTTTTGTCTGTATTCTTACCAGCAAAATTGTGACTCTGTAGAGAAAATAGATCTTTTTAAAAAAAATATATGATAAAACAAGAGGGTATTTTTACCTAACCCTCACAGATCCATAATCTGTAAAGGGACATAAGGATGTTGAATTCTTACCAGATTCTCTCTTGACCAGGGCCCAAATCCTGCCACTGGTTTAATGTATGAAGCCCCCTGTCTCCATGCCAAGCCAGTTGCAGGATGGGGCCTAATTACAGAATTCTTGGCTACAGGTGGTGTTGGTGTTTTTTTCTATGTTGAGTAAATTATTTTTTGATTATTTTTTTCCCCCAGTGATTTATTGAAAGTGTAGTATTGCTTTGGTTTTTACTTAACTTATGGACATTTTAACACTTGTTTTCCTTTTTTTGAATGATTTGGGTAACGATCTGCTTTAGGTTTTGTCCTCTTTTGAGACAAGTGTTCAAAACTGGAGTTGATCACCTATTTGGAAACACTCTTTTTCCTCCCCTCCCTCCTGATTGTTATAATAATTCATGTACATTTACATATACATGTTTTAAGATGCTTGGAGTTGCTTTTGGGTGGAAAACCAAGAATGACTGATAGAATGATCTGAATATTTTGAACTGGCTACACCTTCTGACATTCCCCCCACAAAATACACTAAAGTACCCTGTTAGTGAGAGATTTTCCACGTTTGGAAACCAAAAGGCATATCTAATGCCGGAGTCCAGTACACTCTATTTAGAGGCCCAGATCCATAGCTGGTGTCAGTCACTGTCAATCCATCAATGGAGTAATACCATTTTACAGCAGGTAAGATCTAGCCAATAGTTTTGAAGTTTATAATCCTAGATATTTAGTCCTCAGAGTTTTTGGAGATATTTTGTAAATATGTAATTTTATTTTGACTTTTATTTAATTTGAACTTCCATTAACTTGGGGAGAAAAATTACTGTGAGGTTATCAATTCAGTGAGTGGAGCAGGTCAAACCTGGAAATCTGCTAGACAGGTGTTTATATGAGTACACATGCCCTTTTTTTTGTCCAAATATATTTCTTGCCAAGCAGTCTTCACTTGAAATGTTAATGCTAACTTAAGATCTGTTATGGTTGTCTGAAAATAGACTGTCCTTTATTCACCTCCGATCTTCACAAATGTCCTTCAGGTGTGAAACAGCTTAACTAAGGCATGAACCAAATCCATGACCTTTTCAGTGTACTGTCTCTTCATAGACAAAAAGACACCAGTTTGACATTAAAAAATTATTATAGTATTAAAACCCAAAATCAGAATGTGGTTTTCTTGTTTCATTCACCTCAGCTCTACTATGGGAATGTTCCTTGTAACCAACAGCTATTCTTAATTTTGTAAATTGACAAAAGGTTTCTGAATGCAGCTTAAAAATTGGTGGTATGAGGTCGCCATAAGTTGTTTTTTGGCTGTGTATAGTCAATGCTTTGAGATTGTTCCTTTTAACATTAGTATAAACAATTTCCTGTCCAGTTTTTTTAAACATTATTAATGCTTAAAAATCTTCAGAGTTCAGGATGTGGGTCACTTAAGCATCTAAATGAGAGTTCTGGAATCTGCAAATTGAGCTAGAAATCTCCTGAAAAATACAGGCTGTCCCAGGACTTCTGGTGATTCCATGTTTTGGTTCTGGCTGCAAATTATCCAGTAATCGCATCTCTTTTTAAGTGTTTCAGAATTTCAAGTCCAGATGCTAGCCAGAAAGTGGAAGTGCAAAGTCATGCAAAAATAACCTAAAATAAAAGATGGATTGAAATAATGGGAGAAAGTTTCAGGAGTATGCCATATTTCATAAACGTTTTTCCAGTTCCTAATGATTAGTGAGCAAGGATCTATAAATTGTGGGGGGAGAGGGGGGTTTCCAGGAGTGAGAAGTCTGTAAAGAATAATGCTGATATAATGGGAAAGGCTTCCATTGACTTCAAAGGGCTTTGGCTCATACAGTATATCTATATGATGTACTCGCAGAAAGGCATGCATCTGCTGGAAGAAAGGGACAGTTCAAATTAAAAATGCTGAACTCCTGGGCTTGTCAAACCCCATTTGTATAAGGCAATCTCTGTGCAGCAGTAAAGGGGGAAACCAAACAAAACAAGGAGAAAGAAAATACTATCTCTTTAAGGCACGCACTCGTCTACAGGAAGCCTCTCTACTTTGGCCACCTTAAAGTTAATTGGGATAAAGGCTTTCCCCAGCTTACTCTGTTGGCAAGCACAGGGAGACTTGATTCAGCCCTGGGAAAACAAAATAAAGTGGACATACATAGCATTAACTTAGAGGAGTGATTAAAGTTGTCTGTTTCCTAGTTTCTCTGTGCCTCTTGATCAGGGAGTCTGTGTTTCTTCATCCCTCAGAGAACCTCCAAGCTAATTCCCCTAGTTGGTTAGATAGCTGCCCTAATGAGCCCAGGTGGGGATTCTCCAGCAGGCTAAGCAGCTTCTTTGGTGTGCAGCAGGCCCTCTGATTCTCTTTGAAGACAATGAGCCCCTTCCCTGCCTGGCTGAATGTAGATTATGTACGCATCCTATCCAATCACACTATGTTAAACAATCCGAGCTTTTGAGAACTTTTGGTACCACGTTGTGTTACATCAAACACACAGCACTGGGTTGCGTCAAGTTTAACTTGACATCCCATCAAGACTGCAATTATGCAGGCCAATGTGATGCAGTGTAATGCATGGCATGAGCTCCAAGATTTTCAAGGATGTAATTGTTTTAAGCCTAGATTTATGAAAGCAAGTTTTTAAAAGTATACCTTTTGGGGATGGTTTAGAAATCCCTGCTATACAAATAGAGCTGGATTCTGGGGTTTTGTTTTATTTTATTTTGGGGGGAGGTGGGGCGGAGGTTTAGATGATCTCTGCATGGCCACTGCAGTAGCAGTTTATAGCAGATTCTTCCCTTTCATATATGCAATTCTCTTTGGGGTTCTGGCTGTTGAGAGGACTATTAAGATTTAATTGGATAATATATTTATGGGTGTGTTTAGGACATTGTCCGATACATACATGTGCCAAAAATATTCCTATTTGTCATTATGTGTCTTAATATTTTCTTTCCTGCAATTCTTCTCAGGTTCTTACACTGTACCCATTGTTATGGTACACTACTGCATAGCATCCAGGTATTTCCCAACATCAATACTATATTAATGTTATGTTCTTACAAGAAATTTCCCCATTTGTCTGTTGATGCCAAGTGTTTTAAACCATCATAGGTTAATCATATAGGAAAAAATTAATAGAAAGTGTTCTAATGAAGATGTGTACCTATGCTGTCTTCCATTCGGACTTGGATCAAGTCAATCTGTAAAACAGGAATATTGATATTTACCATCCTTGCAGATAAGGAAATTGAGAGGTGAAATGACACAATCCTGCTCACATAGCAGGTCAGTGGTAGGATTAGAAAAAGAACCCAGACCAAAAATCCTGATTTCTAGCCTAGTGTCCTATTACATACGCATGTGCATAGAAATCATAACTAAAAGTATTGTGCTCTTTGAAACCCAAATGTCAGATATTTGAGCGAGAGAGTAAGGGTAAGAGAGAAACTTTTTTTAATGTACGTTTGTTACTAATTATTTATATACCTCATCAAACATTCAGCACATTTAGCTATGGCCAGTGCACAATTCACCACACGTCACCACCCACATCTTATCCTCTTCTTATTTTTATTTAATGGCCTTTTACATAAACATAGTTAGATGCTTTGGATGAAAGTCTTCTCCCTTCACTTCAATGGAGCCAGGAATTTGCCCTTAATTTCTAAAGATGTCACTTAAAAAAAAAAGTGCTTAACTGAAGCACTTTAGCATAAAGAGATTACAGAGACAGGACTATTGTCCTAGCTCTGCCTTTGTTTTCATATAGTCACAAAAGACAGAAGAGCAGGGTTTGTCTTTTCCCCCTGAAACCAGAGAGGTGAGAATACAAATCTGAATATATTAAATTATCAGACTCTCAAATTCCAGTGATGAAATGTGTGAAATATAGATGCTTTCAAATACAAAACCAAGAAAGAAAATAGCTAGCTACTAGTAGTGCAGACATGACTGTTAACAGATCAACCTGTTTCAAGAGAAATACTATCGCACCTCGTCTCATTTCATAGTGGTGATGCTGTTTTAGCTCCATGACCAAACTGTAAAGCCTCGATATGCTCTTCAGCATACAAAATATAACTAACAATCACTAGTGTCCAAATTCTGCTCCATTGCACAGCACCGTGGGAAACAAATTGTATAAATCACACAGAAACGAGCCATAAGGGGATGGAATTTCCTAGCAGTCACCAAGCCTTTACTTCCTCTTACAGAAATTCCATATGGGAGAAGTGCCATTAAAAGTGGGAGTGGCTGGTGAGTCTGGAAATGAGTCATGACTTTTATATGAGGTGGGTCCATTTCTACGTGAAAACAGATGTTTTTGGCCATTCTGCTTGGAAGGTCACTGAGGGCTGTGGTACTTTGTGTGGGATAAGGAGGAAGCTGTAAAGGGGCATATTGGCCCCAGATTGGCAAGCAGGGGGTTAATGAAGGCCTGGGGCTGCTCTGTCCCTGCCCTGCTATACCTGCAGCCAATGTCAGGTGTGGAGAGGAGAGTTAAAAGGAGAAGATCCATCTTAGTTCAGGGCTCACCAGGAAGGAGAGCAGAGCTCTTCTTCTCCCTTGATGAGGGAGGATAAGTCTGAGATGGCTTTCTTCCTGGAGGAGTCTCCAGAGGATGGGACAACTGAGCCCAGGGAGTTTGATCAAAAGGACTGGCTGCACGAAGATGAGCCCTAAGTAGAAGGGCTGGGTCCTGCTGAAAACCCTTTGGAAGATCCTGCTGAGTTCTTAGCATTCTCTTATTTTTTTTACTTTAATGTTCTTGTTGACTGTTGGCCACTGACCTAGTCTTGGGAGGTCTGTATTTGAAAACAGGACATAGTTTACGTGCTAAGAAATGTTGATAAGGAACTGAATTAAGCTGTAATACAGTTAGATGGAACATGAAACATCATATTAATGTTTAAGATAGGTTTTGTAACAAGCTTGAGGCCTAGTAATGCCTAGGGTAGTTAATGTGAAAATTAAGCAGCAGTTAACATGAATGTTTAACCTAAGGTTATAAGATTTAGCGATAAGTGTTTTGGAACAAAACAAGTTTGAAATAATGGATTTCTAGGGAATTTTTGCTATATGCAAACATGAGATTAACTGCATTAATGTACTGAAAATATTGGGAAATGTATTAACACAAAAAGCTTATGTCAACAATTGGAACCCCAGTTATAGTTCCCCCTGAATGCCTCATGTGGATGTGGGGCCATGAGGCAATCTAAATATGGTCACCAGCCATGTCGAGGTATGCAGAAAAAGATTATAAAACTATATATATCAAACCTCTAGTGGACATATTGGGGTGACAGTATGGCAGAAGCTTGGATCACCACATCCTGCTTATGATGCTCTCCACTGACTGTTGCTTTTATCTTTCTTTCCAACAATTTCCATGATGGGAGTATGTCAACACTGGGGGTTGCTCTCTTTGTATATATGATTTCTGTATGCTAATCTTTATGCTAGGATTTACTTGGATTTTAAGTAAGTTTCTATGTGTGACTCACCAATCTCATCCTTTATTTACTGTGGCAGCCACATAATTTATCTGTTATCAGTGAGTTATTATTTTTTCACTCTAAATTAGTCAAAGACAACACCCTGAAAGGAGTAGAACACAAACACGCCTTAGCCACAGAGCTAAAGCACCACTGTACTGGACCCCTTGAGAGGTGACAACCAATTGCTGGAGACCCTGTGAGTGGTGAGGGTGAGTGGTGCCCTTTTGGGTCACAAGGAGTCACCATGGGGGTGGGCCCTGTCACAAAACACCTGTGACACATGAGCCGATAGCACAGCAGCCTGAGTTGTGCTGGAGGATAAGAGGCTGGGAGGAGCTGGCATTGCTGAGAGTAGGATGGAAGAATAGTCCTCCTTTGCATTTGATCAAGGAGCTGTCAGGGTTCCCCAGACGCCTATATAGTCAGTTCAGGTCCCTTGACTCTTGCAGACCTGCAGCAGATGCTGCATGGCAACTGGAACTCCATTGCCCATGCAATTTCTCAAGCAAGTTGTTCCCTCCCAAATATTTTTGTTCAAGGGCAACCTAAAGTTACTGTTTGCTACACAAAACAAAATGTCCTGACTCCGGAGTTCACTAAGAACATCCTACAGAAAGTTTGATTTTATATGATTCCATCAGATGAGGATAAGTCACCCAGGTCTGTGATGTCTGAGAGAAAGAAGGGTTACAGGGCTAATGTAATGAAGACGTAAGACACAGGAATACTAATCAGACCCTGAACTTTATTTCCTGGCTGTGGGTTCCAAAAGGTTAATACCCCTATCACATGACAGAGTAAAGTGTCCAGTGGCTGTTATGACATCTTTGTTTATACTCTTAGCAGAGGCTGAATGGATATGGATCTGAGTTGTCCTTTCATTTGTATATGTAGTCCCTAAAGGTCAAGATTACTACACATCAGTAACCTATATCATGTTTTCTTAGTGACTATATAGGAGGACTTCAGGGATCTCAGGGTATATCTACACAGGGATAAAGAACCCACAGTTGGCCTGGGTCAGCTGACTCGGGCTCCTGGGGCTTGGGCTCCATGCTGAAAAATTGCTGAGCTCTGAGATCCTGTGAGGGTGGAGGGTCCCAGAGCTCAGGCTCCAGCCCAAGCCCAACTGTCTACACACTGATTTTTAGCCCCACAGCCCAAACACCACAAGCCCGAGGCAGCTGACCCAGGCCAGTGGTGGCCGTTCTGGGTGTCTTTTATCCCAGTCTAGACTTAACCTTGGTCTGGTAATTTTCACAAGTGCTCATTTCACATGGGGATGGGGAAGAGATCATATCAAGGGAATGAGCAGATAGCTAGAGTGTTCTCTCTGACACTCATTACCCGAAGTCAGTAATATTTCAGTATTGTTTTCTATGGAGCTATTTTCAGGAATCTAGGATTGAACATAGAGTAGTGAAAATCAGTTTTTAGACTATTCCTACAAATGCAAATGAAGAATGCCTATACATAGAAAGGACTCTAAGTAAAAGAGAGGGGATATTGTTGTTGCTTTTTTTAAAATAGGATTGCTTTTAAAAGGAAAAAAAATGATGTTCCCAGTTTAGGAGTAGTAATTATTGGCACAAGATTGTTTTAAGGCGGAATCTGAAGGACGACAATGATGTTGCCCCTCACTGAACCATCTTTCCTCTCCCAAATGCGTTTTACAATCACATCCTGCTTTCTTTGGCTGAGTTTGAAAATGTGTGGAATTTAATGCACAAGAACATTTTCTTCACAATTAATAGTTTTGTTTTCCCCAGACTTTAGGATCAGACTGTAATTGAAATTCATTTCAGTTATGGCACAACCTCCATTGGGGGAGTCTCCTGTAATTAACACAAGTGAAAATTATTTACTCTAAAATTATTCCCAAGGGAGAGCAGACTGAGGGATCCTTCACCCTGTTTAAAACGATATTAGACTATGTTAACACAGCTGGTGAAAAGTTAGCCTCGAGTAAAAGCTAGGCTAGTGTTTCATCTCCATGTTAAATTGATTCTGCTTACTATCTACTGTCCTGCTCCTAGTAAGACTGGTAACTGCTGTACATTCCAGCTACTTTATTTAATCAAATACACTCTAAGGCTGCACAAATGAAAAGGAACTAAAGCTAAGAAAAGTCCCCACATCTCTCATGTTCACAAGTCGTACTGGAATCAAATGAAATATGCTGAAGGAGCCAAATGTACTGTGGATTACTGATAAATTTTAGGAGCAGGCAGGGCAATGAAGAAATCCTAGAAGGATCAGGAGAAAGGACAAGGAGTTGGGAAGACTGTGTGGGTCACCTAAGTTGGCACAAAAGCACCATAATCCAGCCCTAAACTCTGCCATCTTTCTACTGCCTTTGCACCATCTCTTCACAACTGTGGGCTCAGAGTGTTCTGGGGCAGGGCGCAGTGGACAAGAGGAGGGAGGAGACAGATCGAGGTTCGGGGAGGATGTGACTAGGTCAGTCCTTGTGTCCTAGCTATTATATGCACCTAAAGGCTGTCCAAGCTGTGTTGGGAAGGCAACTGACCCCTGGCAGCCCTAAATAGGGGACGCATATGCCAGACCTCTCCTTCCTGCACCAACACAGGGATGAATTTACTCCTGATAGTTTGGTGTCAGTCATTTTAAAATCTGTTACCTCATTTAATTTCTGCACAATGTAGTAAGATTTATTTACCCAGGGTGCAGCTCTTTTGTAGAAACCAGTCCACATCAAAAACTGTCATTAAATAGAGATAACTTGTCCGTCTTGCATTGCAGTATGTATGGCTAAGGCTGCTTCCTTGAGCGGTGTCCTGTTGTGTAATAATGCACCAGACAACTGCACAGCCACTTTGGAGGGGGAAAAATGCCTTGTGCTAAATGAATAACACTAAAAATTATTAAATACTAAATAAACCCTCCAATTCCTGGCAGAACACATAGAGGAACAAAGAATGTCACAAAATCAATAAGAAATCCATTTAAATACTCTTCTGCTAGATGGCACGTGATCCTTACCTATTATTTATGGTGATATCAGTTGCCTTTGGGCCATTGGTGTGCTTTACTTTTTTCCATGGCACCCTTTCTATGCTCAAAGCATGTGGTTTGCTACTGAGATAGTGGCACTCTTTAGGGGAATGACAGATCTGCACCATCAGAAAAGATGCCCTATGGCTGTTTGGAGGCAAAATACCTGCTTTGGCTTATATCTTTTTCACTTCATTTAAAAAAAAAGTCAGAATAGGATAACTGAAGCATATTTTGCTACGTTTATCCCCATTTTAGCCTTGATATGTTCCATTTGAGTATATGATGTCACCGCATCATGGCAACTTAGTTGAATGCTAATGTAACCCACTGGTGAGTATGTTACAAGTCCACCTTTGTATCAATTCAGGGACGATATGAGTTGTCACAGTCCCTATTTCTAGAATGTTGATGCTTTAGCTCAAAATACAGCAGCTCATGCCGTTTAGTGCTGGAAGTCCCTGGTTCACTCCCCAATATGTTGCCAAGATGGCAACCCTCACGCTAGCCCTGGCATAGTATGCATTGAGTAGCTATTTTGTAATGGTAAATCTCTACCCTTTAGACCTCCACTCTGCAGAGTGGTTATAGAGTTCCTGGTCCTCAGTTACCAGAGAGTACCAGTATGTGTTGCAGGAGGAGCTTAATAAAATTATGAACTTCCCTGTCAAGCAGTTCTCTAGCTGCTGCTTAAGACATGGCTTTTGTTGTTTGTTATCACTCTGTGGACTCTGCCACCTTCTGTTTGTCACAGGAGAGGCAAGAAGAATACTTGTCTCCTGAATTAGAATAGTCTTTCAGAGCTTGGCCCCATCCACTATAACAGATTCCTAAGGAGAATCCTCCTCTCCCATCCCTGCACAGTGTGACAAAATGGCCAATGTTGGTATGGTGGGTCCCCCACTTTTCTTGGCGGGGGGCTAGGACACTACCCCTTGACCCTCCTTTTGGGGCCCCAACAGCCCCGCTAGGGGCCCAGGAAGGTGGTAGAGGAATGAAGCGGGGAAGGGGTCTGGGTTTGCTCCTCACTCTGAGCCTCAGCCCCTCTCAACCCCTGCAGGTTTCTTACCCTCTTCCCCCTGGGTAGGATTACCCTCAGTCCTTGATGCTGGGGGAGGGAGTCTCCCTGCTCTGCTGGGCAGGGTCTCCCTTCCTCTGGTTCTCTGGTCTTTCAATTCTCAGCAATACACCTCCAAACTCCAGTCCTCTCTCCTTCCTCACTCCACCCTGTCTGCGTCAAGCAGGGTTTTTTTTAACTAGGTTCCTGACAGGGCCTTAATTGGCTACAGGTGCTCCTAGAAACCTGTGGTAACCTTCCCTAGTCTACAGGGAACCATGCCTTAATTAGCCTATGGCTTATATGCCTCCCTTCAACCACTCTCCCGCTGCTCCCTAGCCCTGCTGTATCATAACAGCAGTGGAGATCATATTAGCAGAAGAACCAATGGTAGTGCTGCTGTGCAAAAGAGGATGAAATTGGAGTTGGGGAGATGGTTCGGTGGGTACATATTGCCTGCATGGTCAGCAACCAAGCTCTGCAGAGAGTGGTTGAAGGAAGGGATACGGTAAAGCAGAGAGGCCAGAAGTTTTGCTGCTCTTAAACAGATTCTCCTGTCTTGTCTTCACGTGTGATACATTGCTATTCACCCATTGGAGACTGGAGCGAAGTTGAAGAATTTGAATGGGGATAGGGGTAGGATTAACACTTTGAGTAAAGGGATGAGAGAAATGCATGGTGGATGTGAGAGGGCAGAAATTGGTTAATTTGAGGAGATGGTGGGAAAACAGTTGATGGACTTGGATGGAAGAGTAGGTAGAAGAAGCAGTTGATGGATTTGTGGACTGTAGAAGAAAGAATTTGTAGAACGGTGGATCCTGTCATGTTGCAGTAACCAGCATGTGTTTGGAGAGGAGAGGATATGACTCAGAGCTATGAAAGGCAATTGTAGCAGTTGATGTCTGTACTGGGTTGAGGGGAGTTAAGCATCACTGTTGCTCTGTGTCCGTCTAATGAAGTCTCAGGCCTGATGAACTGGTACTGTCTAAGACGCACAGTTTTCAACATGATGGATTTGTGAAGCATTGTATGGGAGACACAATTGGAGGGTATACATGTAATGTAGCAAAAACACAAAACAAAGAAACCTGGGAACCCAATCTTGTTCAGTTTCTTTTTGTTTTCTTCTTATTCTTAAGACAAGATTGATCTTGACAAATTTAGGAAATTACTTACCTGAAATATCTCCTCCTTGAAATGTTTGATCAAGACATCTTGAATATTCAACTTTAGAACTTCATTAGTGCTCCAGGTACATAGTTCAACTGGTCTTGATGTTGGATTGTTTTGTTTGCCAGTAATACAGGCTCCTAGGTTGCATAACCTCACAGGTATTTAAGGTGCCTATCTACCTGTGAAATCAAATTGAGTTAGGTGTCTACCTATGAGATCTGGGCCGTGAGTCCTTACATCAAAACTGCACCTCCCTGAATGTGAGAGGTCAGTCTAGGGCAGTGGTCTCCAACCTTTTTTTGTTTTTTTTATGCACAAGGTCACATTTTTTGAATTTAAGTGCAGCCCAGGATCTACCCAGCCCCTTCCCCGAGGCTGGACCCTTTCCCCAAAGCCCTACTCACTCCATCCCCCGCCTCACTCCGTCCCTCAGTCTCCCCCACCCTCACTTACTTTCACTGGGCTGGGGAAGGGGGTTGGGGTTCGGAAGGGGTGCGGGCTCTGGGCTAGGGCCGTGGGAGTTGGAGTGTAGGAGGCTGAGCCTCGGGTAGTGGGTTGGGATGCAGGAGGAGGTGAGAGGTGCAAGCTCTGGGAGGGAGTTTGGTTGCAGGAGGGGGCTCCAGGCTGGGGCACAGTGTTGGGGTGCAGGAGGGGGTATGGGGGGCTGGCTCAGTGAGGGGGTTTAGGGCTGGGGGTTGGGGTGCGGGCTCTCCACTGAGCGGTATTTACCTCGGGCAGCTCCTGGTCAGTGGCACAACAGGGCTAAGGCATGCTCCCTGCCTGTCCCAGCCCCACGCCGCTCCCGGAAGTGGTCAGCATGCCCCTGCGGCCCCTGGGGGGGCGCATGGCTCTGCATACTGCTCCTGCCTGCAAGCACTATGGCCAATAGGAGCTGTCGTGGCAATGTTTGCAGGCAGGAGCAGCACTCAGAGACTCCTTTAAGTGGCCAGAGATCATGATCGACTGGAAGAGGCTCCAGGATCGACCAGTCGATCACAATCCATGGGTTGGTGACCACTGGTGTAAAGGAAATAAAAGGGTCTGAATAAATAAATGTATTTCAGAAATGGTATTCAATATCCATCTTAAGAAGACAACAAAGGAAAGTGAGAGAGGGAAGCGGAGTGATTGAAGAAGGGTGAGTAAGGGTAATGGTAAAGGAGACTTGTTTAAAGTCAAAGTCTCAAAACTAAATTTTCCCCAGCTTCAACTGCAGCCTACATCTGCCACTCTTCAGCACGTACCTTATCAATATTTTAAGATCAGTCATGTTTTCTACGAAATGAAAAGGTTCCACAACTTCTTCAAATCATTTTTCAAGTTTTGTCCTTGTGTATGTTTCCATTTTTTTGTTAATTAGAACAAGCCAGATTTCCACTGAGACTGATGTAGTTGTGTCCTCAATCAATAATCTTTCAGTCTTGGGAACTATGCCTTATAGTGAGAAACTTAAGAGCTTGATCTATTTAGTTTATCCAAGTGAAGATTGAGGTGACTTGAGCACAGTCACAGGTATCTACATGAGGAAGAGATTTCTGATTGTAGACAACTCTTTAATCTAAAAAAAAAAAAGGCGTAACAAGATCCAATTGTTGGAAGCTCAAGCGAGACAAATTCAGACTAGAAATAAGGCACACATTTTTAACAGCAAGGGTAATTAACCATTGGAATAATTAACCTAGAGATGTGATGGATTGGATTCTCTATCATGTTCTAAAATATTTGCTCTATTCAACCAGAAGTTATGAGTTTGATGCAGAGATTAGTTGGTGATGTTCTTTGAATGGTGTTATGCAAGAGGTCAGACTAGATGATCATAGTGGTCCCTTCTGACTTTAAATCTATGAAGTCCCTCCAACTTTAAATTGCTTTTGTAAATATAGTACCATTTTGAACAATCCCATGTGGTGTAAAATGTATGCTAGCTGTTATAAAAGTATTCTATTTCCTCCGTCTACATTTCATCATACTTGAATTATTTGCATACAATTGGAGAGATGTAATCTTCATGAGGGTTCCATAGAATGTCATCATGGGGCATAAATCCTTCTCTTTCACTCACCCAACTCTAGTTCGGAAGGCAGTTGTAGAAGAACATACTCTTATGTACTTTAGGAGTATGTCATATATTGCAGTACTTCTTTTCTAGTGAAGGTTTGAAGTTTTAGGTTGATCATACCTACTCCTTCCTCTGGCTTTCAGTAACTATTGATTCCATCCACTTCCTATCTACCTCTCTCCACACACCGGTGACTCCACCCATTCCCCTTCCTCTCTGGACTTCTTGACAGTTCTATAATTTTCTACTTGTTTTCTAATAACAGGAACTTTAATGGTCTTCTCTGATTCTGTGGTTACTTCCCCTCTAATTTTTTTTAGCATATTCACCGTTTTCTTTCACTGGTTGAAATTAGATCCTAACATTTCTAACATGAAAAAACTTTTAAATACATATTGTGTTTATGAAAAGATTTCAGAGTCACAGAAATGTGAAATATAAACAACCCTGGAAAGCCATGATGAAACTTGAAAAACCTATTTTTTCATTTGCCAGCAACTCCCCACTATCACATCACTGCATATTTCATATTTGCTGGTACTCTCACAGACATTTATTCCACACACGAGGAGGGGCGGGGAAACTAGAAGGAACAGTGGTTATTATTTATGTTGGCTGTGTGTGAGCCAGGAAAATATCCAGCTGCAGTTAACATGTTAAATGCACTCCACTACACTATGTAATTATATGCTATAAAGAAGAACCAGACAAGCCACTTGACCAACAGCAGCTGCCATTAAAACAGAGATACTCAGACTGAGGCTCACAAGCCGCAAGTGGCTCTTTAATGTGTCTCCTGTGGCTCTTTGTAGCACATGATATAAAAACACTGTGTGATTTAATTATTAGCCAGTCTAATAATTAGTGTCAACTGTCCGAAATGGGCCATTTGGATTATCACTTCAAAAGTTTTTTTCTCCCCTGCTGTTAATAACTTCTCTTAATTAATTAGCCTCTTACAGTTGGTATGGCTACTTCCACCTTCTCATGTTCTCTGTATGTATAAATATCTTCTTACTGTATGTTCCATTCTATGCATCTGAAGAAGTGGACTGTAGCCCACGAAAGCTTATGCTCAAATAAATTTGTTAGTCTCTAAGGTGCCACAAGTACTCCTATTCTTTTAGCCAGTCTAAGTTATTAAGCAACCTGGATGCTTTTACTATGTTATTACCCAATAGTAGTTGATAAAATAATAATACTTAGTCATTTTGCTGTTAGAATTATTTTTATATATTTAGTAAATTAAACAATGAATTCACATGACTGTGGTTCTTTTGTGTAATGTTGATGGCTAATTTGGCTCCTGAAGTCTAAGTATCACTGCACTAAAAAGAGAATTGACCTATGGACAACACATTAGTAAAGGATCCACTTTCTTTCCAAACCGAGGAGATCTGGAAGGAAGAAGCATCTGAATGTGTTTTGGATGGGTTTTTTTTCTTTCTTTCCCTTATCTTGCAAGCTAGTAAGATGTAGCAGAACCTGAAAATACCACAGGCAATTGGAAACATGAGAAATTGGTTGATTTCAGTTTCAAGAATGATGCATTTGTGATGAAAATACATAATAGCAGGAGGTAAAGATGCTGATGTAATAGATCTACTTATGACAAGGCATGTGGACTCAGGACTGCAAGTGAAATTTTCCTAGGAGTCATGATAGTCCGTGAAGGTGGACAAATATAGTTCTGTAGTGGTGGTGGGTTTTTTCTTTTTTTTAAAGAGAACACTAAATACTTAGATTTCTCACTGTTACATATTGTTGATTATTAAGTTTCAATATATGGTTTGTGAAAAGTCATTTGAAGACCATCGCAAGCAATTTTAAATCTGTTCTATAAAGTTTGATTCTAGATTGAGAAGAACTTTGAGGTAGACGCATCCAAAAGTGTGTGTGTGTGTGGGAGGGTTTCTTTATTCCCATTTATTTGCAATCTTATAATTATTACAGAACTTTAACATTATCTGAACCCCATAACAGCAGCATGATTCATTTACACAGACACCTGCACACTTTATATCCCCACTGCCATCAAATACAAAGATATCTAATAATCTATTTGCAACATGGAGAAGAACAGCAATGATTGACTGTGGAACAACTGCAGTGGCTGACATTAAAATGTCAATATTTATCCCAGTTTACCACACAGTGAGATTTTAGATCCTGCAGTTATTTACTTTTCTAAGTATAGAGAAACATGCTTCTGCTGAAATTGAAAGAGGCATAATAAAAGAGGCATGTTCATTAAGATTAATGAAAGTGGGCCCTCACCTACATTGTAGGTTGACACTTGGAATATTCCATTTATATAATATTATTAACACAATCCATATAGAAAACACATTGGGGGAGGGTCTTTTTAGAAATATCTAAGTTTTTACTTTAAGTAGATGAATTGGTGGTAAAGACAGAATGACATGGCAAATACCTGTTCACTAGAAATTATTTTCCAGCACACTGAGAAATCAAAAAATACAATTAAATAGCTCCTCTGTGCTTTCAAGGCTTTAGCAAATTTGCAATTTATTTTTTTTAATTAGCTTAAACTGAAGCAGAGATCTCAAAAACACTAGGAGCACTGAGACTTGAATACATAGTTTTTGACAATTTGTGATGACAGCTACAGGCATGTTTTCTGTTTTTCTCCTGAGATGAACCTAGTAGTATGTGTTTTACTGAGCACATATCTATTGAAAACCCTACTGCAGTCATCTTCTACCTGGGGATGGATAAACATTTTAGGTGAACATAAGAACTGACCCAAACTTCACTCAGAACTCAAAGTTGAAGTTTTAAATTGTTGGTTAACAGCTTTGGAAAATTAAATTCCATATGCTTTAACTTCCTTCTCATTTTAACCCTCTTTCCACCTCCCAAACCATTCTATGTTAAGGGTCCAATGGGAACTGTACACCACTAAGACAAGAGGGATTTGGGCCTAGTGGTCCAAAACACTATATTAAAATAAAATTCCTTAAAGTTGCAGCGTTTTGGACCATTATTGCATGTAAGGGTGGTTATATGTGGAACTAGAAGTGGAAATACCATAATAATGGGGGAAAGACTATTCTCATTGGACCAATTGGTGATACCTGTACTTGTGATGAATTGTTCCTCATGACTCATATAGTTCCACTGAAGTCAATAGAACTTTCCAGAGTAAGGTCCTATTCAGTGTGAGTATCAAAATGCGGCCCATTGTATTTGCAGCATAATAAAAAGTAGGAGGGATTTTTTGTTTAATAAAATCAGCATTTCTCACAATCTCTGGGCACATTTAGAACAATTGTCCCAGAGAATAAGGATGAAAGGGTTTAAAGTAAATTAAATAAAGTTATTAAAAATTACTCAAAAAACCCTCTAGAACTTAATCATGGAGAATATCCTTTTTTACGGGCCATATAGTGATGCTTATCCCCAGGCCTGTGTCTGAAAAATCCTCCTTCTACCTCAGGGGGGCCTGTAAGAGGCAGAGAGTAGGGGAAATGGAAAGATTTGCACAGAGGCTCCTTTAATTTAGTGTTTTCACCACTAGTGTTTCAGGCTGGGTGGCACAGGTTGCTGCTGAAATGGCTTCAAAGCCCTTGCAGTAGTTTAGTTGCTGCAAAGGGAGCCCAATATCTAGGTTTGGAACTGCTAGCATAGGAAGTGAGAGAGGAATATGGAGAAATAAGAGTAACAATCTCAATAGTAGCAAGATTGTGTAGGGTCTTCTCTGGGAGGATTATGGAGGCCTGGACTTTGATGTGGTAAGAGACAGGAAGCCAGTGGAGGCTTTCAAAGAATGGGTGATGTGGTCTTAAAGTTGAAGAGGAGAAGATTACTTTAATCGTGGCTTTTTAAGCCGATTTTAAAAGAGTAGTCAGAGGTTGGGAGGTTAGGCAGTAGAAGGTTACAGTAATAGAGGGAAGAAATGTCCAACACGTAGTCATTAATAATCCTATTACTGAAACCCATGTCCTAGAGGTTGAACAAGTCATAAAGCAAACTTCCATAGGAAAGAAAAGAGATTCAAGTACACACCGTTACCTCAGGGAATGTTATTAAGAAGTTCAAAACCCTGGGGAAAAAAGTACAAACTTTACAGCTAGATCGAGTTGCCAATCCTGCTGGATTGGCCGGGAATCTACTGGAATCAGCCTTAATCTCAGGGTGCCTATTAAAAGCAATCTGGGAGATTTTAATAGGCCAAAAGTCCAGACGGCGGTGCAGTGGGGCTAAGACAGGCTCCCTACCTGCCCTAGTTCCACATGGCTCCTGGAAGTGCCTGGCATGTCCGGCTCAGAGGCATAGGGGCAGCCAGGGGGTCTCTGCATGCTGCCCCCATGCCCCACCCCGAGCACTGACTCCACAGCTTCCAATTGCCGGGAACTGTGGGGGCGGTGACTCCACACGCTGCCCCTGCCTGCAGGCATCTGGCTGCCCCTAAGCCTAGGAGCTGGACAGGCCAGCCACTTCCGGGAGCTGCCCAAGGTAAGCGCTGCCCAGCCGGAGCCCATACCCCTCTCCCCCTCCTGCACCTAAACTCCCCAGACCGGAGCCCCCTCCTGCACCCTCAGCCCCACCCCAGAGCCTGCACCCCAAGCTGAAGCCCTCCCTCCCTCACCCAACCACTTGCCCCAGCCATGAGCCCCAGCCCACACTCCAAACACCTCATTCCCAGCCCAGAGCCCCCTCCTGCACCACAGAGCCCACACCCCCAGCCAGAGCCTTCGCCCCCTCCTGCACCACAGAGCCTGCACCCCCAACCAGAGCCTTCGCCCCCTCCTGCACCACAGAGCCTGCACCCCCAGCCAGAGCCTTCACCCCCTCCTACATCGCAACCCCCTGCCCCAGCACCGTGAAAGTGAGTGAGGGTGGGGGAGAACAAGCAACAGAAGGAGGGGGGATGGAATGAGTGGGGGAAGGGCCTCGGAGAATGGGTGGGGCAGGGGGAGGGGCAAGGATGTGCAGGTTTGTGTGATTAGAAAGTTGGCAACCCTACAGCTAGAGAGGGCTTGACCCAAACTGTTAGGTCTGGTTGTAAACTTCTTATCTTTATAATGGACAAAACTAAGACCTCATAATTGAACACTCTCAAACAGGCGTATTCTAAATCTGGATAAATATCTGAACATTCCCAAAATTCAGGCTATTTGAATTCAAACTATTACAGTAATAGAGTCGAGTGAAACTCAAATGAGAATCTGGATCTGGGGTTCAGATATCATCTCTAATTACAACATCTTAAAAAAAGAAGTTCTAATAGGAACACCCACACTGGATCAGACCGAAGGTCCATCTAGTCTAGTATGCTTTTTCCAGGAGTGGCCAGTACCAGATGCTTCAGAGGAAGGTGCAAGAATTTTGCAGTAGGCAGATGGAGATAATCTGATGAGTTATTTAGTTACAGGAGTATTTACAATGTAAATGTTTGCTGTTGCATCATAACAGGATACAGATAAAAGAAAACAATGCATATAATGTCCCATTAGTTTTATGAAGTTTAAACACCCCAAACACTTACACATTTAACAATTGCTTTGATCTATACTAATACACAAGTGAATTGGCCTGAATACACTCTGACATGACCTGGTCTGCCAGCATCACAGAGGTGATCAGATAAATGAAAAGGAGTAAGGGAGATGAGGTGGGGGATGGAGCGAGTGGGAGGGGCAGGTACGTAGCGAATCTGAGGTGAAGAGACTGAGGGAGAAGAGGAGGGAGGGTTGGGGCAACAGTCAATCAGCACAGGGCAGAGAAAATTAGAGAACGTTTTAGTTTTGACCAGAATGTCCCGAGGTCCCTGCTTTGGCTGCTTCTGCTCCTATGGGCTGACGTCTCTGGCTGGCTGCTCTCTGCAGGTTTCCCCCAAGGCCATGTGAAGAGGGGAGGGATTTAATATACCTCCCTAAATTTCTGTTATCATTAATTATGATAATATTGGATCTTCTTCTTATCTCCATAGATGTCTAATCCCATTTTTAATCTTGTTATATTCTTGGCCTCAATGACATCCTATGGCAATGAGTTCCACAGTTTAGTTATACATTGTGTGAACATGTATTTTTTTATTAGTTTTGAATTTTCCACCTTTGAATTTATTTGAATGTCCACTTGTTCTTGTGCTATGAGACACAGAGAACAGAAGTTCCCAATCTTACCTTCTCTATGTCAATCATGATTTTATATACTTCTATCATGTCCTTCTTATCTTCTAAAGTGAGTGATCCAAGTCTTCAATCCTCCTTCCTATGAGTCTTTCTGGGCCCTTAATCATTCTTGTCACCCTTCTCTGAACCCGCTCCAGTCTTGCAATATCCTTTTTGAGATGAGGTGAGTGGTACAGCACAAAGTATTCCTAATGAAGCTGCACCATTGGTTTATATAGTGGTATTATATTTTCCATATTAATCTCTATCCCATTATTTATGCATCCTAATCTGGGCTATCCTCAAGAAACTCATCTTGATACAAATGAAACTTTTAAAATGACAAGGAGATAAAAAAATTGGCAATATCTTCCCGTATGTGATAGACTATATAACTCTATCCAGAGTCTAGCAGGGAAGGAGTTAATCCTCTGAGCAAAGGAAGGACCACAGCTGTATGCCTTCAGCATAGGATCTGCAGGGTAGCAGGTAGATGTAGGCCACATGTGCTAGTTAAGTCTCCTTGAGTACACTATAAGAGGAAACTCTTTGGAAATTAAGCACTGGGTCTGGCAGTGAGAGTCAGGAGCTCTAAGAAGTAGCTGAGAGGAGAATCAGGATGGTGAAATCAAGGGACTTGGCTACATGAGCCATATTTTAGACCTCTGCTGTGAGATGGCTGAAGCAGGCCAGGTGTTACAACTTGACTTTGGATGAAGAAAGCCCCTGTTGCATGTTGGCTTCCTAATGGAGCAAAACATTCCTTAATTCAGGCCCACTTACAAAGCCCACTACAAAGGTATTCAAGCAAGTCTATTAAGGGGTGTGGAGTCCATTCCTGATCTAGGTTCTCATTACGAAATCTAGTAGTGTCATGGTTTTATTTGGTAAGCAAAACATACAATTTAAGCAAATAACCTCTGATGTAGAGTGGCCCCTCAAAAGCAAAAGAGAGTGGGGCTGTACCTCTCAACATTTTCCCTTAATCTGAGATCACACATAATCCTTCAAATAGTTCATGGATAAAAATGCAAGAGAAGACATTCTAAACATCTTAAAGGAGAGGACTGAAACCTTTGTAATGTGAGGAGGGAAAGCTTGACAATAGATGTTTGGGAAGATTAAGTACAATCACATAAGTACAATTACAGAAACCATTAAAGGTGAGGGAATTGTAAACATTGCAAAAAACCCAAAGGAAATCTTTGGTAAAAGATTTCAAACTCCTTATAATTAGCTTCTAAAAGTGTCCTAAATTACTCTAAAAGTATTCTAAACTGCAGGTAAGGGAACAGAGAATACCTTGACAAAACCTTTGGAACTTTGGGCTGTTAAGAGTGGGAGAAAGTGCTATTAACAGTGAATATGATTTTATTCTTTTATTTTAGAAAGCATTTATTCCTATGCTGTCTGGAGCATTTAGTTACATCTTAGAAACCATTTCCTTCCTACCTCATGACTAAAGCTAAGAACTGCTAAAATTATTCTATTAAAAAAAGGTTAGATACCCCTTTTCTTATGGTAGTTCTATTCCAGTATCACAAATCAATGCTGATTATAAGGTGTCAAGGCATGATGCCTCCAGGGAGTGCTAAGGAATTTAAATTGGACAAGAACAGGTGTGATCTGTGAAAGGCTGCTTGTTGCCAAACTAATTATAATTCATACTGCAAAGAGAAGTCAAGGAGCCTGTTGGGGCCTTCGCCACAGATATGGGAAAAGCCTTCAAAACTATCTAATAGGATTTTCTTTGCCAGGCACAGGTAAAAGTAGGGATTGGCCTACAAATATCCTACAGAGCATAGAAGGAAGGAAATGTTTGTATGCCCTATAGGGGTAGGGAAGATATGGGAATCTATTCATTTGTTTTCCCATGTGAATAAAAATAAATAAAAATGGCAGACTTTTAAAATAAAAAATACATGCCAGTTGCTGCAATCTAGTCCATTCCAAAGATAAAAATTTTACTCTTCATTAGTATTTGTATAAGCCCTGTGATCTCTGAAAGGGATGCTTCAGCAGCACACAAAGAGGAGACTGTCAGAGGCAGGGGAATCATCCTCTCTCTTTCATTGTGTAGCAGGATTATAACAAATGGCCCCTAAGAACCATCAAGAGTCACCTCCCGCTCATCTCTCGGGGGCCTGTGAGGAGTGGAAGAAAGGAGCAGAGCGGTCTGTCCTTACTACTAGATTTCACTGGAAAAATTTTGCAAGGGGGGGATAGGGACATGTGAGAAGATGGACATTTAAGTGTGTCCTTATATAGATGATATTCCACTCTGAGTAGGCTGTGGAGGCAGGGTGTCTAGGTTTCTTTGGGAGGAGGTAGTGTTGAAGACAGTTGGAGAATGCATAGCGTGATCCATTAGGGCCTTAGCAGCTTAAGTACCTACAGCATTTGCCTCTGCCATGTTGCATTTGGTGCACAGTTAGGGACTGTTTGAAGAAAAACGCTGATCCCACAGTACTCATTGGAATCCATGAAAGATTGATGATCACAATAAATGTAACAAAATCTTAAGTGACCTGAATAGGATGCTTCCCTCCCAATCTTAAAGCTAGACTTAAACAAAGATGAAGTGCTGTGCCACTCTCCATATGGGGAAGAATAGGTATGCTGAAAATGTGGAGCCTAACCAAATTTCTTGGTGTCTTAGTGGAGATTCGATGCAAAGCCACACCCAATTTGGTTCAAAGGCTGAAAAATAGGCTTTATCAGGAGTTCAGTTTGATATAGAAAAAAACAGAAGATGAAGAAGAACAAATTGTGCTTCTCAGGAGAGGGGAGGTTTTGAAGTTCCAGACGTACAAAAAACAAGGTGGGGGGGGGGGTGACACAGAGACCCGTTGGCAAAGGGTCTCCTGTTGTTGGTAAACAGCTCTTGTCTCAGACCTGACAAACTCATTATACCAAATACATATCTTGTAGGGTATTTATCCATAAGTGTTATCATGTGAGGTATCTACAGACAGCTCGTAACTTGTCAAGGCTCATAATCATTGTGAGATGGTTTTACAGGTAATATTTAAGGAAAAGTGTATTTATACTGAAAGTATGTTTTATAGACTTGGACTAAAAAGTAAAGATTTGTGTCTGTCATGGCCCATTTAGGCAAGGGGGAATTATTACCCCTCTATATCTGGCCGCTATTGCAAAGCAAGACTCAGCTTGCACAATTCTAAGACTTTTAATGGGAACCATCAGAGCTATCAGAACCACGTTAAGGTAAAAAAGAAACTTTGCAACAAGACAGGAGCTTGCCCTATCTCTGAATAGAAACAACAGACTGCTTACAGTATAACAGAGGACACTCTGTATCCATTCACTGAGGAAACCCCTTGAAGAGCAGGGCTGCATTCATGAACGCTTGGATCCTGGTTTGTCTGAAACCAGCCAGCTCTGCAAAAGACTGATCTTTTGAGGGTAATCTACTTTATTAGGTTAGAAAGGTAATTATTGATAAGTTTAGACCCAGGTTCACATTTTATGTTTTGTTTTTTATTGTAAACACTTGTTTCTTCCTCTCTCCCTTGTTTCTAGGTAAATCTTTATTCTTTTTTAAATAAAATAAAAGATGATTTATCATGAGTGTTCAAAGTGCTGTGTGGTTCCAAGGAGCAGTGCTTTAAAGTAAAACTGGTAAATTGGGTTACACTGCAACTTTGGATGCAGAATATGTGGAAATTCTGTGAGTAGATAGCGTCAAGGGCTAGATAGCACAGGAGAAAGATTCAAGGGGGTTCAGGGATTGGGGTGCACCTATTGTTAACCTGCAAGGGATAAGGCTAAAACAGCCCAAAGGAAAGTGCTTGAGTGGCTAAAAGGCTTGTGGTGCCAGGGAGCTACCACCCAGCTACCACAAGAAAGACTCTCTCTTACTGGAGGCAGAAGGTAACAGGGTAACTCTCAGTCCTGGCTACTCCAAGAACCATCACAGTGGGGTTATAATCCCCTTTTACCTGCCTGATAGAATGAAAGCATTTGAGCTGAAAATAAGTAGAATAAAAGCTGGTTTTTAGCCACAGCCCTGGTGGCAATGTGACTGCTCCATTGCTAAGCAGTTTGCAGAACTCAACAAAAGAAACAGCTGAAGTGTTTTAAAAAAGAACAAAACCTTTGCTAAATAAAACGCTAGAACAGGGGTCAGCAACCTTTCAGAAGTGGTGCGCCGAGTCTTCATTTATTCACTCTAATTTAAGGTTTCGCGTGCCAGTAATACATTTTAGCGTTTTTCGAAGGTCTCTTTCTATAAGTCTGTAATATATAACTAAACTATTGTTGGATGTAAAGTAAATAAGGTTTTTAAAATGTTTAAGAAGCTTCATTTAAAATTAAATTAAAATGCAGAGTCCCCCGGACCGGTGGCCAGGACCTGGGCAGTGTGAGTGCCACTGAAAATCAGCTCGCGTGCCGCCTTCGGCACACGTGCCATAGGTTGCCTACCCCTGCGCTAGAAGCAGTGCAGCAAAAAACAAAAGTGGAGGTAAAATTTTCATAAGTGCCTAAATGACTATGTCCCATTTTCAAAAGACAGTAGGGCCCAGAGTCTCAAAAGTATTTAGGCTCCTAACTTCCATTTAAATCAGTGGAAGTTAGGAACCTAAATACCTTTGAGAATCTGAGCCTTGGGCACTTAGGTCCAGATTTTTAAAGGTATTTAGGTACCCAAAGATGAAGATAGATGCCTAGTGGGAATTTTCAAAAATACCTAAGCAAGTTAGGTGCCCAACTCCCACAGTTTTTTTCATTGAAACTTAGAAGCCTAAGTGCCTAAATCATTTTCAAAAATGAAGTTCTTGGTTACTTTTGAAAATGTGACTCAATCTGTAATACTGAAGATGCTGTTTCAAAGTTTCCATCAGATAACACACATGCAATAGAAAGTTAGTTCATCTGCTTGAAGAAGTGCATGATCTAGAAATGGCCCTAGACTATCTAGTGAGGTTCAAAAGAATTCCAGAATGTATACAGAGTGCAGAGATGACTCAAATCTTACCTTAAAGCAAGAATACAGGTGGTATGTTCTAAGCAATCTCACATACAATGTTTACACTGCATTTACAATGCTCCATTACTCCGATGTCACTGATTATTACTTTCCATTAACATGAGTGTATGCTTTCAATATTACTGCTTGAACTCATTGGGTATGGCTACATTGCACATTAAGATCAGGCTCTGACTCAGATTTGAACTCAAGCCCCCCTTCTGTCCACAGGCAAATCAGTGTGACTTGGGTCAGCAAGCACTCATGACCTGGGTCCCTGCTAGCAAGGTGCGTAAGAGCCTGAGTCCTGCTGTGACTCCGGCCCAAGCCCTCTCATTTTGTGGTGTGGGTGCAGGTTAAGCTGCAGTCCCAAGTTGGAAGGTCTGCGTAAGCAGAATGAACACGTTAGCACGGCTGTGAGCAGAGTCCAGCAACTGTAAACCCAGGTTTCCAGTGCAGTGGGGGTGGCTCAAGCATGGGCTTAGAAAAACTGAGTCTGCAAGCCTGGGTTCCACAGCCCTAGGCTTCATGTGCAGTGCAGACATACCCACTGTTAGCAAAAAGAACAGGAGTACTTGTGGCACCTTAGAGACTAACAAATTTATTTGAGCATAAGCTTTTGTGGGCTACAGTCCACTTCTTCGGATGCATAGAATGGAACATACAGTAAGAAGATATTTATACATACAGAGAACATGAGAAGGTGGAAGTAGCCATACCAACTGTAAGAGGCTAATTAATTAAGAGAAGCTCTTAACAGGAGGGGAGAAAAACTTTTGAAGTGATAATCAAGATGGCTCATTTCGGACAGTTGACACGAAAGTGTGAGGCTAATTCAACATGGGGAAATAGATTCAATTAGTGTAATGACCGAGCCATTCCCAGTCTCTGTTCAAACCTAAGTTAATGGTATCTAGTTTGCATATTAATTCAAGTTCAGCAGCTTCTCGTTGGAGTCTGTTTTTGAAGCTTTTCTGTTGCAAAATTGCCACCTTAACGTCTGTCACTGAGTGATTAGAGAGGTTGAAGTGTTCTCCTACTGGTTTTTGAATGTTATGATTCCTGATGTCAGATTTGTGTCCGTTTATTCTTTTGTGAAGAGACTGTCCGGTTTGGCCAATGTACATGGCAGAGGGGCATTGCTGGCACATGATGGCATATATCACATTGGTAGATGTGCAGGTGAACGAGCCCCTGATGGCATGGGGGGCTGTGTTTGTAGGTGGTCATCTGGGTTGTTGTTTTTTTCCCAGCTGCACCTGAAGATGTCAGAGGAGGAGAAACAAAGTGAGAGATTAAATGAGGCTGTATCTGTTTGTTTTTAAGATAATTAATTCACATCTCCCTCAAAAAGCTATAAAGACCCAGAGAGGCAAGTGATAAGGATATTGTAGTAAAACTGGGTTACCTGAAGTATTAGGGCAAGGAGCCATGCTCCACTACTGCCTTACTTTCTGTTTTGTTAGGGGGCTTTTCCTCCCACTCTGTTTGTTATGCAGTTTAATAAAGCAGCAAGTTCCCAGCCTACAAATACTGTGAGTAGAGTGGTTATCTTGTTGTTGTTGTTGTTGTTGCACTTGAATGGTCAATTTACAAAAGATAAACACCAGCTTTACTAACTGACCACCAAAGACAGAAGCACTATATCTAGAGATGACTAATGAGGTATACACTCCTGATCATTACAACTTGAACATCCTTTAAATTGTTCTTTGAAGTCATAGAGGACAGAATTCCTCTGCTTTGTATGAATGATGGTGGTGATATATATTAACAATAGGGTGAGGACTGCAAGTAGGCAAGGAGGGAGGGAAACTGTATAAATTACACTTCTGGCTAGTAGGGTAACATCTATTCTTCTGAAGTAATTTCCTGAAATTAAGTGCTCCTTTTTAGCTACCTCCTTCTCATCATCCTCCACAGCCCCTTTCGCCAGGTTCAGACTGATTACCTCCCCTTCTCTTCCTCCAGAGCTCTTTGTGGCATCTCTCATTCTCCTTTCTGCATCATCTCCTGTCATCTCTCTCCTGCTTTTCATGTTTTTCCTGCTGCCTCTTTCTTTTTGGCTTGCATCTTCTGCTTCTCAATCAGCTCTGATATTTGGCTGCTTCTTTAAAGTGCTTTGCAGCTTCTGTCTTCTTCACTGTCTCCTCCTTCATTGTCCTCCTCTCCCCCCCCCCCCCCCCCCCCCCCCCCCCCCCCCCCCCCCCCCCCCCCCCCNTTCGTGGCTTCTTAGCACCTTTGCTGCTTTTTCTATCCCCTCAGGGTCCTCCCTCTGGGCTTCCAAAGAAAGTTACAAATCCATGTATATGATCAAGAAAAAGGTGAAAATCTTGTTTGGGGAAAGATCATTTGCACAAAGTTACAGTATTGGGACTAGGATGATCCTGCTTTCCTGAAGGCTGAATGGTGACAAGTGACTATACCATATATTAATACAGACAAATATTAAATATATGATGATATATGAGGCTTTCCAGTCAATATTTTTAAGTAGCCAATACAAGTGATATTATTATTATTATTATTATTATTACTATTATGGAAGCACCAGCTGTGGCTCTATAGTTAAGGTTGAGCTGAGATTTGAACTGAAAGCAAGCAGTCAATTTTATTGTTCTGTATGAAAAGTACAGCCTATGATTGCCAAAATTACCCTCTTATTGAATATAAAGAATTTACACGTCTATCTGTTAATTAAGTTTAACTAAAACTAAACTAAAACTAAACTAAAAACGAGTCCTTTCAGAAATTTAACACCTTGTGCCAGACTGTTTTATTTTACCTATTAATCTTAATAATGACTCTTAAAACCTCCCGTATAGTTAAAACTCAGACATCTTGTGCATAGGCTACATTTGACGATGCTTTTTTTAGGATTAATGGTCATTGATTGCTGTTATTCTTCACAGTTAAAAGTTTCTCCTTCAGCCCAGGCTGACGAATAATGTTCCCCTTTAGAGACTTCCATGAAGACTGTCTCTCTTTAAATATGTCTACTAACCGTTATTGTTTTCAACAGGACTGACGCCACAGAGTGCCCTCAGTTATGATACTCTTTCAAAATGGCCACTGCCTCCCATTTTTCTCAAATGGGTCTGAGGCCAGTAAAAAATATTGATGTTACAGTTTTATCTCAAGGTTTTAATGTATATCTAACATTTGACATAAAGCAATTATGGAAGTAGTCTTGTGCATGTGCAGGCAGCTATCATTAAAATAAATGTATTTGGGAGGGCGCATGTAGGCTGGCTGAATTTCAGCCAGAGTAGTACAGTACATGGGCAAGAAATGTGCTGGCAGAGAATTTGGTTATGTATAATGCTAAAATGGGCTACCTTAGAACCACTAGGCTACTGTGTAAGAATTATTTTCAAGAGATATTTCAATTAAATATATCTGATTTGCTCCTCTGCTATAAAAATGGTGGAGGGAAAAAAATCTTTTTTTAACTACAATTTATTCTGTAGTACTTCAAACTGCTGCTGGCTACTTTGAATTAAAAGGGACATCAAAGTAATTATATACTTAGAGATAAAGTTTACTTAAGGACATCAAAGGGAGTCCTCGTGACAAATTATAGTCTGTCAAGTGAAGCTTAAAGTTTAAACTCTGATGAATTCAAGTGTTTAAGTGTCTTCTTTGGAAAATCAACATTTTGGTCTCAAATCATCTCAATCAATGCTAAAATTTCAAAGGTAACTATATGAATGTGTATAGCAATGGCACTAAGCAAGCTCTAATGCAGTAATGCACTTTATAACCTAATCTGCCCTAATCTTTTCTCCTACTAAGAACTTTAGATGTGTTTTCACAGTGCTCCTTGAGTGTGTAATATCAAGACCTGAACCCAATTCGGTATGAAATTAATACAATAAGACAAATGATTCAGAAAAATAAAATCAAAGCCAACTGGAACAAAGTGGACCAGAACATTATTCACTTGATTTAGGGACATATAGAGCCATTTTTTGACAGTTGGGCATCTTACAAAAACTTAAGGTTACTATTATTTTTTTTACTGTGTTACAGGGCCCGATGTCCTTCGTTAACTGATTGGGTCAGTAGATGAAAGAAGCAAATTAAGGTCTCATCTATACTAGCCTCTTTTCATTAGAATTTCCCACTGTTGTATTTCCGCTGTTGCTAACAATGCTGGGAGCAAAAGCACAGACCAGCGGCCAGTGTTGAAGCCACTGTGGAAAAAATAGGCTAGTATAGATACAGCCTAGGGCCATAGTTGCACTGGCCTTTTAACTGTATTGGGAAACCATGGAAATACTGTTTCATGCTTAGAAATCTATGGATGAAAAGCACTGTATAAGAGCAAACATGAAAGTACTAACAAAACCAATGAATAATAATTAGTTCTAGGAGTGGTATTTCAAATCTGACGTGGAGATAGAGCCCAAACTTATCCCCTAGATCCAAACCTCACTGAACCTGGTGAATTTTCTGTCCAGATCCAAACTTTGGATATTAGCCTGAACCAAATCTGAAGATGTAGTAATTCAGCACTTACAAATTTGTATTCTAGAGATGTCTGTGGAAAGAACAGGCACAGACCATGCATTTTCTGGATTTTCTTTATCTTTAATTTTCATATGCATATTACCTCACTTTTGTTAATTTGCTATTTCATTTGTCTCATTTCTTCACTTAATGATATCTGGCAGCTTCTCTGTACCGGAGTAAACATCAATTCCATTTGAGAACAGTGTCTTGCAAGATTAGCCAGTCAGGTGATGTGCAGTTTGTGTCATTACTCACTTGCATGTTATTGCTTAAATGCATTTCACATAAGATATTTAGAGCAAACATGGACGTGTTAGGCTGAAATCATTATTAAAAGCAGTTCTTACATGGATGTACAAACAAATGTAATTGTTCAAGAGGTCTGTTGATAAGCTAGGATGTTTATTGAGTCGTCACTGTAGAGACCAAGGTTCAAAAATAATTTGTGTGGGTTGGAGAACAAGGTGTTATTTGGTCTTTGGTCTAGCTGTGTGTATGTGTATATATAAAGGTATGACAAGTGAAATCTGACAGGACATACAAGGCAACGCTTGTTGATCCTGGAGGTAGTAATATAGTAGCAGCTATAGTAGCTGAACCCACCTTGTGCTAGGCACTGCACAAGCCCTAGTAAAAGATAGTGCCTACTCAAATTGCTTACAAGCTAAAGACCAGATTGTGATATCCTTACTTGCACCTTACTCCACAAGTAATGGTAGGTGTAAAGTACTATCCATCATGAGGAAGAGGATCACAATCTGGCCCTGAATAGGCACAACAGACGTAGGGTGGGAGGGGAAGCAGGTACTAAGAGGTGAGAGGCTACCTGCCCAGCAAGTCAGTGGCAAAACTGTAAGTAGAACACAGACTCCTGACTCTGAGTCTAGTATCTTATCCACTAGACAATGCTACCTATTTTCTGGATGCTGCCCTCCATGCCAGAACAAAGAACTTGGAAATGGCATGTGTTTTAAAAGATCTTCGGGGCCTTTTGATTTTCAGTTGGGAAGGGGGTAGGGAGAGAGCATTACAAGAACCCTCTATTTTTTCCCTTTGCTAATTTTCAAAGATTTAAACTTTAGAGTTTCTTTATGCAAATTACTATCGCTTATTTAGAAACGTCACTTCACCCTCAAGGTTGGATATTCTCCCGCAGGCGTCTAACCAGATTAATTGGCTCAATTACTTCCTTTTCTCCCCCAATTATTTCAGGACATGCTCTATGTCAGAAGCCTAAAGGATCTATTAATTAAGGCTAGGAAAGCAAGGAAATATTTGTCTGCCAAGATTGCTTGGAAAGTCTAGCCCCACACTCTCAATGTTTAGCCTTTCACCGTCTCCACTCTCAGTTAAAATAATCACAGGTGCTCAAAAATTGGCACAGGAATGGGGGCGGGGGGCATTCTCTTTCCAAGCAGCAGCCAAGAATTAGAAAGGAAGTAAACCAATTGGCCTTAATTTTTAAAACTGCCTGGTGATTTTGGGTTCCTGAATTTTTGGAAACATAATTTGACATACCTTAAAGGGACCTGAGTTTTTTAAACTGCTGAGCACTCACCCTCTGAAAATCATGTCCTTTTAAGGTTTCTTAAATTGGATACCCAAAAATGATCATTTTAGCTGTTAGAACTCATGGTCTCTAGTTTTTTCCCATGGGTTTTTAAGCCCCTATACTGCCTTACCCCATTAAATACACATTTTCCCCAGATAGAATATGTCGGACATATGGCATGTGTAAGTCAATTTATCAGTAGCCCTTGTACTCACTATAAAAATCTGAGAATAGTCTCTAAAAAGATTTGTAGACCTATAAACCATTCCTATTTCCAGGGTCAGCAATGTTACAGCAGACCCCTCCTTTTTGCTATAGGCTGACACTTAATGTAACATCTGTCTCTAAGAGTTGGCAACGTAAGCATTGGTCTAATTCCTCTAAATTTGTTTCCAGTGAGTCCTTAATTTCACAATGATCCTCAAATATATATATACAGAACTTTTTGGTAGTAAAACTCAGACAAAAACATACAGGCAATCTGCAGCAATCAAGAATGGACAGCACCCTGCGAATAGATCAGAGTTGTATAATGAATGAGGCTGTTGTCTGACGGACCCTTGTTTCATTTGTTGCAGTAGCTGGAAGGTGTGTAGTAAATGAGGCCGGGTACTGCAGGAAGAGAAAGGATGGTCTCTTTATTAAGACAGTTGAATGGGGCCCTGAAGAACTGGATTCTATCCCTGCCTCTGCTATAGAGTTCCTATGTGATGCTGGGAAAGTCGCTTAAACCAAACTTTTCACAAAGTATGTGTTCTTATTTTTCTGGGTGCCCAATGTGAGACCCATGGAGTCTGACTTGCAAAAGTGCTGAGCAGAGCTGTGCAAATAACAGATTTTTCAGTTCACTGGTGATTTCTGAAAAATAAAAATTAGTTTTGGATCAAACCAAAAAAGGAATTTTTTTGAAATTTTTGGCAAATTGAAGAGTCAAAAATTTCATTTCAGGTTTAAAAAAAAAAGGTTTATTTACATTTTGACCTGTTTTTAAGCTTCAAAAAAATTAAAGGAAATATGAAATGAAAAATCATTGTGAACTGAAACCTCAAAACAATTTATTTCAAAAATGTCAAAATGAAATATTCTGATTATTTTTTTGGATTTTTTTTTTTTATTCTAACCAAAACTAAAATTAGCAATTAATTTTGGCATTAATATCTGTGGCTCAATTCCCCATGTTTAAAATGGGAATGATACAACCACCTCATCTGACAGAGGTGTTTTAAAGTTAAAATCATTAATATTTGTGAAGCACTCAGTTACTGTAGGCAAGGAAATAGAAATAGAAATGCTTATGAGCATTAATAATATATATAATTAATAATATTGTCTTCAATAAAGTATTTGGATAGTGTGCTTTAAATAAGGCTTGCGACTGCACATTGAATGTAGAGCATTAAAAGAAATACTAAAGAACTACCCATTCACTGAATAAGGCAGGGATCCTATACAAAAAATAGTCTGTGGTATGTCATAGAAGATTCTATCATAATGTATATGCGCAAGGAATCCAAATTAAATCTGCAAACGCAACCATACTTCTAGCATCTCCTAACTTTTGAGCGCTTGACTTGGTAAATATTTTTCACATATTTTAATATCCTATATAAAATATGTAGAGAAATCAGTGCAAATATAGTATAAACCACTCGTGTAATGCCAACACAGGTGTGCCATGGGGTCTATACACCCAATGCTGGTTTGGCAACCAAAGGGTTAATGCAGAAATTGCCTGCCCGCTCACCCAGAGCTGATTGGCCGCCCCACAGCAACTGTGATGATAAAGTGTTTGTAAGGGAGGAGGGCGGGGTGGCTGTCAGAGATGCAAAGGGACCGTGGAGAGCAGGTCCCGCAGACAAACTGGTGAGAAGCCACCAGAGAGGCCAACACTCCAGAAAGAGGGTGAGAAACCGAACAAGGGGCTAGAAAACCCACAGAGGTAGGAAGCAGCTCAGGGAACAGCACGGGACTTGAGAAGGGTTAACTCTGGCATTTCTGAACAAGGACCCTGAGCTGGAACCCAGTGGAGCAGGTGGACCTGGATTCCTCTATTGCTTCTCCAGACTAGGAAGGGAGAGGGAAAATGGTTAAGAACAAAAAGTGTTCCACAACGGCTGGAGGAGAGATTCCAAGAGTGCTGGACTTTGAGTTCCTTATTTTTGGACTTTTCTGTTAACCACAAAAGGGGATAGACTGAGCAGTGACTTGGTTGGAGAGCTAGGCCACATACGACAACCAACTATCTTGACACCAGATGGGTTGGAGGGGGCCTTAAACTGAAAGGACCCCTGCAACACCATTTCTGGACACAGGGAGGCACTGTAGAGGCAAGGGTGTGCTCCTACAAGATGCTAAAATGTTCTATGCCAATAATGAACTCCAATATTTACAAACAATAAGAAACAACACTGGAGTCAGCACCCATAAGACTAGATTCATTCCCTGGGTAGATACATATGACAGCACTGTTTCCAGTTTTGCTGTTACTTGCCATTCAAGGCAGCAGAGCAGAGAACTCTGTGACACTTCATTCAGAATCTATAAATATTTTCCAGTTATTCAGACAGAATGAAAAATCACATGCAGTTCTATGGTTCAAGCCCTTGTCCCATGGGCTTGTCACAATCTTCCATGTCCTTTATAAAATCAAGGGCCAGATTCTCAGCTGGTGTAAACTAGCATAGCTCCATTGGAGTCAGTGGCGTTTTGCCGAACTACTTCAAGCAGGGTTGCACAGAGGTTTTGGAGGGCTCAAAATCTAAAACCGAGGGCCCCCACCCTTCAAGCATAATTATCACTGAAGGGAAGCAGGGGGGAGGTGCTGTAGAGTGAATCCCCACCACTCTTATCCCACAGTGGCAGCTCCTCTCCTACAGGTCTGGGCCCAGCTCCCCACTCCAAATAGTGCAATCTGGTACATGGGGTCACAATGTTATCCAGGTTTTCAGAACCCAAAGCAGTGGTAACTTAACTGTTTCTCTCCAGGCAGTGTCAGGAATAAATCAATGGGGGCACAGCCCCTCCGGCTGATAAATGATTGATACAAACCAGAGTGCTTTCACCTAAAACTACTTTTTGATTAGGTCTCAAGCACACAGGCTGTAGCAGTAGGTTCAGAGAATTCCAAACATTTATAGTTGCCCAAAAAGTCTGAAATGGTTTCGAGGAATCGACAGACAGGCTTCTGGGGACCCTCCTTCCATCTGACTGCTGGGGAACTTAGGTGTCAAATCCTTGCCCAAAGAAAAGCTTCCTTGGACTGCTCCAAAGCACACTTTCTAACTAAACTTTTTATAAATTTTCTCCTCACTAAGCACATAACTCATAATAGCCCTTTATAAACTAACAATTTTCCTAGCAACAGCCAATAACAATTCATTATTCTCCTTATCAGCAAAGCATTTCTAGTCATAACAACATTAAAACGTACATGTCAGAGGCACCTGAAACAAAAGTTCGGCTGTCCAAACATTCCTTCTATTTTCATGGAACATTAACTCCCTGTCCCAAACTCCCACTCTGATTAGCAGAGCTGCAAACATGCAGCTACACAACATTGCCTCATAAGAATGGCCATACTGGGTCAGACCAAAGGTCCATCCAGCCCAGTGTCCTGTCTACCGACAGTGATCAATGCCAGGTGTCCCAGAGGGAATGAACCTAACAGGCAATGATCAAGTGATCTCTCTCCTGCCATCCATCTCCACCCTCTGACAAACAGAGGCTAGGGACACCATTCCTTACCCATCCTGGCTAATANCCAATGCCAGGTGTCCCAGAGGGAGTGAACCTATCAGGTAATGATCAAGTGATCTCTCTCCTGCCATCCATCTCCACCCTCTGACAAACAGAGGCTAGGGACACCATTCCTTACCCATCCTGGCTAATAGCCATTAATGGACTTAACCTCCATGAATTTATCTAGCTCTCTTTTAAACCCTGTTATAGTCCTAGCCTTCACAACCTCCTCAGGCAAGGAGTTCCACAGGTTGACTGTGTGCTGTGTGAAGAAGAACTTCCTTTTATTTGTTTTAAACCTGCTGCCCATTAATTTCATTTGGTGACCCCTAGTTCTTATATTATGGGAACAAGTAAATAACTTTTCCTTATTCCTAGAGAGCTAGATTAAGGCCTCTCAGGGTCTAATTTTATTTCTAGCTGTGTGATGTTTGGTTTTCAGCTGGCAATGGCTGAACACACAAAATGGCTGACAGCAGTACTGNGTTTCCTTATTCCTAGAGAGCTAGATTAAGGCCTCTCAGGGTCTAATTTTATTTCTAGCTATGTGATGTTTGGTTTTCAGCTGGCAATGGCTGAACACACAAAATGGCTGACAGCAGTACTGTCAAACTCTGGGTATATAGCAACACCCTCAGGTTTGGCCTGGATGCACCTTCCATTGTGACAGAGGTGCCGCTGGGCCAAATTTCAGTGAGTGGCACTGTAATCTGGCACGTGGAGTTGCAGTACAAATCAGGTTTCTCCCAGCCAACCCTCTATTATGACAGGGGCTGCCAGGCCAAGCCTGAGTGGTTCTGTGACCTCATTGCAATGCCACTTGATCTGGGGGCCCTCTCCAAACTGCCCGTTTCTTCCCCTTCCCCCCTGGGTGGCTCTGACTTCAGCTGAAATTTTCAAGCTGTCATTTCTTGTGCCTGTTGTTTGTTGCTCCATTCTGAAGCAAAAGCACATAAATGCCAACTTTGTAATCTTAATTGTGGTTAAGATATACAAATCGTGAATTAGTAACAACAGGGTGAGTGAGGCAATCATTGAACCAGTATTCATTTATAAGACTAAAACTGAGAAAATATGTAGATTTTAAAAAATGAACTCCCTAAACTATGATGTCAAAAGAGAAATAATGACGGGGTTGGAATTACTGTATACTGATTTAAACCTGATTTCAGAATGAGATTTCATTGAACTCTTGCACTGATAATCTTTATGGAGATTGGTTGAAGCAGACTACAACCTACTAGCTTAACTGTTGTTGAATATGTTTGAATCCCCATACATGTGAAGCTGCGGTGTCTAGAGATTAATTAGAATATTACCCTTTGATTTTAGTAGACATGGGGAAGATGAGATTGATTAAAAGATGAATGGCTATCAACTAATAGCACAGATTTCCTGAAATTCAGTTCCTTCTGACTTTACATCCAGGCCTGTGGTTCTTAAAATAGTTCCCAATGGTAGAGTGAAGCTGAACATGATGACCCAGATGCAGAGGGTACAGAGAGACAATCTTGTGATGAAAGATTTCCAGACAATTCCATGTTTGCTGGCAGAACACAGGATTTCAGGAACAAACAGTTGAGGTCCTGTTTTCAGATTGAAAGACATGCAACCAACAAAATGTATAATGCAGTTTATATGGTCTTTGTTTTGTGAGGTAAAAATGTCCTTTCAGGATTTAAGGCTCGTGCCCAAATTCTGAAAGGTATTTATCCATTCTCAGCTCAGCATGGCAATGCCTAACTGACTTAAGAACCTAAATCTCATTTTCAAAAGTGACATAGGCATTTAGGAACCCAAGTCCTAGGGACATCAATGGGACTATGTCATGGAGAAATTGGACCCTTTAAGGGGCCAAAATTAGTTGCTTTCCAGCCTGAAGGGTGGGACTAATGAGATCAAAAGTCAGCCTGATGAACACTTGGGCCTCAAAAAAAAGGCTGAGTGAACTCAGAGGTGGAACTACAGAAAGCAGGTTAGGCATGTGTGGGAGGACTGGAGGTAGAATCTGCAAGAAGGTCCTTGGGAGAAGCTGCCACCATTCCCTGGGAAGGGAGGCAGTGAGAGTCTGCTAGGGGAAAAAGCAGGGCCGGCGCAACCTATTAGGCAACCTAGGCGGTCGCCATGGGCACTAAGATTTGAGGGGCGCCGGCGCCCGGGTCGTCAGCGCATTTTGGGGGAAGGTCCCTCCCCCGAAATGCGCTGACACTCCTGGCGGCGGGGCGCGGGGAGGGCCGCCCACAGTAATGGGGGGGGGGGCGCACAGGGGAACCGCTCCCCGCCCCAGTTCCCCTTTGCTCCGCCTCCTCCGCTGAGCACACAGCCCTCGCTCTAATTCTCCTCCAATCGGCGCTGCAAGCCTGGGAGGGGAGGAGAATTACAGCGGCGCCGGTGTGCTCAGCGGAGGAGGTGGAGCGAAGGTGAGCTGGGGCGGGATCCCCGGGCAGGGTTAGCTGCAGAGCGGGGGGGCTCCCCGGGTGGGGGGGTGGGGCGCGGGGTTAGCTGCCGCGGGGGGGGCTCCCCGGGTGGGGGTAGCTGCAGAGCGGGGGGGCTCCCCGGGTGGGGGGTGGGGTTAGCTGCCGCAAAGGGGGCCTCCCCGGGCGGGGGTAGCTGCAGAGCGGGGGGGCTCCTCTGGTGGGAGGGGCAGGTGGGCGGGGTTAGCTGGGTGGGGAGGCGCAAGGTGGAAGTTTCGCCTAGGGCGTGAAACTTCCTTGCACCGGCCCTGGGAAAAAGGCTTCCTGAAAGGCAGTGTTCACTACAAGAAAAAGTCTTTAGGGCCTGGGAGTAGGAGTTAAGTGAACTTCAGTGAGTGATAGATTGCTGGGGAAAGCCACCTGGGTGTCACTGCAATCTAATAGCATAGGGAAGGACTTAAAGGTAGCCCAGAAGGGGCTGGGAACTGAGCCCAGAAGGTAGACTGAAGAGTAGCACAAGAGGAGCAGAAGAACCTTTTGTTTGTTTGGGTTTTTAGTTGGACTTTGTGTTACCCCAGAAGGGGACTGGCCTTGAAAGGTGATCTGGCTGAGGGACTTGGCCATGGAAGCTGCAGTCTGTGGCAGAATCAGACCTGTAGACAGTAGGGAACACTAGAATGGGAAAACCCCTACAATGCCACATCCTGGCTTGAGGGGACACTTTGATGATGAGTTTATTCCATTACAGAATCCTAACAATCAGGGCCGGCTCCAGGCACCCGCCCAGCAAGCAGGTGCTTGGGGCGGCCAACGGAGAGGGGCAGCACTACAGCCGCTTTTGGGGCGGCAAGTCTGGGTCTTCGGGGGCGGGTCCCTTGGTCCCGCTGGGAGCGAAGGACCAGCCGCCGAATTGCCGCCGAAGACTGAAGCGGCGGCTGTAGAGCTGATCGCGATCGCGGCTTTTTTTTTTTTTTTTTTTTGCTGCTTGGGGCGGCAAAAACCCTGGAGCCAGCCCTGCTAACAATGCATAAAGTTAAACATATTCATAAATCTTTACAGGATCAGGGCCTTAGCCAGTGTGACACTTCCTGGAGGTACCCAGGGCTGTGAGATTTCTCACTACCATCATCTCTAACCATTAGGAAGCCTTATCTGTGCCTGCGGTGGGACAGCTCCCCAACTCCACCGGCCATGGGCAACACAAGCATTCCCCTCTGGGCCTTGCAGGCCTGGTTGTCACTTTACAGGTTAGCAATAAGCACACCCCAACCCATGAGCCCTCCGAGCATCTCCCTGGAAACTGTCCAGCCCCCTGGTCCACTGGATACTACCAGTATTCACAGATTCACTGCTTCCAAAAAAGCAGTATCCCTCAGCTTACCAGATCCATCTCAGATAATTGCTCCGCAAAACACACAGCACCTAGATATGTTTATAGTGAAATCAAGTGCAAGTTTATTTAATGAAGCACAGAGATTCAAATGATAGCAAGTAGAAGTATTGGAAACAAATGGCTACATAGAAAATAAAATTCTAGCATCTAAACTTAATTAACAAGATACACTCATGTCTTGTAGAGTATTGCTCACCTAAAATCTGTGCAGTGTTTTTACAGCCAGGCTGGCTGTGACCCTGCTTTCATGAGACATACAGGCTGCCAGTTTGCCTTCTCAGGGAAGGACTCAGTGTGTCCCCTTGTACTCCAAGATATACCAGGTCAAGGCTAATTCTCCACTCTGGCACTTCGTGGTGGGGCGGGGGCTTGCAAGGATTCTAAAAATTAATATTGGCCACTCCAGGCTTGTATTAAACTCCCAAGATTACAGCTTTTCTCTGACCTTGGATTGGTAGATGCTGCCACCACTCAAATGCAGAACCCCTTTGAGAGCCCAGGAAGGCGCACTTGGGAATTCCTTCCTGTGGGGTACCCTCAAACCCTTTCACCCCGCCTCCAGGGAAGAGCTAAGAAAAAAAAGGGAAATTAGCTGTTGCAACCAGCTAATTAAACAACATGTGCACAAGCCTCTTAAGACACAAAAATCCAATTCTGTTCTTAAAAAAGGTAATTTTATTTTTTTTTTAAAAGAGAAAATACATCTGGGAATTCAGGCTATTGCTGGATTTTAAAAGAGTACTACAAAAAGATTAAGCACCAAGAATAACTTCCTTGAAGTCCAGCTTAAAGGTTACAAGCAAAACAAAAGCACCTGGGGTTAGCACAGAGGAATCCACAAGCCATAAAGAAATAAAAGGGATAAACCTAATCGCGTCTTCCTAGACATTTCCTGATCTACTTACACATCTGGGTTTTCAAATGAGTAGTTTTTAGGTATGATACTGATGATTTTTTGCATACCTGGCCCTAAGCTTCCTTCAGCATAGCTCTGCCCTGTCCCCTCTCCCTGGGAGAACAACAACAAACAGACAAAAGGGGAGTTGGTTTTCCATTTTAAAAGTTCTAGCCTTCCCATTGGCTCTTTTGGCCAGGTGCCCACTCACTTCCTTTTACCTATGCATAGCAGTGAGACTTTTTAATCCTTTACAGGTAGAGCAATTAGAGAACAGCTACTAAGAGGGATTTTATAGCTACTGGGTGGCTGGGTGTCCATAAAAGGGAGATACCCGCCCCCTCATTTATCATATACCAGAACAATCCTTTGTCTTTATTCATAAACTGGACACCCCCCTCTGCTGTTTCTTTATTGTTGTAGATTTCACAATCTCTGGGTTTGCAGCTGACTCAGTATACAAATAGGAATACATGGTGAGGCATACAATACACAGCTGGCCGGGCAGGGAGCTAGGCATCTGTAACCTCCTGCCTAGAAGGAATGTTTCTGAGGTATGTCACCGCCTTGTGACATGCCTTGACTCAATGACCTTAAGAACATAATGTTTAGTGTAAGTACATAACTCCTTAATTATTATCTGTATGTACATTTTGCAATGATTATGACTACTGGATCTTGGTAGAGATCCAGTTCTGCCACCCTTTGGTGGACTATTATACATATATCCAACTTAAGGGATCCCTCTAAAACCCTATGCACCCCCTTTGTCCTCTGCCTGCTGGCATCAAGGAGTCCCTGGGTCACAGTCAGAAACTAGTTAGAATCTTTTCCTGTGTAAGACAATACATTGAATGATTGGGATAGATATTTTTGGAACCACAGCAACCCCTCCCTGCAGTCCAGTCACAATAAATACTATTACGATCTGGATAAAATCTGTAATGAAGAATATAGACTTAGAAGTGTCTGAGTATCCTGCCCGCTGCGTTAGAGGGCAGCTGCCCCAGCAGGTGTTCATGAGTGAAGTGACAGATTTACAGGAATGTCTGCAGCTAACTGCTCTGATTTGTTAAATGTCACAGGAGACCATCAGGTGTTGTTGAGAACAACTTGGCAAGAGTGACTGTCAAGTATGAGGCAGTGATAGTTTCAAACTGTAAAAATAATGTGACATTAATTCCAATTAATAAAAACAGGTCACTTTTAATGTTCAGAAAATCTAATTGTTTATTTGATGGGAATGTGGCTTTATTTTTACAATTCATTCTTAACATGAAGAGCTAAGTACATTGCTTCCCTCTCTCCAAGACTTCACTGAATCAAAAAAGGCAGGTTTTTGTTATGAGTTAAATAAAATAAAATTGTCATTTCAGTGGAAGATGTGGGCATCTCAAGGTGTTGTGTGTCCCCACACATCTTAATCTCTCTTTGGGATTAAGCAGTCCGCATCTGTTTAGCAATTCATAAAGGATGGTGCAATTTAATAATATTTCTTGCAGGTAAAAACACAATATTAAATTTGCACAGTCCAATTAACCGAGAATAAATATGAATCTGAATCAGTAGTATCCCTTTAGGAAATTCATCAATTCTGGATGGGCTTATGAAAGTTTTAATTAGTATAAAGAACAGGAGTACTTGTGGCACCTTAGAGACTGTTAGTCTCTAAGGTGCCACAAGTACTCCTGTTCTTTTTGCTGATACAGACTAACACGGCTGCTACTCTGAAACCTATCATTAATTAGTATAGTTAATTTTAAGTATTATTAGTTACAGGAGAATGGTGGAGTGTTATTTAATCTGATATTTTATTAACTAAAAACCCTGTCTTTTACATGTATGACTTCCACCCCAGAGATGTCAAATATTTTTTGCACCTTTCCAATTTAATAATAGATATGGCTGAGTCCATACATTTTACTGCCTAATGAAAGATTGTATGACTTCAGGGCAGCTTGACAAGTCTCCCTAGATCTACTTTAAAAGATAATTTCTGATGGGACTGGGTAGTACATTAGACTAGTATAATAGTCTTTCACTTGTAGAGTGATAGGTTTAATTCCTGATTTGATTGTAAGTGAGAGTGATTGTTTTTTCATCCTACTCCATGTTGCACTGAACAATTTGGTACAATTAGCAGTTGCTATCAAGAGGGAACCAGGAGGACCTAGCAAAAGGGCTCTTGCAAGTTGATGTGCATTGGGAGAGCTTGCAAAATGCTTGACCCCTACAGGCAAAATTTGACTTCACTCAATTTACAACAGGAATGAATTTGATCTGGCTCAATCCAGGTTAAAAACAAACAAACAAACAAACAAAAACTTATTCACTTCGGGAAAATTTGAAAAACATATTTTACCAGAACGAATTAAGTTCTTGACCTTGTGAGAGATTTAGCCATTCCATTTTCATTGACTCAGTAATAGATGAGGGCACTCAACATCTTGCAGGATCAGGTACTAAGGAGTCAGCAAAGTACTTAATCGTATACATAAATTCATCTCTATTAAGCAGCATGATTAACTTCAAGCATATGCTTTTGTTGCATTGAAGCTAAACATAAGTTTAAATGCTTTGTTGAATAGGGATGGACTTAGCATATGCCTACATTTAAGTTCTCTGGTGAATCTGGGCCTGTAATGTTAGACACACTTTCCATATTTCCTTTCCCATTCTTGCATTGATCAGAAAGCTATTTGGAAATCCACAGAAATAACTCCCTCCTGGTTGCCATATTCCCGTTGCTCAATTCATTCAGTGATGCCATAGTCCAGCTTTTGTCACATCACAGTAGCTTCCATATTAATGAAATGCAGGAGCAGAAGGTGGGAATTAACCTAAATATGGGTTTTCATTACACCAATAAAATATGAAAATAAATAAAAATTCTTTGACTATTTTCAAGTGATCACTTTTTAGTGAAGGCCACTGATAAGATTTTGCATGGCTCGTGGCCCCAGACAGTGAAAGGCCTACTGAGATGTAAATGAGGGATAAAGTAACAGAGTTTTTGAAGCATTAGAGCTCACTCACTTAAGTAGAATGGCTTGCTCTTGTGAGAAGTCCTTCACAATTAGTTTCTTCTTCATGATCAGTCCAAAACAATTGTAATGATTATTTATTATAATTAAGTATAAGGAGCCCTATGTAAAAAGGCACAGGAAATTCCAGACAGTCAAATTGCTACTCTGCATTCTGATATTTTCTAACTTTGTCTTATTTATCTATGATTTAAACTCTTCCCTGGAAGGCATGTGCATGGCAGCCATTAATGTCAACATGAGTTACATATGAACAAAGAGTGCAGTTTGGCCCCTCATGGTTATTAAAATAACTCCAGAAAACTGGTCAGCTGGATCAACATGTAATAACTGAAACAATGTGAATCTCCATTTTAATCAGAAAGACTTCTGAATTGATACAGTAGTGCCTGATTCAGAGACCATTGAACACAATGGAATACTTCTATTGACTTTAATAAACTTTAGACAAGGCACCAGTGTATTGAAAACGGTGTCAAAAATATAAGCTGTCACTTTAAATACCAAGGGTTTTCCTGGTCCTCCATGCAGTTTAGGGTGCTCTGTAGGGAAGTGTGGGATTAGAGACAGTCTACAGAGAGCCAGCCTAGAGTAAAGGAGGGTGAGTTGTGCCTCTCTGCCTTAAGGAATAGCCTGCTTTCTCTCTCTGTTTTTGGTTACTGTGAGTTTCTTGTTGCAGTCTGTTTTTGAAGTTTTTTTGTTGAAGAATTGCCACTTTTAAGTCTGTTATTGAGTGTCCAGGGAGATTGAAGTGTTCTCCGACTGGTTTTTGAATGTTATAATTCTTGACGTCTGATTTGTGTCCATTTATTCTTTTGCATAGACTGTCTGGTTTGGCCAGTGGACACTCAATAACAGACTGCAGAACTAGAATTAATTTGAAAACTGGACACCATCAAATTAGGCCTGAATAAAGACTGGGAGAGGATATGTCACTACAAAAACTAATTCCCCCCTACTGATACTCACACCTTCTTGTCAACTGTTTGAAATGGGCCACCCTGATTACATTGGCCTCATTACCACTACAAAAGTGATTTTTCCTCCCTTGGTATTCTACTGTTGAGAATAGCCCACTTCCACCTTAATTGAATTGGCTCGTTAGCACTGACCTCCCCCACACTTGGTAAGGCAACTCCCATCTTTTCATATACTATGTATTATACCTGCCTACTGCATTTTCCACTCCATGCATCTGATGAAGTGGGTTTTAGCTCAAGAAAGCTTATGCCCAAATAAATGTTAGTCTCTAAGTTGCCAGAAGTACTCCTCGTTATTCCTAAAGGAGTACTTTGTTTTTATCTAACTATTCTGTTTGTATGCTGTAAGCATAACAATTTTTACCACTAGAATACTGCAGCTTCACTCCCACCAGTGCTAATAGAAAACAACTGTACTTTGGTTAACATATGTCATACAAATTCTATCTCAAAATTCTTCATAAAATTGAACAGTAAGCAGTGATTAAGACTGCATTTGTTCCATGTACAGGTTCACAGAGAGTAAACGCAATTTTTTTCATATTTGACTGTCATTCCCAAATAGAGTGAAATCTGTACTAGATGCCATCTGTCTGAGGGACCCTCCTGTCCTAAGAGATCTTGTGCAATGCATTCCTACACCTGTATTCTATAACATTCCACTCATCTCATTAGAAGACCACTTTCATTACACAACCAATTTTTAACAATCTTAGTGTCACATCTAGATGATGTTCCCAGAGTAACAGTCCTTGTATACAGAAATTTGTGAAGTACAAATAAAACAAAATGTGATAATGGACTCAGTAACCACTTTATTTATCCTAACAAGGTTGAAAGATTTGCAATGGTATCTACTTCTAATTACTTATTCTTGGGAATAGATATTTTCCCTCTCTATATTTTGGAGGGAGATGGGAGGAGCTAGGATTTAAGGTTTCACTAGTCATTAGATTAACTTCAACTATTCCTGTGTGAAATGGACTTATCACTGTTTCCTACTGAGAATCTTGCTGTTTGTATTATACATAAATAAGTGCCTTATAAGCTAACATTACATGTCTTGTGGCTGTGGGACAGGGTTGTTGTCAGATACACTTTTCACAATATAGTTCCACACCAGGGATGGTAACCTCAACCATGTCTTCTGTAGAGGCCTGCTTAGTCAGTTTAGTATATTAGATCTATGTTTATAATGCAACATGACATTTAAAACAAAAAAGAGAAGGTTCTCCTATTTCTTTATTGTAGACACTGGGGAACTCAGACAGTGGGGAGTGTTTTAATTATTTTAGAATTCAAAATAAAAAAATGAGGCAGCTGCTTCTTACAAATACATATTAAATAAACTGCAAAAAAGAGAAGGGCTCTAGTCAACAGAACTCAATTACATTATGTCTGTGCTGCCCCACAGTTTGGACAATGATTAGGGTTGCCAACTTTCTGACTGAACAAAACCGAACACCCTTTCCCCTCCCCTTCTCCCAGGCCCCTCCCCTCTTACTCCATCCCCCCTCCCTCCGTCGCTCACTCTCCCCCACCCTCACTCACTCGTTCCTTTTCACCAGGCTGGGCAGGATCCCTTTTTGACCAGGTGTTTGGTTGAAAACTGGACACCTGAGAACCTATGTGGGTGTGAATTAGGTATCTTTTAATTCATGCCCACAGTGTCCACACGAGGGAGTTACAGCGCAGCACTTTGGTACGCACCACTTGCAGTGTAGACAAGCCCTATGGCCCACTAGTTCAGGTTAATTGCTGAAACTTAAAGAAAAAGGTTACAAAATAAAGCCTGTCTCTGACCTATGAAAAAAATGATAAATTTTCCTTTTTTAAATCCTTGGATAGCCAATGGCTGACATGTTTTTACCATGTCACTACAGATCTACTTGTATAAACTGAAGTAGAAAGAAAATGCACAAGGAAGCCTACTTGAAAGAATGTGCAAAAAAGAAAACACGTTCTGTGCCTGAGAATGGAGAGAGAAATGCAATGAAATCTTTTAAAGGAATACTGGACTAAACTTACTTTTAAAAGTTTCAAATATGGGTTTCTGTTACATCTATAAAATATGCACATGTGTGCTTTGCACACAGAAACCTGCATGTACAAAACAGGTAACAGGTTGCTGGAGGGGATGTATGTACTACCCTTATGATACACCTGTTTTGTGCAAAGACTGGACTTCAGTCTCTAGGATTGTCAAGACAACACCTTCTATGAGTACTAAGACCCTAGGCTTGCAAAATATTTGAGATTACTCATGTGTTTAAAGTTAGATACATATTAAGTGCTTTCCTAGATTGGGTCCTAAATTCATTTAAAAATATCTAAGAATGATGGGGAAATACAACCAAGAAGTGATTAGATTAGTTAGAGTAGTGGTTATATGAATCCAAACAGTTGTCCTGCCCACTACCTAGCATTCATTCCTTTACATGCTTATTTGTTCTGAAGAATTTCTTCTTGATCATATGCTTTGTCAGACTTACCCCATGGTATTGTTACTTTTAGGATAAGCATCATTCCATCCATGGGCTTTATTATCACTCTTAAGAGGCAAGAGTGTGATTAATGGGTTTAAACTGGTGTAAATGAAAAGTCAATCCACATTCACGCAAGTATATTCTGAGATCAGAGCCAACCCTAAGTGATCAAATTGCACACTTTACCTTTTGCATACTGTCAATGCTGCATCTTTCAGTAATGACGTTTTTCATGCAGAGCTTGCTTGTGCCTGTTTGACTTAACTCTGTGAGGACTGTGTACATCCACAGTGGTCCAGAGGGGGAAACTGGGAGGCATGCCTTCTACTCTATCCGTTGGTGGGCTTCAATTTGCACCCATCCTGTACAGGCTGCCAGCATTGCTGGACAGGGTTTTGGGGTAAAGGTGCAAGGTGGAAGGGAGGGAGGGGGAGTCATGGCCTCTGTCTCCTACTTGCCCTTCCCTGCCCCATTTGGCGCACCAGGTGTCACTGAAGGAGCAGGGAAGCTGCAAATCTACTTGTTTCTTAATACAGGCTGCACAGGGGATGAGAAAAGGATCCTTGCACATCTTGCCCGCTCTATGATCTCATGAAGGGCCAGGTAGAATCTGGTTTATAAATTGTTGATCCACCTGGTAATATACTAATTTAACTACATAATCATCTAATTTCAACCCCTTGTTTACTTACTTTCTTAAACAATATCCTAATTTATCAAGTTGGAGTGTTTCAATTCTGTGCTCCGCTGCTGTAGCAGCAGCTCCTTCATCAGGAAAGTTTCGCTTGTCCCTATGCTTAATATATACTGTAGTTTAATCAGCAGATTATGTCAAGTAGCAAAAAACCAATAGTTTCTACAGCTACATAATCTGACATAACCCACTGATTTTTGTCACTCGACATAGTTTGTTGGCATACAGTATATGGTAAACTATATGCTGAATATATTACAAGCAGTTTAATAAACAGTAACCATGTCTATCTAATTGCTGTGTAATGTAAGTAACGGCAGGCTACCCAAAGCTTTTGAATGGGCACCTATTTGTCATTTTATAAATCTGAAAAAATGGTGCACCCTGGTTGGAAGTGGGTGAGACTAGTGCATAGGGAGGAATATAGAGAGGCAGAGAATGCTTGCGTAGGAAGCTGAATAGAATTATATTGAAGCAAATCTCAAGAGTCACTTATCCTTTTCCTTGGGGACTATCCTTTCTGTAGAGAGGTCTACTGAAATTAGACTTGATCTGAACCTCCTTTGGATTAGGGGGGTTTACTCAGTAGTGAGAAAAAAAGTCCTCCATTAGTGTCATGTTGAAGGCCCAAGCCATCCCGCCACACCTTCACTACCTTCAGAGTTTCATGAGTATCAGTCTGGCAGCTGATGGTTTCAATCCTGCGCATATACGGTGTTCAGTACTTAAATTTGTAATACTCTTAGGAGTAGGGATCTCATATGTTCAGGGTTTGTATACTGCCTTGTACAAATAGCCCAAATCGGTTTTTGGCCTTTAGGCACAACTGCAATATAAATGTTAATAATAATAATAATAATAATGCATTATAAGCTCATGATTTCTCAGTATTTGTGTGTGTGTGTGTTTGCTAACACCACAATTCAAAGGGAAACTTCAGAACTCATGTAATAAAAATACTGCAAGCAAGTGTTGTCATGAGGGTACTCCTTTAGATCAAATCGATTCTGTTAAATACTTCCGCTGGAGAATGTGTTAATATGTGCTCTTTGAAGTAGTACTGATGTGGCTGTGATGGAGGAAAATGTCTGGGATAGAGGACTTCACTCGAAAAAACAGATCTATAGAACATGGAAAGTTTTGGCTCTCTATGGAGTTCAGTATCCAAAAACATCTAATGTCAGTAATGGGTGAGACTATAAGGACATCTTGGGAAGACATGAGAGGAAAAAGTGATTATCATACCTAATCAGCCATGCAGTAAAATATAGGAATGGATTATGTTTTATATAATGACCTCTGGTGGGGTAGCTTCCCACTTTTTTAGTGAGCCATTTCAGCCATGACAGGAAACAGGTAGAAGCCTCCTGTGACGGTACCTCCCATAAGGCATTGTGGGAATATGACATAACTGGAATATGTTTTGTGTTGCCCGTGCCAGGTACACATCTATGTAAAGGTTATGATCTACTGGTTATATTCATCCTAGTTGTATGCAGGCACCATTTGTGTGTTCAAAGTTATGAACATTGGCTGTATGATTGCTTGATTTCTAAGGGGCCTCAGTTAGAACATTTGATGACTTCTTGGGAAAGGAATGTGCAAATTAGGTGTTCAGTCAGGGGGCACTTAACAGACAAAAGAGCTTGGAAGACTCCAATCCACATTAGAAGTCTACCTGAGGACGTTCAAGGCAGCATGTGGGTAATGGCTGCTACCTGCAGTCCTGAGTCATGCATGGGCATGTGACCTGCCCATGTGATTCCGAATCTCCATTCTGTGACTGGATTCTACAGAGGGTGAGGAGGGGGTCTCCACCCACAAGAGACAGTCTATTTAAACCTGTGGGAGACCCCTCCATTTTGTCTTCAGCTGGCTAAAGAAGGAGCCTCTCCACCCCCACAGGACACTTGAAGGAAACTGAAAACTACAGGGGGTGTGAGTGATTGCTGGACCCAGGCTAAAAGAAGATTAGCCTGTAAAAGGGAACATTTTGGAACTGGTGAGGATCTTATCTGTATTTAGTGCAATTAGACATAGATTTGCGTATTTTATTTTATTTTGCTTGGTAACTTATTTTGTTCTGTCTGTTACTACTTGAAATCACTTAAATCCTACTATCTGTATTTAATAAAATCACTTTCTACTTATTAATTAACTCAGAGTATGTATTAATACCTGGGGGAGCAAACAGCTGTGCATATCTCTCTATCAGTGTTATAGAGGGCGAACAATTTATGAGTTTACCCTGTATAAAGCTTATACAGGGTAAAACGGATTTATTTGGGTTTAGACCCCATTGGGAATTGGGCATCTGAGTGCTAAGGGCAAGCAGACTTCTGTGAGCTGTTCTCAGGTAAACCTGCAGCTTTGGGACAGGTGGTTCAGACTCTGGGTCTGTGTCTGGAGCAGATGGGTGTGTCTGGCTTCAGCAAGACTGAGTGCTGGAACCACCAGTAGCTGACAGGGGAGAATAGAAACAGAGGTAGCCTTTGCACATCAGCTGGCAGCTCCCAAGTGGGTTTCTGTGATCCAACCCGTCACACCTCCTAATCCACCAGAGGAAGCCACAGGCAATTTTGGTGCTCTCTAATTATCTCTAATACTCTTACTCGCCATGTACAATGTTAGAACTTCTCACGCCACTGTACTTAGGGAGGGGAGGGGACTGTGCTGTGCTGTGCTCTTTCACAGCCTGTGGAAGAGGAGTTGTGTGCTGCTCCTGCTCTGTTTCCAGCACACTCGAAGTTCTGGCGGGTTCTGATGTCCGAGACTCACAGGTGTGTGGCTGATCCCACACCCACTTCAAAACTGAGACTAAGACTCTTCAAACCCAAGTACTGTGTGGTGTTGAAATGGGATCAATAGCACTAGAGCAGGGCAGACTGCTCACAGACATGTTACCCACAACTTCTTCAGTGCATTTGGTGATGTTTTTCATATATCTGATTGATGATTGCCCCCCCCCCCCATCTCCTCCCTCACACACAACTCCCGTCTCAAATATGGCAGAACTAAATTGCATTTTGGATACAAATAAATGTGTGATTTATTTGTTGCATTATTTACCTAGCTGTGACTAGTACCTATAAGCTACATACATACAGCATGATTAATCATGATTTATTTATCGTTTAACTGAGGATGGTACTAAAGTGAGAAGAGGGGAGTAGGAGAGGTTTTGAGGGGTGGAGGGAAAACTTCCTCCAATTCTTCGGAGAACAGCAGGATTTGAAAAGCAAATCAGAATGGAGAAGGGAAGAAAGAATGGACTGACGAAAGAGGTTAATTTAACCATGTATATTAGAATCTTCGGAATGTTCTCAGATTGATTTGAGACTAGGACTTCTGTTTATGCCTGTTACTATTTTATAGGAACTTATTGATCCAAATACCCTTTACACTCCTTACTTGGGTCAAATAAAGTTCAAATCTATATGCATGAAAGACCTGTTCTACAGTTAGAGCTTTCAATATTGGAATTAGCATTGATGGGCCTTGCAGAAATTGTTCACTGAGGAGAGAATTGAAGAAGAACATGTAAGGCTGGCCTGACCATGAGGCGAACTGAGGCGGTCGCCTCAGGTGCCAGACTATGGGATGGGGGGGGAGGGGGGGGCGGGGCGCCACGAGGACCCGGAGTGTAGAAAATTGTGTCTGCTGCTAGTGCATATGTATTCTCTCTGCTCTAGATGCACAGAGATGGTGGAGTGCTGTGCTGGAGGAAGGAGGACACAAGAGACAACAGGCAGGAGCTGCAGGGAAAAAGAGGAGGAGGAGCCTCTTATGTACCTCTCTAGCACTCCTAGGAGCCTGAACTGATTAACACCAGCTTCTCAGGGAGCTTCCTGTTTCCTGCTGCTTCCCTGAACCCACTTGAGGAGAACAGGCAGTCAACTGAAGTAGTAGGAGCCAGTTAGGCCCTTAAGATGCTGATATCTTCCCTCACTCAGGCCCTGCTACCAGCCTGCTTATTTGTCCCCATCAATTGAGTGTTGAGAGCCACTATAGCTGGCACAGAATAGCAGTCATGAGTGAAAGAAGAAAACGCCCCTCGGGGGCAGCATTCAGAAAAAGCAAGCAAGCAAAGGAAGCTTTTCTATCTAAGCAGGAAGGAGTTCTCCTGACATACATAGACACAAATGTTCACGGTGAGCCTTCCGGCCCCAGTGAGGATGTGAGTGGTGAGGAGATGCCTGATCTTCCAGTTAGTCAGAGTGCAGGTGACCTGGCAGCTACTGCAGCATCCATATCTCCATCTCAAATGGATGTAACCATGCACATTCCTGAAGAAAGGTTTGGTGGAGGTGCAAGAAACAGCTGCTGCTGAGTTTAGTTCCTTAAGTCTAGATGATCCAGGACTGTGGACCCACTTGAGCCTGAGGAACTTCTTTGTACTGCATGGGCCACAGCAAGTGACAAACTTCATGTTCCCCAAAGACAATGAAAATAGAAGTTCCATCCAACACATTACTGGCGTGAAATCCCCAATGGTGACAAAGTGGAGCGGTCATGGCTTATGTACTCATAAACCCACAATGCTGCATGCTGTTTTTGTTGCAAACTCTTCCAGTCTAATGTTCCAGCCACATTGGGTTCTTCAGGAACAAAGGACTGGAAAAATCTGGCATGCCATGAAAAGGCAGCAAATCACCAGAGAGCATTCCATAGGTGGAAAGAGCTTGAGATGAGACTAAGGTTAAAGGCCTCCATAGATAATCAGCATCAAGAGAAGATTGCATCAGAGTCTCTTTACTGGCAAAATGTTCTGAAACGGCTCGTTGCCATTGTGAGAATGCTTGCTACCCAAAACCTAGCACTGCATGGCACTTCAGATCAGCTGTATGTGCCAAACAATCAAAACTTCCTTAAATTGTGGAGCTGATGGCAGAGTTTGATGCTGTATTCCAGGAGCATCTCAGAAGAGTCACCACCCAAGAAATGTACACACACCACTACCTTGGATAAACAATTCAAAATGAGATCATACAGTTACTGGCAACAAAAGTCAAACAGAAGATTGTGGGAGATCTGAAGTCAGCAAGATATTAGTCTGTTATTCTGGACTGCACACCTGACATCAGCCATATGGAACAAATGACTTTAATGGTGCGTTTTGTAACAACAACAGAACCCAGAGAAAATGTCTCTGCAATGGTGACTGTCAGAGAGCATTTTCTAGAATTTATTGATATTGATGACACTACAGGAGCTGGTATGACAAAAGCTAGAAGATATGGGAATTGCGATATGGGAATTGCATGAGAGGTCAGGGCTACGATAATGGTGCCAACATGAGAGGAAAGAACAGAAGCGTGCAGACACGGATCCAAGAGTTAAACCCTCGAGCTTTTTTTGTCCCATGCAGCTCTCATTCATTGAACTTGGTGGTCAGTGATGCAGCATCAGCTTCTAGTGAGGCTGCTGAATTTTTTAATGTCATTCAAAGCATCTATGTATTTTTCTCTGCATCAATTTATCAATGGCAAATTTTGAAGCAACATCTGGAAACATCCTCTATGACACTGAAACCACTGAGTGCCACACGATGGGAAAGTCGAGTGGAGGCGATAAAGCCTATCAAACACCAAATTGGGAAGATAGATGATGCCATAGTTGCCATTATGGAGGATAATGCTATGACAGGAACTCTTCGTGGGAGAACAGTGTCAGAGGGAAATGGAATCACCAGAAATATACACAACTTCAAATTTCTGTGTGGCTAAGTGTTGTGGCATGACATACTGTTTGAAATAAATGTTGTAAGCAAGAGACTCCAGGGTGTTGACCTTGATATATCTGGAACAATGGAACAACTGGACAAAGCAAAGTCATAGCTACAGTCTTACTGGTCAGATGAGGGATTTCAAAACGTTCTGAAGAGTGCACAGAAGTTGGCAGAGGAACTTCACACTGAAGCTATTTTCCCACCCATTCAAGAATACAAGAGTCACCGAAGAAGAAGACATTTTGATTACGAGGCATGGAATAATCCCATAAGAGAACCTGTAATGGGCCGGGACTCACTGCTGCGGCGCCTCCTGCTGGTCGTCTCAGGGAATTAGTTCTCCAGCCTCCAGAGCGCCCTCTGCAGGCCAGTGTCCCACTGCCGCTTGGCCCTCATGTCCCTCCCTGGACACCGGTGCCTCATTATCCTTGGGCGCTGCCTCCTGGCAATACCCCCACAGTCTCAGGGTCTCCCCACCCAGGGGAACCCCCAACCCTCTATCCCTGCCTTGCCTCAGTCATGGGCTACTGCCAGTCACCAACTAGCCCCCGTTTCCTGGGTCAGACTGCAGTATAAGCCACTCATCACTGGCAAGGAGGGTTTGGACCTGCTGCCTCTGCCTACCCGTGGGCTGCCCTCTGCAATCCCCAGTACCCGTTGGCCTTCTGCTAGGCCGCAGCTTGGGGCTTTCCAGGCTGGAGCCTCCCCAGCTCCTCTGCCTTTCTCCAGCCCTGCTCCACTCAGGTACTCTGCTCAGGTCCCTGCAGCCAGGTCCGTCTCCCTCTACAGCTAGAGAGAAAAAAACTGCTGAGCTCCTGGCTCCCAGCCTCTTATATAGGGCCAGCTGAGGCCTGATTGGGATGTGGCCCAGCTGCGGCTGCTTCCCCAAACAGCCTATTAGCTGCTTTCCCTGCCACAGCCCTCTCCCAGGGCTGTTTTAAGCCCTTCAGGGAAGGAGCCGGTGACTACCCCGCTACAGACCCCAAAAACAATTCAAAGTTGAATTCTTTAACCAGGTGCTAGATTGTGCAATACAGTCAGTTGAAGAACGTTTCATGCAGCTCAAGGAACCCAGCAGTACATTAGGGATGTTGTATGATATTCCCAAACTCCTCACTATACCTGAAGAAGACCTACACCAGCAATGCAGGGCACTAGAGACAGTGTTGACACATGATGAAATGCACAATATTGATGTGAGTGATTTAGGTGATGAACTGAAAGCCCTTTCAAGATACATTTCAGCAGGATCAACTCCAAAGACTGTACTGGAATATATGCTAACATTAAGGATATGTCTAAACTGCAATTAAAAACTTGCAACTGGCCCATACATGGCTGAATCAGGCTCATGGGACTCGGATTACGGGGCTGTTTAATTGCAGTGTAGACGTCCAGGCATGGGAAGGAGCCGAGGCTCTGGGACCCTGCAGTTAAACAACCCCACAGCCTGAGCCCCATGAGCCCAAGTAAGATGGCACAGACCAGCCACATGTCTCTAATTGTCGACATATCCAGAGAAGCCTCTCCAGGTGCATGGTGCAGCATAGAAGACAGAGATGAGAGTGAGAAGGATAGAAAAGCAGTAGTGTGGTGCACAAAGGGATAATTAGGAGAAATAGGAGATGAGACCAGAGAGACAGACTCAATAAAGAGTGTAAGAAAAATTCTGTTAAAACTGTTTTTGTGCCTCAAGATATTCTGCTTTTTTTATGCCCTACAATCACCAAATTAAATCAACCTTGTAATTTCTTAGTCGGTGTGATTCTTGTAATTCATCAGGAACTGTGCTCATATGTTTGCAGCTGATGTTCTGTTCTTATGGGAAATTCCAAAAATGCAGGTACACCCACTCTCAACTTGTGTTTTAAGGGGTTTGTAAACTGCCAACCCACTTATGGTTCAGCACATTTGATGCAGAATGAATTTTACATTTGCCTGCCCGAACATCCATTTGTTTGTGCATTTCCAATTTTTAGACATGCCTATAGAGTGAACGTTTAGTTGTATCATTGCAATATCAGCAATTCCATTTAAAACTTACCTCACTTAACAACAAAGCAGGGCATTGGGTAACCCAGCTTCTGGGAGCTAATAATAAATTTTTCACTAATCTGTTTCCTCCTTTTATCACTTTTTTTTGTTTCATACACAATTTCATTGTCTCTTACCTTTTTCCCTTTACATTTGTCTTTCCTCATTATCCAGGCTAGTTGTTGTTTCTCTCTTTAAGTGGCAATTTAATAATTTCATTTCCATGATGTAGGGCAGATGGAGCAAAAAGTACATTTTTAGACAATGAAAAATAATCTTAGTTTATAGGTAACTTCCACAACAGTATGCTATGTGTAATCTTGAGACAACTGCAAAGTGAGACCAAGACAACGAGTCAAATTCTGCCCTGCCTTCAGTGGAATTGCCTCAAGGCTGAATTTGGAGCAATGTGTTGTGTTGTTTTTGTTTTTCCCTTTCCTGCAGTCAGTAAGTCCAGCATTCATTTTTGGCAAATGGAATCATGGGCAGAAACTGAGATAGCTGTGCAAAACTCATGTTCATACCAGGAGGACCCTAGAAAGTTTTGGAGGTTTGTTTTGGACACCTCAAATTTGGAGAACTATAGGCATCTCTTGAGTCTTCAGACTTAGGCCCCGTCTACACTACCCGCCGAAATCGGCGGGTAGCCATCGAAGTATCGGGGATCGAATTATCGCGTCTTGTCTGGACGCGATAAATCGATCCCCGAACGCGCTACTTCGAACTCCGGTACTCCTGCAGGGCGAGCGGAGTTACCGGAGTCGACGTGGGAGCCGCGAACTTCGATCGCGCCGCCGCGCGGACGCGAGGTAAGCGCGCCAAATTCGAACTAAGGTACTTCGACTTCAGCTACGCGAATAGCGTAGCTGAAGTCGAAGTACCTTAGTTCGATCCCGCCCCTAGTGTGGACCAGCCCTTAGTTTTGAAAATGTCACACAGACTTTCCCATGGTATTTTGTCACTTTCCATTCCTTGATGGTTCAAGGAAATTCATAGGCATGCACAAATGAAATATAAGGGCTTGTCTACAGAGACATTTTATTTGCCTCAAGCTGATACTCCCCTACTGAGGACTGACTGTTCATGTGGACCCTGATAACGTACAATAACAGGGGCATTGCCAGCAGATCGAGGGATGTGATCATTCCCTTCTATTCGACATTGGTGAGGCCTCATCTGGAGTACTGTGTCCAGTTTTGGGCCCCAAACTACAAGAAGGATGTGGAAAAATTGGAAAGAGTCCAGCGGAGGGCAACAAAAATGATTAGGGGGCTGGAGCACATGACTTATGAGGAGAGGCTGAGGGAAATGGGATTATTTAGTCTGCCGAAGAGAAGACTGAGAGGGGATTTGATAGCAGCTTTCAACTATCTGAAAGGGGGTTCCAAAGAGGATGGATCTAGACTGTTCTCAGTGGTAGCAGATGACAGAACAAGGAGTAATGGTCTCAAGTTGCAGTGTGGGAGGTTTAGGTTGGATATTAGGGAAAACTTTTTCACTAGGAGGGTGGTGAAGCACTGGAATGGGTTACCTAGGGAGGTGGTGGAATCTCCTTCCTTAGAGGTTTTTAAGGTCAGGCGTGACAAAGCCCTGGATGGGATGATTTAGTTGGGGATTGGTCCTGCTTTGAGCAAGCGGTTGGACTAGATGACCTCCTGAGGTCCCTTTCAACCCTGATATTCTATGATTCTAACAGATTGGTGATGTGCTTTGATTAGTCCTGTTTCAAAGGAGACTAGATCCAACTGCATTAACAAACTGGAATGCATGTCAGCAGGGTCCATGTGCAGGGTAGATTTGGATTCCAGCTTGCCACGATCTGTGTAGACAAGCCCTGAGATTTTCAAGAATAGGTGCTAAAGTTTGTCTCCTAAATCGATATGAAAGCATCTAGATAAGTAGTCTGATTGTCAAAAGTGCTGAACACCCAATAGCTCCCTTTGAATTCCTACTGTCAAAAAGTTAAATTATTCAAATATTTCCAAAAGTCAGAAAAGATTTAGTTTGAGTTCAGATTGATTTTGGGCTAAAGGTTGTAGTCAGTAGTTACTTTATTTTAACTTTTTTTGCTAATCACTACTATTGGGAGTATGAAAAGAAGAAGGTTCCTAAGTATACTGCTGCAAGATGTCTGTTTCTGATAGGGTGTGTATATTGCCATTTAGAAAAAAATTGCTTCATCATGAATACATAGAGAACTCACTGCCCTATAAATACCTAAATGCTAGAAGCAGAACTGATAGCTTAGTATGTTCTATCTGAAAGTTAGCAAATAGGCTTTGTTTGAAGTTACCTTAAAGTTATTTCTTGAGTCATCACACCATTACTATATTTTTTCTCCTCTTCCCCCCCCTCCTCCCTCCACATTTGTGATGTCATGCTGACTTTTCCCTCTCATCTTATCACCTTATACATTGATTCTCAAACTGGTTCACAAAGTGATCTGAGGCTCATTAGAGGTCCACAAAATATAGTATTTTGAGATCCAAGTGGTGGGCATGTAAAATAGGTGTAAAACTCTACCAGGTCAGAATGGTAGCACATCACAGCCACCATGATCAGAGGTAAATCACTACAAGGTGTAGGCTAGAGGGGAATCAAACCCATAATACAATATCATGGTAAATGAGATATTCCCAAAGAGAAGAAGGATGATCTTATGGTTAAACAGGAGACCTGGTTTCCCAGTAGTCCCTCTTGGGGATGTCAGGAGCTGTCTTTTTTTATTACCAGCTCTGCCCCATTCTTTCTATCTGGCTTTGGCATACGTGACTGTAAACATCTCTGAGACTTTGTTTCCCTATGTGTCGAATGAAGATACCAAAAAGTCTCTCTATGATAGGGGTATCTGAGGGTAAATCTATTGTTTGTAAAGTGTTTTGAAGTTTTGGTGGGTGTTGTATAAGTGCCAAGCATGATCTTAAAAATCTGCATGCATCTTGTTAGAATTAAAAAGGATCTTGCACCAAAAATATCAACAAAAAAGAACTGGTAATGAGTGAAAAGTCTGTTGAAATTTGTGTCCCAGAACGTTCTCAGCCTTAACTGTGCCATACCCAACATGCATCTTCCATGCAATCCTTAAAGCTTTCTACTCCATTATATTGATACCCAATATCATGAGGGTCAGCAGCAAAATAAAACCTGGATTTTTCACACAAGGCTATGCAGGCCTGTAGAATACATTGCCAGAAACAATGGTTTCTGAAAAGCGCACAGCCCACTGTAAGTACCATATAATCTAGCAACTGACTTAGGAAAGTAAAAGCCAACACTTGGGGGACTAACATGAAATAGGTGGCGAAACGGTACTTCAGACTTTGCTGCTGGTACAGCGGTCACATTCCCCTCATGTTGTGTTTTAAAATAGATCTTTTGTGACGTGTGCAGAAAGGAAGCCACTTACCAAACGTGGGGAAAAATAGAAAGCAATTCCCCTATTTCTTTTTTTTCCTCTCTCTTTTTTTCTTTCTATGGAAGATTTTCAAAGTTTTCCTGCTATCTTTGTTCCAAGCACAAAGGAGAAGAGATGTAGGCTATAATACCTCATGAGGTGTCTATTTATTGTGAGGGGTATTTTTTAGACCCATTTCACTTTGAGTGGATGTTGGCTGGAGGCAAAGCCTACAGATCACAGCTTTAGTACAAATATATAAAGCTTTACCAAGATTTTCAGAGTCTTTGAAGTATTCTGTCTAATTTGTGTAAGCCTCTGAGTGGCCATTTTGCCCACCTGCTAACTAACTAATAGAATCTGAGCTGGGATGGCTTTAATGATGGCTTTTCATTTGATGCTACAGCATATAACCACACTTTTTAATAGAGGAGAGAAAGTTATGTGAAAGCTAAATCCAATGGAAGGTTAAATGGAATAACTGAGTATTTCAAATGTTAAAAGATGAGAATGGCAAAGATAGACAGAAATGGGGAGGGTGAATTCTGCCAGTAAAATAACTTTCCTATTTCAAGATTACTTTTCTACAGAGTGGAAGTAGGGAAAATTCAGTCACCTGTATGTTGGACCTCCTCAGATAAATATTTCCCCGCTGCCCGCCAGGCTTTCTCTGTATGCTGTTTCCCTGTTGGGGAAAAGAACTTAATGGATCCAATTAATATCACTTGTACTTTAACTAAAAAAGTCACTGCTTGGTGCCCCTTATGCAAAGCTGAGCTGGGGGTCATTTAAATGATCTACACATTATTACAGAGGCAGCAAAATAGCACTTTTTTCTCCCCAAATACCAAGGCTGCTCTGTCTTTTGCTAGCTGCGTTGCTTTCCTAGGAATTAGGGATCTCTCATAGCGTGGCACAACTGCTGCCTCTACAGCACAAGTAACAGAGAGTCCTGTGGCACCTTTAAGACTAACAGATGTATTGGAGCATAAGCTTTCGTGGGTGAATACCCACTTGGAAGTACCCATGACGAAATGGGTATTCACCCATGAAAGCTTATGCTCCAATACATCTGTTAGTCTTAAAGGTGCCACAGGACTCTCTGTTGCTTTTTACAGATCCAGACTAACACGGCTACCCCTCTGATACAGCACAAGTGAATGTCTCCCTACTAACTGGTCACATTAGAAAACTCATACAATGGAAATCACATATAAAATGAAGTACTAGCAGTCCATGGCCACCATTTGGCTGTGTGTGCATACTGGTGAATTTTATGTTCTATTTTATACAGCTCACCAATTTGCAGGACCTCAAGTCTGCTAGAATGTTCAAGTTATCCTTGTGCTTTGCCAAATGTAGCTGAAGATAAATACAATTACTCACATCCTCTCTTCTCTGTCTCAGAGCCTGGATATCCCAACCTGTAGCCTTGAGATAAGGGAGGAGGGGGTTGTTACATTATCATACCGGGTATCATCTGGGACAGAACAGTAGTTTAACCTGCCTTGCTGGTATGTTAGAGGAGTGTGGGGCTGGCAAACAGGATGCCTTTGGCATCTCCAGCTGTCAGCCAGTAAAGGAAGAATGGATGCAATTGACTTTGTAGCAGGTCAATAATGTTTCTTTGTTAACTATAAGGAATAAAGTTCTGCCTGACTTCAGAGCACTCATTGTCCCTAAGTGACCCGGTTTTCATCTCTACTGTATCAAGTCGGCTGTTTGCAGAGACAATAATAGCCATTGTTTTAAAGCTTTATGCCAGATGTTGGTCCTGCTAGTGAAGGCAGGGGGCTGGACTTGATGACCTTTCAGGGTCCCTTCCAGTTCCATGAGAGAGGCATATCTCCATATATTATTATATTATTATATTATGTTAAGGGCCTTATTTCTTTATCACCTACTTTCTCTCTGCTTTGTGTGATTTAAAGCCATGGGCTAGGGCAGTGGTCCCCAACCTTTTTGTGGCCCGTAGCACATTCATGTTTTCAGAAGAGTGTGGCGGGCGCCAACAATTTTTCAAGGCTTATTTTGTATTTGAACATTAAATAATATGAAAAACATCAGATTTAATATTACATAATATATGAATCCAGAGAGAAGAGAGAAGCCAGAGAGAAGCCGCGAGGACAGAGAACACCAGCGCCCGCAGCCCCGGAGTACTCTGTCCCCAGCAGGTGCGGGGCCCCGGCTTCTCTCCCCTGCTGGGCACTAGGCAGGCCCCGCGCCTGCCGGGAACAGAGAACACCGGCCTGAGTTCTCTGTCCCCGTCAGGTGTGGGGCCGCATCTTCTCTCCCCTGCTGGGCACTGGGCGGGCACACATACTACAACAGGAGGAAAAGTACCCCAGGAAAGGGGTGCATGTGATGCACAAATTGTAGCATGTACTTCATTCAAACACACCACCTTCAGAATGGAATATCCTACCACCACCACGTTTTGAATCCAAAACGCTAAACACACTAAAACCTGTGGCTTTAGAGTTTAGGAATCCCATTGGGCCACTCCATAGCCTCCTGCATGAGCTCAGTGGCTTTTCACGTCTTGAGTTCTGAGATTTCTTACACTCTCAAAAAACACATCAGCACTAAAGAAAATACACTTCCTGTTTATTATTGTTCAATATATTTTTATTAATGTGATGAGGTATGTACCCTACACAGGTAATGAAAGAGTTAACTGGAGACAGAGTAATTAATATACCTGGAGGGTGGGCCAGGCCCAAATGAAACTGAAGACCAGGTGGGGGAGGAGGTGAATGATGGCCATAAAGGGAGGAATCCCAGATGCGAAGGAGGCTGCATGGAGAGAGGGAAAGAATTCTGCAGTCCCTCTGTGGTTGGTAGAGTGTGGAGGAAAGACCTAGTGAGAGGCAGCTGTACAGTAAGCCCAAGGAGGGGCTGTGGGAAAGGGCCTGAGGAAAGGCCAAGTTAGGAGGAAGTCCAAGAAGGCAGGGAGGCATCTGAGGGCGCAGACCTTAGTTGCTTGCCATGGAGACCATGGACTGCAATCCAGAGTAGAGGGAGGGCCTGGGGTCCTCTACCAGTAGGGTGACCAGATAGCAAGTGTGAAAAATCAGGACAGGGGGTGGGGGGTAATAGGAGCCTATATAGGAAAAAGCCCCAAATATCAGGATTGTCCCTATAAAATCGGGACATCTGGTCACCCTACCTACCAGTCCCCCAGAAAAGGTAATGCTGAAACACTCTGACACAAGAGGGAGAAGGAGTATGGACCTGGACTCCAGGGGAAACGCCCTGGGAGGCATCACTCTGTGCAAGGGCGGGAGAGTGATCCTGCAGAAAGCCAGTGAAGGGTCTGTGGTGTGAGCCCAGGTAAGGGTGAAGAACTATGTTTATTTTGGCTTAGTTTATGGGATTTATTATTTATCCTGAAAGGGGTGTGTCTAAACATGGCCTGGCTGGAGGCCTGGGACATGAGAAGAGGCAGACCACTGCAAGGCTAGAGCAGCTGGTGCCGGGAGTGCTAGAGAAGAAGAACCTACTATACCACACCAGCCACAAGGGGGAACCCCAGCAGAGAGTCCACTTGCTTCCAGTAGTAAATAGATACTGCTGTTTCTGAATTGGTTCTTATCAGGAGACAAGATATGGACCGATCTATTGCCACTGGACCCCTTTGCAGAATTATTATTATTTGTCAGTATCCCAAAAGTGTGCTAGGCACCTCACAAATAAATAAAAATATTCCCTTCTCCAAGGAGATTACCATCTATGATAAATATAAGACAAAACATGTGAGAGCAAGAAACAGTGGGAGGGGCTGTCGAGAGGGAGGAGGGAGCACCAAGGTTGCTTAGGAATGTTGTGGGTGCCTCTCAAAATTAAGATATGTTTAAGGTACTTTTTCACTCCAATTAAATTAATTTTAAAAGGGATCTTTTCTTGTTGATGGGAAGTGAAACTGACTGGAGTGAAGGAGGGGGCTGGTGAAAGAAAGAAGGTGGTGGGATGTGGAGGGCAGTGGGATGTAGAGAGGGAGCTCTGAGTGGAGAGACATCAGAAACAGAATGGAGATGGAGGTTAAGTATCAGGAGGGTACTAGTAGGAGGCATGATTTATCAGGGTGCACTGGTGAGGAAAGAGTAAGTTATTGACTATTTCAACTAGAGACTAGAGTCTGTGCCTCTCCAGATAAATAATTCTGATGGCAGTGGAGAAAGACAGACAGAGTCTAAAAGATATTAGGAGGGTGCAGACTGCTAATGCTCTTGTATGGTGCCAGTGATTTGAGGCATCATTCAGGAAAGTGTTATATAATGAGCTGGGCAGTGGTGTGAGAATACCACTTGGATTCAGTGTTCCTAGGTGACCTGCCTCAGGATCCAGTGGGTGGAGGAAGAGGAGGACGGTGAGCTATTATTTCATTTATATTATAAAATCCTGATGACATGAAGTCCTAAAACCCATCTCTGAGAATGCTGACTTTGTGGAATATTGAGCAGTAGCATGTCCCACATCTATTCTCTCTTTTCCATGTCCTATGTTTGTATTTATACCTTGACATTAACTGTTTGTAGAAGTGTAAAAGATTGTACCAAATGCAAGCTCACAGATGATCCCCCACCCCATGCCATAATTGTTTTTATTTATTTATATTCCATAAGCGTGCCCATCCAAAGCTCTGAGGGCCGATGACATACGTCTAAAGTATCCAAAACAGTCTCAGCACTTCCTTCCTTACCTCACCATCATTTAATCAGCTACCCCATGACCAATACAGTTTAAGCCACCCTCCTCCCACTTTCTTAACTGCTTTAGCCTTCCACCAATGGCAACAAAAATGATTAGGGGGCTGGAGCACATGACTTATGAGGAGAGGCTGAGGGAACTGGGATTATTTAGTCTGCAGAAGAGAAGAATGAGGGGGGATTTGATAGCTGCTTTCAACTACCTGAAAGGGGGCTCCAAAGAGGATGGATCTAGACTGTCCTCAGTGGTACCAGATAATAGAACAAGGAGTAATGGTCTCAAGTTGCAGTGGGGGAGGTTTTGGTTGGACATTAGGAAAAACTTTTTCACTAGGAGGGTGGTGAAGCACTGGAATGGGTTACCTAGGGAGGTGGTGGAATCTCCTTCCTTAGAGGTTTTTAAGGTCAGGCTTGACAAAGCCCTGACTGGGATGATTTAGTTGGGGATTGGTCCTGCTTTGAGCAGGGGGTTTGACTAGATGACCTCCTGAGGTCCCTTCTAATCCTGATATGCTATGATTCTATGAATCTATGATGTAAAAAGACAGTCAACACGTTTGGGCTATTTGAGATGTTGAAGTGGGGAGAATTGAAAGTTTTCAGAACATTTTACCAGCCCTTCCCCCACTTTTATAATGAAGGACAAAAGCTCAAAAGCCTCTGAAGATTGTAACTGTGGCAGTTAAGCACAGTGGGAGAGGTGGGCTTTCGGTTAGGCACATCTCAAGCAGTTTGTGGTTTTATAAGTTAAAAATAACCCCTGTTACTTCCAGGTGGAAGCCAATATGCAGTCAATGCAGATAATTAAGATACTCTGATTTTTAAAGTGTCTTGCAAGAAGGTAGAGCACTTCAGCAGATTGGAGTTTCAAAATAAAATCCAGATAGGAGAAAAATTATCTTAGAAACTCTAAAACAGCATTGACAGTGAAACAAACCTACAGGTCAGCTTGCCAAACAAGACCTTTAGCTGTTCACATGATACTCTACCAACCTGAACTTCTGCTTGCGGAAAACACCGGCAGTTCATCCCTGGCAGCTTCCTCAGGAAAATCAGACTTCTTCCCACACAAGTTTCTTAGAAAAATACTGGATGTTTTTGGTTTTTGTTTTTTTGGTCCCAGAAGATAACTTTTTGAATTAGTGTGTTTCTATTCTACCTTCCTCAAATTACTACATTCTATTCAAGCTGTTTGTTTTTTCACCCCTAATACCTGCTGGCGAAGGGATTCTTCACACAACTCTCTTGAGGTTGTGCAGGAGAATGAAGGCCCCAACTTCCCCAAATTGACTGGCAGAGGTGGCTGGCTCCCCAAGCGGTCATGCTTTGTGTTTGTTAAAAGGGGAATAGCAGTGGACATGCAGTTTCTATGTGCCAGGAGCTTTGGGAGGCATTCTGTTTGAGTAATGCAGAATGTCTCCTTGTGCTCCCATTGCAGCAATGCTAATTCTAGACTGGGCAACCCTGGGTTGTCCCTAACTCTGGGTGAGTCTATGAAGCACAAAGGAGACCCAGCTGATCTCTGAAAGTTTTACCTTAAATTAAATCTATTGAAATAGTTTTTCTCAGAAATGAAATCTGCCCCTTAAATGGTGAACATTACCTGCACCTCGGCTCACTATCTAGAAATATCACTCTTTTATTCAATTGCTTTGTCTTCTGTTTTTAAATTTAATTCCACTCCATTCTCAGCATTTTTTTCCCTGTGGCAGCAATAGGAGCAGCAAAGAGATCACCCCATGTTCTACTGTGGTGATTAATGTGTTGTTCTGTAATCTTCCTAAAGGCCTGATTCAAAGCCCAGTGAAATCAATTGAGAGATTCCCATTGTCTTGAATTGGGCTATAGATCAGCCCATAAATTGATCTATAAATTAGACATGGTTCTGAACCACAAAATTCAGATCAAGATCTCCAGGTTCCCTGAGCAATGAGATATGGATTTGGTGTTCTTGTCTGGGCCATCTCAGATATATTATAATCAATTTACTTCCAACATGGTTTATTTTGTAAATCAAATGAGATTTCAAAATAAAGTTGAGTCTGAAGACTCTGTGTGCTGTGCAGTAACTTGCTGTATGTAAGGTTTTATAAGAGACTCTCATTTCTATTCTATTAAATGTTGTATTAATTGACAAATAATTTATAATGGTATAGATAGTATAAACATAGACCACACACAAAGAAGTAGAGCTTCCACCTTTGCAGTTCTTGACTCATCAGTGGTTTATTTCTGCATTTTAACTTTGCATTAACACTGGCTTTTTGCATAGGATATACATAAAGATGGAAACAGAAATAGAAACTTAAATGGAACTCTTCTGATTTAAACCAACAGAGATTCTGACCGTATAGATCTAATTGTTTTCTTCCATAATATATAGGATGGCTTTGACTGAGACACTGAAACGTATTTTCAGGCTCTTGGATTTTTCTCAGTCCTGTGGAGCTTTTCTCATGCAGGCAGAAATGTCTTACTGTCTGCTTATGCCTTATTGGGGCGTTTTGAAAGAAAATGTTGCACAGGGATGGAAATAATGAATGTCTGATTCCTAGAGCTGCCTTGTGTTCTTAAATTATTTCAACTTTTCCTTCTGTCTTCTTCATTGACAGAACGTTCATTTCAACCCATCTTCCATGGCAGTTTAAGAGTAAGTAAAAGCAACTCAGTGTGATTTTTTTTTTAAAGTGGTGCATTATGGAAGTGAAATGTAAAGAGACAGAAATGACACCAGGAGAGCAACATCAGGAATCTGGCAATGTCTTTTGAGTGTGACCTATAGCATCCAGAACCCCCTCCAGGGCTAATCTAAAATACACAGTAAGCAAAAGGGGAAATTATCCAACTCTCTAAGCAGTTCGTGAGAATGTGATGTCACCTAGAATGATTATTCCACTTCACCCTTCCATAATGTTGCTCTCCCCTGCCACTCCAGAGATCAAGTCCTGCAGTGCACTCATCCTTTTCTAAAATAATTGTTTCCCAACTCCATTCCCACAGAATCGGGGTCATCTGCTTGTGTCTCTAGAAGTCCTGAATCTTTTTTATTTTCCTCTGCCTTGACACCTCATTTATGGTGCTTCATGGCTTTAACATTTGAAATAGGGAGGTCAACTCAAGTCTGGGGAGAAATTTATTTCCCTTTTCCCAGCATATAATTCTGGTGACATGCAGTAAGTTTATTCAGCACCAGTGATTTTGCCAAACTATTCAGATGAAGCCACCTATCCAAAAATTTGGGTTTACGCCCCCCCACCCCGAATTCTCTTTCCCCAATGACTGGAGGTGGTTGGAAACTGGGGACTATTGTTGGCCTCTTTCTACTCAGAACATTCCCAAATTGGGGAAATATAAGTATTATTCAATACACAGACACTTACCACCTTAAGCTCATAATTTTTCCTTCAGGAAGGCTCTTATGCATTTGACCTGTTCCTCCTTTCTCGCTGTTCTGTCTGTTAATGAAATAAACATTCCTCTATGAAAGCTCCAAATGTCTCCTTAATAAATGTCTCCTTCAGACATTACTGCATAAAACTATTCTCTTTCTCTACTATGTCAGATGATATCCTTCACCTACAAACACTAATACTTAGTAAAGGTTGCAAAACACTATACCTTTTGCTTTCAGTCACTCACAATTTTCTGAAATTCACTTGGGATGGATGTAAGTTTCTAAGCTTGGACCCTTATTCAAAAATGAAATTATTTTTATTGGGAAATTTCAAGAAAAACTCCTTCGCCATTTTTGAGTTAAGAGATTTTTCTAAGAAAAAGAAACAAACACAAAACGCCAACACCTATGACATCATTTTTAGAAAATTCTCACCATTCTTCTCTTGCCCAGACTACCGCAAACAATGATTGAACTTAGAAATCAGCACAGAAAAGCCTCCAGCATGCTTGCTTATGTTCAAAAGAAATTAGGCTTTACTTAATAGAGTTAAAAGGATTTGAAAATTGCATACTGCACATGTGCAGTAGCATCTTCTGTTAGGTTATAAGGTACACACTTCAGGAGAGTACTCATCTTGGGAAGTCAATGCTTTTCAAACCATAGTAAGGCAAAGCCCTGTGTATTTATTATTAGTAGTATATAGTTCTGATTCACAGAAGTGTTCTGGGCACTTTGCATGCACATAAGAATGACATTCCCTGTTCCAAAGAGATAAAAGTAAATATAAGACACATGAAGTGAGGGGGAAAGTAACATGGTGGGAAGGGAAGAGGGAGTATGAAGGTTACAATGTTAATGCCTTGCACACATCATAATAGTTTAATATGTGTAGAGAAGTCTGTACAAAAGTGACAAAAACATGTGATCAGTTTTAATGTTCATTACCTTGAAGTTTATGCCTGATGCACACTGTCCCTGGCTCTGAAAAGCGAAAAGACAAAATGATATCAGAAGAGATAAAAATTACAGTTACTATATAAAATATAGCAAAGGTACTTCATCAGACAGCTGCATATTAAAGTGTGGTTCTACTCTTGGATGAAAAGGACTGTACTTACTGAACCATTCTGATCCTGTGTGTAATGGTCCCTAAAGGACTATTATTACTGTCCTTTCAATAGCAGGAACAGAGCAGGTTTTGATGGATTGTTGAGTTCCTTTGGAACCAGTCAGTCAGAATCCAGGATGGGCTGAGACTGTTGCCTTACATTCATCATGAGTTTATGGAGGTGGGACACTTGAGACCAAAGGCCTGATTTCCAGCAGAAGGAAGGAAGACAACATTAGGTCCCTATACGAGAATGGGAGAAAAAATCAGGGGGCGCCTGAAATCCAAATGGAGAAAGATAAGGTCTGATTGAGTTAGGCATGCTTATGTGAACCTTTGGGGTTTTGGGGGGGACAGGGGGAGTCAAAGAGCCAGGGATGGGCTCAGGTGAGCTAGAGGTACCCATGGAGGAAAAGGTTTGCTCAGACATAAGAGGTTTTGCTCAGGTACATACCTAGCATCTCAGATGGGTACGTAGTTGGGTGGCTAGCCTGTCTTGCTGTTCAAGCCACCATGACTACACTTCCATTTTTAGCATGCTAACTAAATCTGAGCTAGCTCAGATATGTCTCCTCAAGCTGAAAATTACACCTTCCAGCTTAAGGAGTAGACATACCCTGAGTGTGCGTTTGTGGGGAACACTGTACAGAGCCACACAATAGGGCTATGAACTGGAAAAGCGCATACTGTAACTGCCTCTTCGTTCCAAAAATGTTATTGCATATCCTCCCATCTTTCATATTGTGAAGGTGCAGTAACTAAGTTTTGAGTGTGGTACCAGAAACATTATTAGTGGATTTATTAAGACCCCTGCCCACGAGTGTCATTCTTGAGTAATCTTAATTAGCATTAGATGCTTTAATAGTTGGAGCTCCTAAAACATTGACCTTCAAGTGTTGTAAAATATCTGCAGCTACTGTATACCAACACTAGCAATTTTCCATGTGCCACTGCTCACATGAGATCAAGCAAATCCAAAAGGAGTGGGGACAGGGGTGTTTCAAAGCTGGTGACAGAATTGAGCTTCAGATAGCCCCATGGATAGGGCATGAAACCAACATGTGGACCAACATTATTTTCCTGGCTTTCTATGTGGCATTTGGCCAACCATTTATCCTCTCTGAGATAATGGGGAAATTATATTTATCTTTCTTTGTAAACTGTATGAATCTGTTTAAGTGCTGGCTGACAGAAGATGATATACAGATAGTAAGTATAGATATTTTGTAAAATAAGATGGCTCAATTTGCCTGCTTATTGGAGAAACCACTTAACAGAAACAGGGATGTAGAAAGGGCAACTGGCAACCAGGCGTTAATCACTCAATATACTTATCCTTCATTTCTAAACAAAATGGTGGCAAGTCTGATTATATTGGAAGGAAAACCCTACTCCATGAGTTCTCAGTATTTAATGTTTCTAGGAAATGAGAATAAAATAAAGATGACAAATTTAGCCCAAGTTTTTAATGTAGTTGTAATTAGAAAAGAAGCCCTTTCCATCTCCTTTCTCCTCTCCTTCATGCACCAAGGTCTGAAAAATGTAGAATATGGGATGAAACTGCAGTTGGGAAAAACATTCATAAACTTTTGAAAGTCAAGAAGTCATTCATAATTTCTGCAGGACTTTAACCTCCATGAAGTTCACCATTCCCAAGCTACGATTCTGCTTTTAAATCAGACTTAGCTTCGTGGTTCACTTACCTGGGTCATTTTGATGAAGTATCATTTTCAGAAGCTTTCCTCTCTTAAAAAAAAAGACAAAAATCTATAGCGTATGTTGTGCTTGTGCTGTGGAAATTGATGGTGAAGATTACTAAAAAACTGGGGTGTGAGCACCTGACTGAAATTCTACCTGAAAGCAGGGAAGAGATATATACAAATGACATAATAAAAGCTAGAGACGTGTCACAGCAGAAATCATAAGGATTTAAAGTTCAAAGATCTAAAATTCTGGCAGTCACAATAAGCCTTTGCATTTTCATGGCTAATCTTGTGTATGCAAATGATTGTGCCTGCAAAATTTGCTGCAAACTTAAACATGTAAAAAACCATACTTTTACCAAGCAAATTGGGCTGAAGAGGGACAGGTATCCCCATTTGTGCATGAAAAACTATGTGTGCCCAGTTTTGCAAAGCACAATGAGTTTTCATGCAAAACTAGGGATGCAGAATCACAAGTTGTCTCTCTCTCTCTCTGTATCAGTCAATTTTTCTTAACTTTGACTTGAAGAAATCTTTTAAATTTTGCCACTATTATGTCTTTGAAGCTGGTTCTAAAGGAGCATTACTGAAACAATGGTGATTCTGATGGGCTGCTTTGTGGCCTCTCTTTGGTGGGGGCATTGGCAAGCCCATTCAGTGGCTCCAATTGCATTCAGAATGTTGGAGGATCTCTTACCTAAGTATTGTTTGTAGTGCAGGTGCTGAAGGGAATTCCTGATACCAGTAGGTTTTGGTGGGAGTGATGACTCCTTTGGTGGTAGATGGGGATGAAGCTCCTACTGAGTCACTTAATGGCTGGTGGTACAGTGTATACATGCTCTTAGGGGCCAGTGATGACTTGTGCACTGTTGATTCGGTCAATGGTCACCAAGAGGTCCTCTTAAGCCACATTGAGGGCCTTATTGAGGGCCAGTTTGGGGTATGGTCCCTTAAAAGTTAAAATTGTATGAGTTCTAAATATTCCTTGATGGCTGACAGTTGAACAGTGAGCTTATAGGCCCACAGAAAAGAGGATACACTGGGCAGTCTAATGGTAGCTAATGATTTGTCATGGGTTTTGGCCAACCCAAATGAACAGGTGATAAGTGTTGAGTTGACCAACAATGTTTGGGGTCAATTGATAACTGAAGCTGCCTGGCTTGGTTGTGGGCACTGGTAGGCCTGCTGGAGTCAGTTGGAATAGTAGAAGCACTCAGGTTCCTCTTGGTGGTCAATGGTTTTGCTGAAGGTGTTGGAAAGTCATTTCTTGGCTGATATCCAAGTTATCTAGGACCACCACCCCTCCTGGCCAAAAGAAAAGGGAGAGCTCTAAGATGGGTCAGAAGATGAGGGTTGAACACTGGTAAAAGGGATGATAAACCAATATCTGAAGCAGAGCTTGCCAATTTATAGGTAGGAAGCACAGCCTTTATTGTCCCCATTTTGGAATATTTTTATTTTGTTTCAAGATGCAATTATATTTGAGCTGTTACCATCACACAAATGTGGTGCACAGGGTTATATGCAATGGGAAATGATGTGGTGCACATTTCAGGCTGGAAAAAAATCTCTCATATTTCCTTCAGTTTTGTCCTGAATTTGACTGCTTGCTTTTGTCTGTACTGTCTTTCCCCAAACAAGAAACACTGCATCATATGTAGATACTTTCCTTCTGTGTTCTACTTTGACCATTTCTCCATGGACTACTGCAGTGAAACAGCACTTCACAGCCTTTAGCTTTCGCATGCAGCCTGCTTCTCCTATCTAATCTTAAAAGTACTCCTTTACACTCCCAAAGGACCTAATTGTGTTATCACTCTCTTGAGTAGTAACTTTGCAAATAGTGCCACTGAAAACTGAACCTGAAGAAGGAAAGTATCGTGATAGCTGCCAGGATGAGAGAAAGTTAAGTCACATCTACAGAAATAGACAATGAGGATGAAGGCTTTACTCATGCTCAGCTTCTGGAGGGAAATAGGTCCTTCGTAGGAAAAGGAAAATATTGATAATATTGTATTAAACATGTAATTTCTTCTTCCTTTATCTTAATATTTGCACTGTCTATAGGTTCCTTATGATCAATAGGGTTTAGTTTCTCATTTGTCTGTAAACACCATTAAAGCTGATGGACTTTTCAGTGTGACTGTTCTGAGATGCCAGTGATTAAAGAGTTAATTAGCAAACCCTACCTGCACCAACCTTCCATCTTTTTGAGATTGACCAGTAGTAGTGGCATTAACTATTTCCTTATCTAATGAGTCAAAGCGACGTATAGTTCTATATAATCATAATTTTGATTAGACACTTATATAGTATTTGAGAGAAGGGTATTTTAAAAAATACCATCTATGAGATTAAGAACCAGTTTGAGATTGTTGGTGTATTTCCTGTTATCAAAATGGCATTTTTGTGCTCAGTATCTTTGAGACTAAAAATATCCCAATTTATCATTCTCGAAATGATTGCTGGCACAATGCATTGTCATGCAAAAAATTTGTTCTCTGATATTTTAAAAATATCTATCTTGCTTCACAGTCTAGGAAATAAATTCCTTGTGTTTTTTAGAGTGTTTCTTGCCTTTTGGTGAGTGATTACATTTACCTATATGACTGGGCGGGCTACTCTTTACCTTTGATTTTGACCTTGGCCAGCAGACTTCATGTAACAGGCCTCACCAATCTAACCATCAGTTGCAATGGCAGTAATAGGGTCAGGTCACAGGCCTCTTAATCCAGTTAATGACAACTTATAAGCAGCTAAAGAAGCAACAGAAGCTCTCAGTAAGTTAAACTTTCATTCATACTTCACGCCCACTTGACTGCTTGTATTTTGCCAGTTAAAATTCATAGGTCGCGTGTGCTGTGGCAGAGAGATGTTTGCCAGCATGGCAGGAGCTCAGTATCAGCCCTTATGGTTGTAAACACCACAGAAGTTCTGTTTTATAAAAAGGGAAGGCATCTGATAGTGGCAGGTAAAGGGGAATAGAGCAAATATCCCTTACACTGCTCACAAACCCTGCTGACTAGGATAAACCTTTTGGCTAGTGACTTGTTGGCAGAGAATTGATGAATGTACATCAGTCAGATTTATTTCTCTAGCTATAATAAAAAAAAATCTTTTAATTATTACATAACCCCCACAGGAAGTTTCTTCTTAAACATTCTTCTTTAAATGTGAAACCTGTTCAACCATCTTTTACTTTTAAAAATGAATATAATTTCCCTCAAGCCACAGACCCCTCATTTTCTGTTGCAAGAAAATTGACATGTTTATAGGGGAAATGACTGAACTTAGGAAATGGTACATGAATAGTCCTCAATGAGGAGTGTGTGCTTCTCCATGTGGGAAAGGTATTCGTTTTGTTAGTTTTTGTAAAAAAAGATATATATAATTGAAACATTCTTTTAAGGCTCCTTCAGAAAAGATTGGTCCTATGTCTGTTCAACATGAATTCCTTCTTAGGCCTTGTCTACATTAGAAAAGTTTCCTATCACAGCAATAATGGTTTCACTGTACTGACAAATCCTCCTAGTGCAGACACAGGTTTTACTAGCATAAAAGTGTTCTGCTGGCATAGTTTACATCAGTTCCCTGCGAGAGACAAGCTATACTGGCAAAAGCACTTTTATGCTGGTATAAGTGTGTCTACAGTAGGACTTATATCAGCATAGCTATGTCAGTAAATAAATAAATCACACCTCTAAAGTTGTAGCTATGTCAGCATAAGTTTAAAGTAGAGATCGGGCCTTAACCAAGTTGAATTTATTTATTTATTGCCTGGAGATAACTCACAAACTGAAGAACTGGCTAAAGCGCTCTGCTTTATACTGTCTGAAGATAATAGGCTAATGAAACCAACCTGGAATAGTATCTCCTTTATCTAAACAAGTTTCCAAGTAATGACACTTCCAAGGATGTTTATTTTGCATTATCTGGAGTTACTGCTACAAGAGCAGTATAGATTCTACCAAAGGGACACCATTCCACAAAACAACGTTCATTGTCACCCATCCCTGAAAGTAAATAGCATGGTAGATAATTCCAATGCTTGCTCTGCATACCTGACTACAGTTAATGTTGTCTTTGTTACCATTACATTTATTATCTCCCTTCAATTAAGAAACCTCCTTCATCTTACAAGCGATGCAAAATTGCAATTTAGCCTAATAGCCTTTTGTAATACACTATAATTACAGTCCTTTTGTTGAAACAATTGCAAACTTTGAATCCTACCTTAAGTAACTTATGCTGTCTTTTATCATACGGTTTTGCAATGGAGGCAATATTGATTTAATAGGCTATGAGTTCTAATTGACATTGGCTCTGGCTTAAATTGACAAAAGTCAGGAATATCAGGGTAGATAGATAGTAGTGTTAGGCGAACCTTGAATGCTTCAGGGTGAAATCCTTTCCCCATTTAAGTCAATTTAAGTTTGGGTTTGCACATTGTGCTATGGTGATAATATTTACTTACATGCATTGCAGGGGTATTTGCGGGTTTAGTTAGTGTTTGTCAAGTGCTTGGGTTATGGAAGGAGCTAATTGTATTACTATGATCCTGTACAATTAGTTAGCTGAATCAGTGCATTTCCTGGGTGCCATGAATGTGGAGCTGCTCTGTAATAATTTATGAATGCTGTATATCACCTGATTATTGGGATAGCTACTTATGGCTATTTCAGTCATTAGGATGTTTACTGTACGCATGTTTGTTTAGTTTAATAGCAGGCGGTTGGGGAATAAGCAAGAAGGCCAGGCAGTGGCTCCAGATAAAAATACCGATAGTAAACACTTCATCTTTTAAGAGACAATATCTGTGCTGTTAACTGGGAAGAACCTTCTTCTTTGACTTCAGGCAAGTTACCCAGGTTGCTTTGCCAATTCTAGAAACCCACAGATCAGAATGATTCAGTGTCAGTTAAAAAGACGCTGTCTGTAGTGTCCAGAGGTCAGGCAGTTATTTATGGGGAGTCTTCTATCATAGGGTGTTAGGACTTCAGGTAAGATAGACACCTGTTTTAAAATCCTTTTTCTCTCATGTTATGCTTTGTTCCTACTGTTAAGATTAAGCAATACTTTGGTGTGAAAAATCTGGCTGGAAATTAGGAGATAACTACAGTCAAACCTATTGGGATAAGCATGGTTGATCCAGAGGGTACTTTAGACCAAGACCTAGTCTAAGAGTGGGGGAATCTTATGATTCCAGCCCAGGAAAGGTGAAGGAAGCGAAGCCTGAGACTTTGAGGGTGTACACTCAGAGACCATCAGGGATCAGAAGTGCTGCTGCCTTTGTAACTGTGACACTATGATTATCCTCTAGCCCAGTGGTTCTCAAACTTTTTTTTCACGGACCACTTGCAAATTGCTGAGGATCAGGGCAGACCACTTAATGATCTTTCCAAAAGTTGTTTGTACCATTAGCTAACTATTGTAAAGCGCTTTGGATAAAAACGCTATATTAAAAAAACCTAAATAATAATGAACATATTTTTTGTTCTACAAATAAAAGCACACAACTCATATTTTAATATCAGTAGTCTCTCCCCTGCTGTGGCAGCCACCGAGCTGGGCTGGGAAGGAGGCGGGGTCTCTCCCTCTCTCCCCCACCGTGGCAGCCCCTGAGCTGGGGCGGGGAAGGAGGGGGTTCTCTTCCCAGCAGCCGCAGCCCTGGAGCTGGAGCAAGTTGCCTCTTTCTCTGGCCGCCGCAGCCCTGCACGTCCCAAATTCCCCCCACTTCTCACCCCATTCCCCCCCACACACCTCCTATTTCCCTATTTCCCCTGCGCGGCTCCACTAATTAGGTGGGTGGCCCTTCATTCTCTCATGTGCAGCTGCCCAGGTGTGCACCTTAGAAGGAACTATCCGCGGATCACCTGAATGGAGCTCACGGACCACTGGTGGTCCATGGACCACAGTTTGAGAACCTCTGCTCTAGCCTAACCAGGTCCACCCGCTTCAAAGGCTGCCTTGGCTACACTCTTCCACCAGGAGGAGCAGAGATTGCAGATGTCTTGAGCCACCATGATCTCCCTCTATTTGTGCTTTCCGTTGTAGGGGTCCCTGTGCTCTGAAATTTACTGTCAAAAGCTGGGATATCCAGGTCTCAAAAAAACCTTTTGTCTAGATCACCATTTTCATGTGAGCTATGATTGTGATATTTCATGGGATGATATTGATCAACAGTTACTTAAAAAGACAGAAATAACACAGGAAACTGTCACTGAAGCACATATCATTATGAAAAGACATGAAAGTGGTAATGTGATTGCTAGTGTTTTCCACTGAAAAGATTTCTGTTGAACAAAATCTTCTATACTGAAGAATCCCTGCTAAAGGTAATGGCATCAATTACCAAATCTTTGTACCAAGGAACTGGATAACTTTCTTCTTATTATTGTTTGTATTGCAGTAGTCCCGAGAGACTCCAGCCAGATTGGGATACCATAGTGCTAGAAACTGTACAATTATATAATGAAATAAGCCCCTGCCCCAGCAAGCTTACAATTTAGTTTAAGACAAGATATAACAAATGAGTGACACAGGGTTGGAGGAACAATATGGCCATGAAAGATAGGCCTTGTGAAGCTCCTAAAAATACACATATGTGGGTAGTTGTTTGGAGACATTCCAACACCCGTCTCATCACTCTGCAGGGGTGTAGGAAGCAATAAAAGTTTAGCAGGAATAATCATGCAAGGGAGCTCCAGAACTTTTATTATTCTCTTGTACTGCACAATAAATAAACCCAAATGCTAGTATAACTATAGCCCTACTAAGGCTATGACTACACTAACAGTGGCGTGTAGAGTACATACAGGCGCACAGGTATAAACAGCATTATAGACGGTGAGGCACTCCCTAGGTGAAAAGACACACCACAAACGTAGGGTATATACCCTACGTGGCTCTCTACTCACCCCAGCCGTGCTTCCCACTGCTGTTTTTAGTAGTGTAGTGTCCTGCTACCTCCCCACTGCTGGAGCTTTTCCCTGCTGCCTCCCCCTACCAGAGCCTTTCACTCCCGTGTGTAGCTACACAGTGCAGTATGGACACAGCCTGCTTTTCACTGTGGCGTGTAGCTACACATAACCTACATGTCATTCTATAGACAAGGCCTGAGATATAGGGTCTGCCTATATAGATACCTATGTCTGCCAATGATGCAAAGCAGTTTGTTGGAAGCCATTGGGTTCTCTTATGAAAGCTACCAAAATTAGTAACAATAGTCGCATATATATCCATAGATTTCAGTTGTTCCACATAGGTGGATAACTATCATTATCTACACTTCACAGATGGAGAAACTGGACTGCACAGTAGTTAAGTGACTAGACCAAGGACACACAGTGAGTCAGTAGTGGAGCCAGGAATAGCATCCGGGTCTCCTGACTCTCCCAAATCCTGTGCCCTGTGCATCAACCACACTGAATGAGATGCTTCACAAAGATTTAATTGGCCTTTTCATTAACACCCAAGCTCAGAAGTTGATCCTCTTGCATGCTATTTAATTCAATTAATGGGTTTATTGGTCTCAACTTGATATGTGAGGCTGTAGCCATATCACTCCCTTTCCCAGTAGCCCACACAGCTAAAGACTTTGGAAATACATACCCATGGAAATATACCCCTAAGGAAACAAATATTTAAAGTACAAGGAAAAGGGATTGGCAAACTAGTTTGAAATCAGCACTCACAATACCTCAAATTTGGACGGTTTTGAAATATTAATATTTGGATGTTCCTTTCCCCTTTTGTTCACTATGTATCATTTTGGGGCATTTCTGCATGTCTAAATTCTGGCTGGGACCAGAACCTGAATCCCACCAGGGAGGCTGTTCTTGCAATGTGTTCTGCTTGACTGGAAGTAGGAAGTATTGGAAACTTTACAAGAAAGCCTCTTAACACATTTCCAGTCACTTTTTTTTTCAGACACAGAAGATTTGACTTTTTGAACTAGATTCCAACTTTGAACCTTATGAGTTTAATCAATAACTAAGAACATGTTCAGATTTTATTTTCAGCAATTCAGACATTTTGATCTAAAAAATACTACATTGCCTTTTTTCACTTGTCAAAACACTGTGACCAGATTCTCAGCAGCTGTAAATGAGTACAGCTGCACTGAAGACAAAGGACCTATGCTGATTTGCACCAGTTGTAGATCTGGTAATGGATCTGAGTCTTTAAAAAATGATCAGCCATATACTGTTATGCTATATAGTATCTATTGTCTGCTCTGGGCTTCATGAATATTTTTATCCAGCTGTAGACTGGCATATGAGCAAGAGCAAATACTATTTATAGCCAAAAACTATAAGCTGGCATGTGAAGTGCTTCCGTTTCTCCAGAAAAAGGTATTTTTTGACTTAGTGAAGCCTGACCTTAGCAATGATTTCCTATAGAATTTTGAAGGATAAGTGGGGTTAGTAACAAAGACTGTATCTGAAAGTGTAGAGCACTGTTTTTTGGCAAGGAGCTGGGAGCAGAAGTTTTGACATGCCAAAGCCTTACCACAAATATGGCTCAGTTCTGGGCCAGCCATTCACACTGTGCCAGTTCAAAATGCACATATGTCCAGGAATGCCTTTCATCCAGGCTAGTATGGGAAACACAGAAAGTAATTTTGTTCTGCTTCAGCAATTTAAATGCTTTGGAGTTTCTAAGTACCATCAACTTGAAACATCAGTATCCTCCAAACACCCCCATTGGCTATTTCCTTTTTCCTAGCATACATAAAGATCCTTTGTACAATTTTCCCCAAGAAGGATGACAGTACTCTGATAATGTATAATTAATAGTACATAACATTTGCAAGATAATATAGGCTATTAATATGTATTATTACATGTTTTACAAGGCACCCATTATTGTGATATCTTAGTACAAATTTATATTATTTCTAATAGATAAACCTTCTCCAATATCCTTCCAGAGTTCTCTGTCCTTTTTGGATATGGATGCCTCATTTCCTGTAAATTTGACTTTAAATGAGACTTGGACTCCTAAAGGCCTAAAGTCACTTTTGAAAATTCTACCTGGGGTCTTGAGAAGGGATTTGAAGGACAAAGTAATGTGTGGCCTTAAAGAGCAGATCAGCAAGGGTCTTTCATGCATAAAGCTATCACGGAAGAAGGCACAATTATTTTTATGAAAAGCTGACAAGGTTGTGGAGAGCATTAAAGGTGAAGAAAGACGCACATGGGCGAGAAGTTATAATTTAACATAGCTATGTAGCAGCAAAGGCATTTTGCTAAAGTAAAGAAAAAAACAAATGGAACATAATTTCAATCAGGAGAAATTAGTCTCAAGCTATGTGCCACTTGAGTAAGAAAAATACCAGTTCTGGTAATTTTATCAGATCTCCCAAGTTAGGCTGGGTAGAGCCTGGTCATTAATTGAAGAAGAAACCCCAAAGAAAATGTAGGGTGCTCCATGAAAATGTTGATGATCCACTAGGTGGAACTTTTTCCTCTGAGTCAGTACTGAATCATTGCCCTAGCATTGGTGCTGGAGATGCTGGATCAAATACAGCCTGGCACAGTTCCCATTGACTCTGACGGGAATGTGCCCCACTTTCATCCCTGATGTATTAGGCCCTCTGTGTTTTGGATTTAACATAAAGACTATGGGTAAAATCCTAGCCTTATTGAAATCAATGGCAAAACTCCCATGGACTTCAGTGGGGCCAACTTTTCACTCTGGGTCTTGACACTTTTTGGTCTTTAACCCCTTTGTTCTTGAATTACGTAGGATGAAATGGAATCTTACATGAGATTCAGACAGTTGTTGACTGGAGCATCAGAAGGAAAGGGCATGGGGAAGAGGTGGGCTGGAAAATCAAAATGGAGGGAAATTGCATCAGGAAGGTGGAGAACAAGAGGTCAAGTACACTAGGAGCAGTGGTGGTGGGACAAGTAAAATGGAAGCTGGGAAATATGGGGAAGAGTTGAAAGGAGTAAGAAGTATAAAGGAACTCAAAGACCAAGGGTTGGGTGTTCCAGGAGGTTAGAGAAAATGGAATGGAAGTATCAGGGAGCGATTTACTAGGGAAAGTAGTGAGAGAGCTTTTTGGGGCTGCATTACAGAGAACAAAGATACAGTTTTGGCTGGAGGGGGGAGAAAGCATATATGGATGTTGCAATGGGAGAATGGAGGGTGACGGAGTGGTAGGAGGCCAGGTTTAGATCTAGACCTGTGTGGAGGACAGAAGTCCCTTTTCACAAATGCTAATAATCAGTAACTGATGATCAATAATTTATCAATAGCCAATAATTGATTGAAATTTTAATTGTGATTATGTTTAGTGACAGGTGTTCTGTTGAATCTGGATTAGTTTAATAATAAACCTCAGATAAATTAGCTTTGATAAACCTTGGTAAGTCAGCTTTGATTGGATTTATTAATCAAACAGTTAGTACAGACAGCACATACACAGAAAGGCATACAATTACAGGTCTGTCTCATCTTACGCACATTTAACATGCACGATTTCGGCTTTGCGCGGTCAGCAAAAAAAAAAAAAAAAAAGAGAAAAAAAAGCAATTTATGTACTGTTCCTGTAGTGTGGGCGATTCCGCCCGACATTAAAGTCAATGGGATTTCGACTATACGCGGTTTTCACTTTACGCGCTAACCACGGAACGTAACCCCAGCGTAAGATGAGACAGACCTGTACCAACATCTGTGGAAGACCTTCCCTGTAGTTTCTGACAGCCTGTGTTCAGATGGTCTTACTTCCCCATGACTTCTTAGGGTAATTATACCCTTGTTTACCCTTCACTGTTTATCATTCCAACCCTTACCTATTTTCTCTTTTTTGGTACAGACTTCTGCTTATCTTAGGGTATTTCCAAGGATCTCTGTTCCATTGCAATTGTCCAACTGTCTCAACATTTAGTTGTTAGTCAGTGTCTATGCCCTTTTTTGGATAATTTCATACATTATACATCTTGTGATTGGTACATTTTAAAATATATCTTAAACAGTTTTTAAAATAAGCTAAGGGTTACTGCTTGGCAAAATGCCATTCTTTAAAGTTAGCTTTATCTTAACTATGAAGCATCATGGGAGTCTTGCAATCTTTCTTTGCCTCTCTTTAAGTGTCAACACAAACAATTTGGAGATTTAGAATTTTGGCTTCATTCTGAATTGGAAGAAACCCAAACATTTTGACATTCTTCATGAAGGAAAATTCTGAAAAAAAATGTTTCAAAGTGATCAAAACATTCCATCTTGATGGAACCACATAGTCTGATGAGATATGGTTCTGTCACAAATTCTCTAACCAGTTCTAGTTAGATTCAAGTTCTACAGCATGAGGAGAAGCTCTGCAACTCTTTGATCTGAGAGTGATCTTGAGGTGCTGTATGCGGAGTTCATCAGAATCAAGGTCTTTTTGGCCATTTTTTTAACAATGTGGATGTTAACCCAATGTCCTAGACAATTTGGAAATTATAGTCCCCATACCTAAATTACTCCTTTAATTTTCACTGAATACACAATTCTTCCCTTGCTTTCCTACATTTTTGTAAAGTTTTTCTTTGTATTGGAGAATAGCTGCTTTTTTACAACCCAGAAGAGATGAAGTCATTCGTGTATGTACATAATTTGTAAAGTCCTTTGTGATCTTTCAAGATGAAAGACTAAATAATGTAGGATATTATTATAGATTTGCTTCAAATGTATTATATTTCCCCATAGTGAGTGCTAATTTGATCAAACCTCAGATAACCATAGTAATAGCCATGGCATAAGAAGCTGAATAGAATAGAATTAACATTCATGTTGTCCTATGTCCTTAAAAATTGCTCCTCTGTTATACTGGTGTTCAAAACCATGTTTTACATGTCTAGTCTAGTAGCTGTTCAGTGGCCCATGAGGAGCCTGTCCTATTGAGAAGGAAGGTTAGCAGGCTGCCAAAACAGAAATTGGGGCAGTCAGAGTTGGTCCTGGTATCTCTAATGTCTTAATAAAGGCCTCCACACTGTGAAAATTAGTACAAAAGTTATGTTTGCCTTTGAAAACTTCCATTCTTTTAGAACGTATACTATTTTCTATAAGCTGAAATGAATGGTAACTTAGCAATCAGCCACCATAGATCTGTATTTTTTCTACTCCTGAGTTGAGCTACATTAAAAGCTTTAAATTAAAGTTCAACCATGACAAATCTCATGAGATTTCCCATTTTAACTTAGTAGGAGCATTCGTCTGTAAATCTGTGTCAGGTCTCACAAGTGCCATCTGCACTTTTCTGTAATGTAGTGTTCTCCACTATACCATTACAGCTTTGAAAAGCACAGAAGTTGAATTAGAAAGCACAAAATGCAAGGCTGAGTTCACAAAGTTGTGTTTCTGAGAAGGACAAAGTCTGAAGGTTTGGTCAGATGTTCACTTCATGGAAATAAGTGGCAGTTTTTTCCACGGTTTGCTGTAGGCAGCCCCCTAGTTAATGCAGAAGATATTTGTCTTAAAAAGGAAAAATATGGCTTGCACCCTCTCAACATGTATAAAACAAAAAAATGGCATGGAACGTTTACTAATTGAATTCAGAAAATAAATAGATTTCTTCTCAATTTGCTTTTTTTGTGCCAAAGAATTAGGGGCCAAACTCATTGCAGCATGACATCCACATGCTAGCCTAGGTATTGCCAGGGGAACAAATGATTAGCTGCCACAGTTAATAACTGAGAGTGTTGTGTGTGGGTACAAACAATATTCAGAGCAAACGATGTCACTAGCTCATTACAAACTTGGTGAAGAATTGCAGGACCAGATTCTACTGTTATTCACACTGATGTAAATTGAGAATCACTGCATGGAAGTCAGTGGAGAGCTGCATTCTCATCGCTGAGAGAAGAATGTGCCCATAGTGCCTGAGAGGTGATGCGTCTGGTGATACTCCAAATTAGACATACAATGTTGACAAATCTCATGATTTTGTCATGAGTCTAGCAATTTGGGGTGATCTTTTTCTTTTCTTTTAATTTGTCTCATGAAAATGTGATGAAAGGCTTCTAGCTCACAAATTTTCCCTTATTCAAAATGGCCTCCATCTCCCATGTCAATGGAGAGGAAGCCAGCAAGATGACCATTGCTTCCCTGAAGTTTATCTGCACATGTAAGTGAAGCTAGGGTGACCAGACAGCATATGTGAAAAATCGGGACAGGGTGTGGGGGGTAATAGGAGCCTATATAAGAAGAAGACCCAAAAATCGTGACTGTCCCTATAAAATGGGGACATCTGGTCACTCTAAGTGAAGCTGCTGCTAATAAAAATGGCTGCCACCTCCCAATATTTTCAATGAGACTGAAGCCATGTCCACAGACAAAATGGCTGCCACTGTATGGTTTATGGGGCTGGGCAGGACACTCTTAGGAAATGAACTGTGAGGAGCAGCAAAGACTGAGGGGATGAGCATGGAACTGGTGGAACAGGAGCCCAGATCTAGCACTTGCATGGGGAATGGAGGGCAGCTGGGGGAAGGTGCTGGGAGGAGGAGACTAAAGGGAGAGTAGTAATGGGAGCAGGAGGGAGACTGAAATAGTGCAAGAAGAAATTGTTGGGGGGGGATGCAGATAAAAGTTATGGGGGTGGGAGATGGACAGAATGGCAGCTTCCCCACCCTGAGAGTAGTGCAGGGGTCGGCAACCTACGGCACGCGTGCCGATTTTGGGTGGCACGCCGCTGCCTGCCGCAGTTCCAGCCCCACTCAGCCCCCCCGCCCACCGCTCTCCCCTGCGGGGGCAGGAGGCAGAAGCTTGGACCTGCGGCAGCCAAGCTCCCCCTCCCCCGCTTCTTCCCCCAGCTTGGTGCTTTCCTGCCCCTCCTCCTCCCTCCCGACGACCAGCTGATCGCCCGGGGAATGGGGGTGGAGCCGAGCCACAGCATGTTCGCTGCTCCATAGAGGAGGCAGAGAAGAGGTAGGGACGGGGACTTGGGGAAGCGGGTGGAACAGGGCATATCCCTTCCAGCCCCTGCCATGAGTCGCTCAGGGCAGGGGGCTGGGAGCGCCCCACAAGCCGAGCACCCCAGCCCTCTGCCCTCACACCTGAAACCCCCCACCCCCCCCTCCTCCCCCCCCCCCCCCCCCACACCCCGCCTTCTGCCCTGCACCTCCCCACACCCCCAGCCCTCTGCCCCACCCCTGAACCCCCCCACCCAGCCTTCTGCCCAGCATCTCCACACACACCCAGCCTTCTCCCCTGAACCCCCCACACACACCCAGCCCCCCGCCCTGAACCCCCCCCCCCCACCCTTCTCCCCTCACCCCCCCCCACCCCCACCCCCCCTCCCCCCCCCAACCCCCCCCCCCCCCCCCTCTCCCCCCCCCCCCCCCCCACCCAGCCTTGTGCCCTGCACCTCCACACACCCCCAGCCTTCTGCCCTGCATCTCCACACACACCCAGCCTTCTGCCCCGCACCTCCACACACCCCCAGCCTTCTGCCCTGCACCTCCACACACACCCAGCCCTCTGCCCTGAACACCCCCCCACACCCCAAGGCCTCTGCCCTGCACCCCCACACACCCCCAGCCCTCTGTCCTGAACCCCCCCACACACCCAGCTTTCTGCCCTGCATCTCCACACACACCCAGCCTTCTGCCCTGAACCCCCCACACACACCCAGCCTTCTGCCCTGCACCTCCACAAACACCCAGCCCTCTGCCCTGATCCCTGAACTCCCTCCCCACACCCAGCCTTCTGCCATGCACCCCCCCACACCCCTAGCCCTCTGCCCTGAACCCCCCCACACACCCAGACATCTGCCCTGCACCCCCACAGCCCTCATCCCTCTGCCCTGCCCCCTCCCTCCCCCCCAGGTCTGGGGTCCCAGCTGCCAGCCCCATGCCAGCCGGCGTCCCGGCCGCAGGCCATGCTCAACCCACTGCCTAGGTGAACAGAACCCCAGGCTGGCAGCTTAAGATCAGCATTTTAATTTAATTTTAAATGAAGCTTCTTAAACATTTTGAAAACCTTGTTTAGTTTACATACAACAATAGTTTAGTTATATAATATAGACTTATAGAGAGAGACCTTCTAAAAAACGTTAAAATGTATTACTGGCACGTGAAACCTTAAATTAAAGTGAATAAATGAAGACTCGGCACCCCACTTCTGAAAGGTTGCCGACCCCTGGGGTAGTGGCATAATAGAGCTGTTCAGCCAAACAGCCAGCTTCTCTCTTGTCTTGCAACTCTTCCTAATTTCCCCCACTACAGAAGTGCAGGGTTCCATTTTAAGCAGTTCACACTGCATGCACGCATATGTGCATCTGTATTGTAACATACAAAATATTGTACTAATTGATCTCATGACCTTTAGTCCTTTTTTCTACTGAAATATTAGTTCAGAGTATGACACCTCCACGCAAGATTTAATGGCAGGTCTGAAATTAGTTTACATGAGTGGTTTACAGTAAATCATTAACATTATTCATTCAGAATAAAAGTTCTTGTTCAAATAATATTCAAACGTATAAATTAAATTAACAGATCTCAATACATTCATAATTAAACTTTCCAGAGCATGCTTACTTTGACTGCTGCACAAAAATCCGGTCCTGAAATACTATAGCACTAAGCAACAATAGAGTAGTTTAGGTAGGGTTTTAAAAAAAAACAAAGCTGGCATTCTGGGAAAAAAAGTTCACAAGACATAAAGCAGTATACATCTTGGAATCTCAAGTCCTTCTCTAAGGGGCCAATCTCTTGCATGTCATTGGATATGACATTATGAGAGTGTGGTCCAGGTGACAGGGCCCTAGACTGGGACACTGGAGTTCTAGTTTCAAGTTCTGGCTCTGCCACTGCCATGCTGTGTGACCTTAAACAAGTCATTTCACTTCTCTATGTCTCAGTTTCCCCATTTGTGACGGGGGGGGGGGGGTATAATGACACTGACCTTCTATGTAAAGTGTTTTGAGATCTGTAGAAAATAAGTGTTATATAAGACTAAGCATTATTGGATTAAGAGAACACATTGATGAGTGAGAAATGACTGCCTTCAATGGAATTATATCCACTAACACCAGGCGTGCATTTGGCTCCAAGTTTATTTTAAGTTACTATGTTGATTGATTTTTTATTTTTTTTTGCTTATCACAATGTGCTGATCTCACAAGGTACTGGATGTTCAGTGAAATGTTTGTGCATGAATTGTATTAGGGTTTGACTTTATACATTAAAAAACAATGTGTGTGTTTTTGATGTAGCTCTCTACTGAAGTTACAGAATGTACCAGAGCTCAGATTTATGTAAATAACAATTACATTAGAGGAGGAGGGCTTTATAACTTCTTCCAACGTGTCTCACGTGCTAGGCACTATGACATTCAGTACCACTGGGCAAATACCTCATTCAGATTTCACATGTATGTACAGTGTGCAGAGATTTACATGCCTGGGCCATCAACTCTACTACACGCTAATATAAAATGACATGCTGGCAATGTGCTATTCTGTACAGTAGATGATGATGTATGGAACAGTTTATATTTAATCAGCCTGATCAGATGTAGCATTAGGAAGTTAAGGGCTAGATTGTGCCTCTCTAAGCAGGCAAAAATAGGTAGGAACAACAGTCCCAGTGCTCCCCTGAGTCCACAAACTTCTCTTTCCTAGCAATCTGTGAGGCAAAAGCCAGCCCAAGATGATGACTCAGACTGTCATCTCCACACTGTCTAGAATAGCTGTCTATCTGAGAAGGAGATCATTCTAAGGGTAGCACAGCAGGTGCATAAGTGCTCTTGTGAAAAGAGGATAACCAAAGGGAATGGGTCCTAAGGCACAATACCACCTGCATTAGGGCAGCTCCCCATCACCGTCAATGTGGGGCAGTATTAGAACTCCCACACATGAACACCAATCTGACTAGATGATTATATGGCCCCCATCACTCCAATAATGCGGCATCCTGACGTCTGATGGAAGCAAAATGGAACACTTACTACCATACTCTCAGCTTTAAACACCCTTAGGATGAAAATCACAGTATTAAGGAAAATATTTTATAACTATCCTTATTTAATAATTTACAGAGAACTGATTTAAGAGATTTATTTTATGTCTGTGCTGTTCCATCTCTCATTTGGTCCATTTTTATTAGTGTATTACTCCATCATTTGTTTCATTCCTGTGCCATCACAACAGAGTGATTGCCTGTAGTCTCTGCTGTTATTTTAGTAGCTGTACTTTCTGTATGCTATCTGTTCTTCACCATCTTGATTTTCCAGTTTTATTCCAGCTTGCAACCCACCTCCCCACTTTCCATCTTCTAAGCCGAATCCTCTTATAAAAAGATACATATGGCAACTGGGAACCCCTAGTATTTTATTTCTGTTTTATTTAATTATGGACCCAAAGCAAACTCCAAATGCAAGATCTCTTGAAATTTGGAGTAGGGGGATCATCTAAATTCAGATATGAATGTAATAACTGGTCCCTATTTCTAATGGCTTGAAACAAACTTCCACATCTATGACACCTCCTATATTCCCCTGAGTTTGGGTGTTTGAAATGAGGATCTCTAGTTTCATAGAGTATTGATCTAGTTGAACAGGTGACTGAATAAGGGATTAGATCCAGGGAGGACAGCAGCTACCCAAATAAACTTTTCTTGGAAAGCATTTTGTGGTTTTGTACAAGTTGCATATTTTTTCAAAAATGTTTGGTAATGACTAGCTGTATTATTGTGAGCATTCAATACAAATTTCATTTATACAAGTTGCAATACCACCAAAGACATATGTTCTTAATAATAGTAAAAAAGAACTAGCAATTTGTTGCTGCTGTTTGAAATTTCTTTCCAAGTACATTGGGAACATAGTTCACTTGACTACATCACTGCACAATAAGCAACATCAACGGCAAGCTATTAACACAGCTGTCATTTCAATTTCGAGCTTGTTTTCTTTCTTTGCTATACATTCTCTGTCACTGAAGACTCATCTCTCAGCCCTCTGTCATAGGATTCTAGCCAATAACAACTCTCAATCTTAAAAATGTCAAGCAAAATGAAAAAAAGGGAAAATCACTAATGAGACAGCCACCCTTGTGGGGTCCCATTTATACAGGTTTTGCTGGTTAAAGAGAGATAGAAGCAGGGCACACTGCACCACTGCTGCTGCTAGTGTCTCTCGAATATGAGTATTGTCTATCTGGACTAGAACTGGACAACATTTTTTGGAGGCATAAACAGTTTATTCATAAAAAAATGCAGTTTTGGCCAACCCAAAACTATTTGCAAATTTTAGCTGATTAGTTTCAGCTGGGGAAAAGATTTCAGGACCAATAAAGTGTGTGTGCGCGTGCGCTTGGCCCCCCCTTTTATAAATTTTAGCTCAGTAGGGAGGGGACTTACCGGGGATGTGGAACTCAAATCTGTTCTTTGAATCAGGAAGAGAGAAGATTTGAATCTACAGCTCCGACTACCTGTCACCATGCCTCAATGAGTAACAGCTGAGGATGCCAGATTCAGGACAAACTGCTGAGAAATAGGGCAGACTCACCCCCAGACTGGTGGTTATTCTATCATTAATATACCAAGCTAGTAACAAAAGTTAACTTCTGTCTCACCACACCAATTAATAAGAAGTAAAAACTGCAGTCTCCTTAAGCATCCCAGCCCTTATTTCACCACCCAGACACTAGAGTTTATGATGAGTGATTACTGAAAACCAGTTTCATCAAACAAAGTGTTCTTCTGATCTCAAGAGACCAACCACAGAGCCAGGTCAGTATATAACTCAGATCTTACCCAATAATCACACTGCTGCCAATCCTTTGGTAACTGAAATCGAAAGGTTTACTTATAAGAGAAAAGAAGAAGAGAGTTTAATTGGTTAATAGATCATATACATACAAGCATTGCAAAGTTCTTGTCTTAGGTTTGTAGCAATGATGTTAGACTGCTGGCTTGTAAAGTCTCTGGTAGGTTCCAAAGATTGGAAGGTCCTCAGTCCATAGATTAGAATGCTCCTTTTAGTTGTAAGTCCAGAGAATCATAGCAGGAAAGAGGCAAGATGGAGATGTTTCCAGTGTCTTTTTCCAGGCACCTGGCAAAGGTATAATTTTCTGTTTCAGACAAAGCCACAGCCTCAGTTTGTGGAAAGTTACAGGCACAAGATGGAGTCCGGGGTCACATGAGCAAGTTACATGCCCTTACGTGGCTTGCTGACTCACAGAGGCAGCCATTACCCATATTCTGGCTGGGGAGTCCACAGGAAAACTCATGGAGTGGGACGAGCTTCTTCTATGGCCCATTGTTAGAGTGAAGTGTCCTTTAATGAACCGTCAACACATAGCTCCCTGGTGCTAATGTAAATATTATCTGTCACCCAGGAACAAACACATCTGGGATCAAATACATAGCCAATATTCATAACTTTACATATAAAGATGATACATGTATATAAACAGGATAATTATATTTAATAGATTGTAAATTTTCCATTGAAACCTACCTTACATGACATACTTTGTATAAGATTTGTTGCAACTGTATAACAGTGGTAGCAACAATTATACAAATGGTCATCTTTCTTATAACCAGCATCAACCCCCCACCCCCAGGGGAGTGCCTTGTCTACCAGGCTATAGAGTTGTTCTCACCCTCAGTCTATGGCACAATGAAAATTTAAGTAGTTTTACAAAGTGGAACTGCTTCAGTAGGAGAGATTGCAAGAGCCCCATCCCAAAGTAGCCTCTAGCCTGAGGGTAAGAGCAATTACATGGTGGGAGAGGCTTGAGTTCAAGTCCCTGCGCCAGAGCGGGGGGATTCAAATCTGGGTCTTTCACATCCAAGACAAGTGCCGCAACCACTAGGTTAAAAGGGGAGCACTTCCTATGTTCTGGACCAAAATGATTTTTTTCTAATTTGCTGACAAATTCCAAACATTTTCAGAATTGAACCAAATATTTCCCCTGATTTTTTTTTCAGTGTGCTGGCCAAGCTCTAATCTGGACACCTCCTGAAGTTCAGGTGGCAGAACAGAGGAAATTATGTAAGGGTGTGGATAGAGGAGATAATTTTGGTTGCCGGTCTCGATTTGTAGCCAGTTTATTTAACTGGAATAAAAGTAGAAACATAAAAATAGAAACCAAGAAAAACGGCTGGTTTTCAGAACAACCATTCAAGGGCAAAGTTCACCAAAGTGTGCTGAATCTGCCTCATATGAAGTATTTCGCTTGTAGGGAGGTTGCCTTTACAATATTGTGGCTTTATCTAGCACAATATACCAGTTCTCATTATTTATATTATGGTAGCACTTAGAGGCCAAGGCCCCATTGTGCTAGGTGCTATACAAACATATAACAGATAGTCCTCACCCCAGAAAACTTAAAATTGAAGGATATATCTACACAGCAAAGAAAAACTAACAGCTGGCCCTTGCCAGCCAATTCGGGCTTGCAGGGCTTGGGCAGTGGGGCTGTTTCACTGTAGTGTAGACTTCCAGGCTTAGGTTGGAGCCTGGGTTCTAGGATCCTGCACGGTGGGAGTGTCCCAGAGCTCAGGCTCCAGCCCGAGCCCAGAAGTCTATACAGCACTGAAACAGCTCCGAAGCCTGAGCCCTGCGAGCCCGAATCAGCTAGTATGGGCCAGCCTCAGGTTTTGCTTAACTGGGTAGACATACCCTATGTCTAAGACTATAGATAACAGGTGAATCAAATGAACAGAGGAGGGGAACACAGGGAACATTGGGGTGATATTGGTCAGTGTGAAGCACACTGGTCACAGCAAATAAGCTGCCTAACCATTGATGAGTATTTTTGTAGGCACCATGGCAGAGAGGGAATTGAAGGAGGCAGCTCTGTTGGTATTTACGAGGAGCTCTTCCCATGCATAAGCAGTGCCATGAGAAAAAGTGTAAGGTGCTTGTTGGAAAAAATTTAACTGCTCTTAAAGGAGCCATACACCTAATCCTGACTGTAACATAACTATTTCTGTTGTCTAGGGAGATGTTCACGTACTTTTTTTTTTCTATGAAATCATTCAAATTATAGTTTCATGGTTCCCAGATAGCTTAAAGTTCCCTTTTTTCTATTCTTGAATATATGCTTCTGCAGCCTCTATTCTATTTTTCACAGCATTCACAGCCAACTAAGAGCTGAACTCAGGAAATCAATTAAGTACAAGAAGACCCTTGACTTCAATGGGACTTAAGGACATCATTTAGGGTATGTCTACACGACGAAATTAGGTTGATTTAATAGAAGTCGATTTTTTAGAAATCAACTAGATACAGTCGATTGTGTGTGTCCCCACTAAGTGCATTAAGTCGGGGGGGTGCATCCACAGTACTGAGGCTAGCGTCGACTTTCAGAGCGTTGCACTGTGGGTAGCTGTGGGTAGCTATCCCACAGTTCCCGCAGTCTCCGCCGCCCATTGGAATTCTGGGTTGAGCTCCCAATGCCTGATGGGGCAAAAACATGGTCACGGGTGGTTCTGGGTACATGTCGTCATGCCCCCCTCCCTCCCGCCGTGAAAGCAACGGCAAAAAATGGTTTCTCGCCTTTTTTCCTGGGTTACCCGTGCAGACGACATACCACAGCAAGCATGGAGCCCACTCAGCTCACTGTCACCGTATGTCTCCTGGGTGCTGATGGCAGATGGTGCAATATGATGGCTAGCCGTCGTCGTTGTCCCGTGGGTGCTCCTGGCTGACCTCGGTTAGGGGGTGTCTGGACAAAAATGGGAATGACTCCAGGTCATTCTCTTCTTTAAGTTTCATCTCATGGAGATTCAGTCCTGCCTGGAATATCATGCCAGCTGGAGGCTTCTGCCTCAGACTGCTCTCCCAGTCAGCAGCACCACGCGGTCGCACCTACATGATGGGGGCTAATTTAGCTACAACGAGTGAGGAAAAAGATCTTGGCGTCATTGTGGATAGTTCTCTAAAGATGTCCACGCAGTGTGCAGAGGCGGTCAAAAAAGCAAACAGGATGTTAGGAATCATTAAAAAGGGGATAGAGAATAAGACCGAGAATATATTATTGCCCTTATATAAATCCATGGTACGCCCACATCTCGAATACTGTGTACAGATGTGGTCTCCTCACCTCAAAAAGGATATTCTAGCACTAGAAAAGGTTCAGAAAAGGGCAACTAAAATGATTAGGGGTTTAGAGAGGGTCCCATACGAGGAGAGATTAGAGAGGCTGGGACTCTTCGGCTTGGAAAAGAGAAGACTAAGGGGGGACATGATAGAGGTATATAAAATCATGAGTGATGTTGAGAAAGTGGATAAGGAAAAGTTATTTACTTATTCCCATAATACAAGAACTAGGGGTCACCAAATGAAATTAATAGGCAGCAGGTTTAAAACAAATAAAAGGAAGTTCTTCTTCACGCAGCGCACAGTCAACTTGTGGAACTCCTTACCTGAGGAGGTTGTGAAGGCTAGGACTATAACAATGTTTAAAAGGGGACTGGATAAATTCATGGTGGCTAAGTCCATAAATGGCTATTAGCCAGGATGGGTAAGAATGGTGTCCCTAGCCTCTGTTCGTCAGAGGATGGAGATGGATGGCAGGAGAGAGATCACTTGATCATTGCCTGTTAGGTTCACTCCCTCTGGGGCACCTGGCATTGGCCACTGTCGGTAGACAGATACTGGGCTAGATGGACCTTTGGTCTGACCCAGTACGGCTTTTCTTATGTTCTTATGTTCTACCCCAGCCTACCCCTTGCTCCCATGGCTCATGAAGCCTGGACAGTAGTAAGGAGCAGTTCAACTATAGGCTGAGTAAGTGCATAATGGTGGTAGAATGTGCCTTTGGACATTTAAAAGCTCGCTGGTGCAGTTTACTGACTCAGTTAGACCTCAGCAAAACCAATATTCCCATCGTTATTACTGCTTGCTGTGTGCTCCACAATATCTGTGAGAGTAAGGGGGAGACGTTTATGGTGGGGTGGGAGGTTGAGGCAAATCGCCTGGCCGCTGATTACGCGCAGCCAGACACCAGGGCGGTTAGACGAGCACAGCAGGGCGCGCTGTGCATCAGAGAAGCTTTGAAAACCAGTTTCATGACTGGCCAGGCTACAGTGTAAAAGTTCTGTTTGTTTCTCCTTGATGAAAACCTGCCCCCGTGGTTCACTCTACTTCCCTGTAAGCCAACCGCCCTCCCATCCCCTCTTTGATCTCTGCTTGCAGAGGCAATAAAGTCATTGTTGTTTCAAATTCATTCATTCTTTATTAATTCATCACACAAATGGGGGGATAACTGCCAAGGTAGCCCGGGAGGGGTGGGGGAGGAGAGAAGCACAGGGGTGGGGTAGTTGTAGGGGCACCCCCTAGAATGGCATGCAGCTCATCATAGAAGCGGCATGTCTGGGGCTCTGACCCGGAGCGGCCATTTGCCTGTCTGTTTCTTTGGTAGGCTTCACACGGCACTGCTGCAGGTCCCTGTTATAACCTCTGTCCTTCATGCCCTTGGATATTTTTTTCAAATATTCTGGCATTTCATCTTTTGGAACGGAGTTTGGATAGCACGGATTCGTCTCCCCATTCAGCAATCAGATGCAGTACCTCCCATTCGGTCCATGCTGGAGCTCTTTTGCGATTCTGGGACTCCATGGTCACCTGTGCTGATCAGCTCTCTACGCTGGCCAAACAGGAAATGAAATTCAAAAGTTTGCGGGGCTTTTCCTGTCTACCTGGCCAGTGCATCTGAGTTGAGAGTGCTGTCCAGAGCGGTCACAATGGAGCACTCTGGGATAGCTCCTGGAGGCCAATACCGTCAAATTGCCTCCACACTACCCCAAATTCGACCCAGCAGGGTCGATTTCAGCGCTAATCCCCTCATCGGGGAGGAGTACAGAAATCGATTTTAAGAGCCCTTTAAGTCAACAAAAATGGCTTCGTCGTGTGGATGGGTGCAGGGTTAAATCGATGTAACGCTACTAAATTCAACCTAAACTCATAGTCTAGACCAGGGCTAAGTGTTGTTGGCTAGGGATGATTTCCTAAAATTAATTAGCCATGCAGCCTCAGTTTCAAAAGATTACAGCAGGCTGTCAAGTTTTGTATTTACTAGTTGTTTTTTGTTTGTTTTAATTTCTGCTCAGATCCCTTTTGCCTGCTTCAGCCTGTAATAGCGATTCCCTTTGCAGAGGATAAGCAAGGTGCCAGTGTAAGAAACTAGATTGTGTAGCATGGAAAAGTTTTCTCTTTGATTTTGGGGTGTGATAAATTGGAAACAGTAATCTGATACTAAGAAGGCTTCCAAATAGTGTAAACTGTAAATCAAAGCCAAGCTAAAATCCAGGGATATATTTGCTTCCCAAGTCAGGATCTGACCTGAAAGAGATGGTTTATGGGAGCTTGTGAGTAGTGTTTAAAATGCAATTTTAGCTACTCGGGTCTCTGTGAAATAGGACAACTGAATCCCCTAGTGACTCAGGTTAATTGAATTTTAATGAATCCAGCCACTGCTTTTTAGTAACTAGTTTGCCTGGTAATAAACTCAAGATTACAACAGTGGAAAGCAGGGTTTCTCAAACCTGGGTTTACAGACTTTAATTGTGTGCTATACCTTGCAGCTAGCAGAAGCCTCTTGGCCTTCACAAAAGTGGGATGAAACTTGGAACAGTAGTACCTCTTGCTTTCACTTAGTCTGCACATAGAGTATGATGTGTCATTTTCATGGTATTTCATCTCTGCCATGGCCAGAACCTGGAATGGTTGAATAATGGAAACAATAGCTAGAAACTGCACATTTTCATACCCCCAAAAAGATTTAGTCTGTGGTTAGAGTAAAGGTTGTGGGGAGCTATCTACATTTGCTGAACTGTGTGCCCTTTTGCACTCAGGCCTGATTCAAAGACCACTGAAGTCAATGAAAATACTCCCACAGATCTTACTGGGCACTGGATCAAGCCTATGGACAGGAAAACCCTCAATCAGAAACCTATCCTAGCGTTTGTCAAGATTCATGATACCTTTTGCCTCTGTATTATGCTTTTAAAAGTTGCATATGATACTGTTTTTCCTCCTGCCTCTGCCAGTACTACTATTGAACCACATCAGTGAGCCCCTCAGTCATTTAAAAAAAAAAAAGCAATTTAATTGCATTGCCCAAGGTTGGATTTTTATTATTCCCAAGAGAGGAATCATATAACTATTGACAATGTACTACATATTGCCTGCAGCTTTTGTAAAGGCATTCTAAGTATACTTGTAGTCCAGTAGTTCCAAAAGTTAGGCTGAAGTTCATAGTAAGTGTCTGATTTTCAGCACAGCCTTAACCCAGCGTCCGTGTTTTCACCTAAAGGCCAGCATTTTAACACCTGGGGGCCTAAAATGTCGCTCCTAACTCCATATTTAGACACCTAAGTATGTGGCCTAAATAGGCTGAGCACCTGCAGGTCTCATTTGGAGTTGTTGGGTGCTCAGTGCTTCTGAAAATCAGCCTCAAAGTTTCTCAAGTTGGGCACAAAAAAATGGAGGCATCCAAAATCCCAGATTTATTTTTGTAACTCCTTATTTTCAAAGGCTCATCTTCCCTTACATCAGCCCTAGAATTAGCTTCAGTTAATCAGTGTTAGTAGAACACACTGAACTACTCAGGCAAAAGATGCTATGTAAAGTTCTGCTCCACAGCCCATTGGAAAGACTCCTACTGTCTTCAATAGAGCTGGATCAGACCCTCAATGAAAAGGGAAAGTTACAAACTGACCTCTCAAATCCTTTGAGGTTTGCTTCTCGCTGGATCTGGATCTGAATGTAGATTTGATATTTATAGTACTCTAAAAATTATCCTATCCTTGTCAATATGATTTGTAAATCTCCCATTTTCATATCATGCTGAACATGCCCTGTAATTCAACCTTGTCAAATTCTACTCATCCACTTACCTGAGATGAATGGGGGGGTGGGGTTGTTTTTGTTTTTAATAGACAAGTAAAATATTTTCCCCCCTCCTTATCATCATTGCAAATTGTAGAGGAATAGATTTTTGCCTCTCCTGCTACACTCTCATGGCAAGTTTGCCAGGCTTCTGCAATCAAATATATTTTTGAAATGTGACATTTAAAGCATAATCGTATGATTATCACTTCACATTTCTAATTTTATATACTTTGTCCCTCTTCATCAAAACAACCAAAACCAAGGGAGAGGTAATGGACTCACTTAGCTTGTCAGCTCTTCCACTTAGATTCTAAGGTCGTTGGGACAGCCACTGCCTCTGTCTTCTGTTTGTGTAGCACCCAGCACAGTGGGCCCCTGGCCTATAGGTGCTACTGTAATACAAATAATAAATAATAAAATTTATAAGGACTGAACCAAGGCTCTTGGCATAAAAAACTCCAGTTTTTCTAAAGTGATTTTAAAATACTTAGTCCAGTCATGTAATTAGAGACTGTATCATAATTGATATGCACGGAGGGCTGAATGAAGGTTGCACAGGCAACTTTAATCATGGCATTTTCTAACTTTTCAGTGCTTGACTTTGCAACCTGAATAATGTTCTTTTAACATCGTTTTTGTGTGTAATTCCCTAGATTGTTAAAAAGGCAAACTGAAAAAACCAGAAATCCCATCATGTAGCATCCTGTTGACACATATGAGGTTCATCTCGAGGGTTGAAATCTTTAGATCCACTGCTCAGGCCTCTGCCACTAGAGCTAATGAACTAACTGATAGCAGTAATAGGTTTCATCCTCTGTGTGGACTAGCACTAGTGGGAATGACCCACCCACTCTGCTAGTGGGTTTCAGAGATATTTGCTGACAGATGAGGAATCATAGAACTGGAAGGGACCTCGAGAGGTCATCTAGTCCAGTCACCTGCACTTGTGGCAGGACTATGTATTTTCTAGACCATTCCTGACAAGTGTTTGTCTAACCTGTTCTTAAAAATCTCCAGCGATGGAGATTCCACAACCTCCCTAGGCAATTTATTCCAGTGTTTAATCACCATGACAGGAAGTTTTTCCTAATGTCCAACCTAAAACTCAGGAATCTTGGGTTCCTTTCTAGGGTCTGGATGGGATTATGCTCCAGGGGAGACAGACTTTCTCCCAAAGGTTCACCCCACATTTCCCCTATCTCTGTACCAGATCTTTTAAAAGTAGAGATTTACTAGAGCTAAACAATTAACATCTCTGAATATTCCATCCTCACTGATCATACTCAAGCCCCTCACAACTCCTAGTACTGATCAGACTATGCATGAGCCATTCCCACAGAGCGAGTGAGCATGCTTCAGTCAGGGTTACAGGGCCAAGGTGGACTTTTCCCGTAATGGCTGCTTTGGGCTGGGGTGCAGCTGGACAAGGGAACTGAGAGCAGGGAACTCGTCTCTTCTGTGTTCTCAATGGGCCCCTGCTGGCACCCAAGAAGGAGGAGGAAGCCATCTGATTCAAATGCAGGGGGGACACAAGGCAGACTGGGGGAAGGGAAAGGAGTGGAGTGGGACAAGGAGTCTGGTGAGACTGGATGGAGGGAAAGAGAAACTGTGGCTGGCTGGGCAAGTAGACAGGGACTGGGAGCCAGTGGGGAGGAGAGGTGGGAACTGGGATTGGTTCAGCAGGGAGACTGGGACTGGGAGCAATGAGGGGGAGAAAACTGGGGAAATGCTGATGAGGGAAATGAGGGGGCTGTAACTGGGAGACAGTTGGCTGGTGGAGGACACTGTGAACAGAGGAGGAGGGGAGAGGGGAAAGACTGCGATTGGCTGGGCAAGAAGACTGGGACAAAGAGCTAGGAAGAGAGTGGGGTGGAAACTGAAGTTGGATGAGGGATGGGGAGGGAGACCATGACTGGGAATCAGTGTGGGGAGAGGAAAGGGAGTGTCAGGAGGAGGGAACTGAGACTGGCTGGGCAATAGAACTGGGCTAGATGCGGGGAAGGAGAGAGAGAATGAGTGGAGGAAGAGATTGGGACTCTGACAGACCAGAGAGGGAAACTAGTACTGGCTGGGCAAGGAGAATGGAACTGGGACAAGGAGCCACAGGTGGAGAAGAAGACAGGAGAGGTACAGGAACAGGTTGGAGGGGACGGAGCAGAAGGGGTGGAGCTTTGGGAGAAAGTCTGTCCCTACTAAAGCACACTCCCATCCAGAGCCTGGGAAGGAACTCAAGATTCCTGGATTTTTTAAGGGGACATCAAAGGGGACATCACCAACACAAGACCAGTCCCCTGCTAACTTTCAAGTCCATGCTCCAAAACATGGGGCACCAGAGCATTTCAAAGCAAAGATCACCAGACCTCTAACATGGACAGTACAACATTATTTTCAGTAGTCTTCTTTTTGGAAACAACTGAACGATATTGGCTGAAATTTTCCAAAAAATATTCAGCCCAAAGCAGACACCAGGCATAGAATATTTCAGCCAAAATGATTAAAATGTAACAAAGTTATTAGTCGCTGAAAAGAGGGTCTTAAAATGAGAAATGTTGGGCAATGTTAATAATAGGTGCTGCTATCAGCCCTGCCTATGATATGGTGGGGGCGGGCAGGGGGGAGCTTTTGCTACTAGCTACCAGATGGGACTATTAGTAAGGAGAAGAGAGCTGTAAACCTGGCTCCATTGAAGGCAATGACAAAACTCCCACTGACTTCAGTGGAACCCGGGTTTCACTCGAGTCTGTCAATAACTTGCTGCGTGCTCTTGGACAAGTCGCTTAACTTTTTTGTGCTTCGGTTTCCTAGCTGCAAAGGGGAAATAATAATGCTTACCCCCTGTTTAAAGTGCATATGAGATCTTCAGATGAAAAGTGCTATGTAAGTGCTAAATGTTATTAACTGAGAGTTGAATTTGCACAGAGCCTTCAGTGGGGTCACATGGTGGGAGAGGGTTAGTCAGAGAAGAATGTGGCCCATCAGGTACAGTCCCAACTGTCCTATTGAATACTTATTGTATGTTGTTTTTTTGATTCCCTTCTTCATTATTCTCTCTCCTAGGAAATGACTTGTGTTCACAGTTTGAAATGTATCTGTGGCATGCATCTCAGATAATGACACAATGCAGAAACATTATTTCTGCAATGCTACCTCAATATTTTAAACATTATTAAATATACATTGCCTCCCTTCTTTCCTCTCTGTTCTTTGCTGACAGATTACAGGGAAAAGGCTGGGTGAATAGATGCCCATCTCTCTTTCAGAGTTATAGTTGCTGAACATAATGTATTGTGTATCTGCCACCTGACACACTAAGGGGAAAATAGTGTGACAGGCATAGATGTGGCCATTTCTTAAGTTTAAATCAGCTCCCTCAGTCACCTATCCAAATAAATTTAACTGCAATGTGCTGCGGATTTTTGAAAAATCACATATGAACTTTAACAATAAATGGCCAGTTTCTTGCTGTAAGGTAAATTTATGTACAAAATATAATCACTTCTGCATTTCTATATTTTCACCAATATAGTGTCAATACAAGAATCATTGTTAGTGCTGGATTTAGTTTTAAATTTGGAGAGGTATTTGGTTTTTTAAATTTATTATGCATCATTATAAATGAATCCTGGAAAGAGAAATTGCCTTCCCTTAAAAATAAATAGCAATAATTTGTGTGGTATAATCCTGAGTAATAAAAATCTTACTGTGGTAATGAGAAGAAAATCACCTCAGTAGTCTAGCTGGCAAAAAATAGATGAGGATAAACATGATAATACAACAGAATACTATAAAATAATAAATATGATGAAGACAGCAAGATGCTGACTGTAGTTGTTTATGGCAGCAGTGTGTTCTGGTTTTATATTCTGGGTAGAAAAAGAAATATAATGAAGATAATAAAATAAAATGTAGGGTTTCAGAATTAATGTGGTCTTGTCAATAGACATACTTATTTACTATTGCTTTTTCTTTTCACTTTCAGTACAGGAAATAATTGAAGTAATTCAAAAGCACAGAAGAAAGCACAAGCAATATGTGTAATCAAAAGAAATCTACAAAAATATTTTGATCCTGATGCTCAGTTTCTGTAAATCACTGCTCTGTTGAAATCCATGGAGTTATGCTTATTTTCACCAGCTGAGGATCTGGCCCTTTATACAAGGCAGGTTGGGAAATAGGTACATTGATAAGGAAAGTGAAAAATGTGTGAAACATGTTTTCTTCCTTTTGTAGCAATTTTGAGGTGAGTGCTGTACTTGGCCTATTTCAGTTCTCACACCTTGAGTATGTAACAAAGAAAGTCAAGGTGGCATTGATCCTTCCTAACTGTATTCAGAATAACTGCAAACACAGTTGTTTTCATGTAGACAGTCCTTGCTTGCCTGTACTAGTAGTCATTTGCGTGTACAAATCAGATTTCCATTTACAAATGTACAAAAGGTATTTTTGAAGGTGCAGTTTTGAGGGTCACTTTTTTAAAAACCGATTTACAAAAATGGCATCTCACCCGTGCTCTTACAAGTTGCTGCTGCACCCATCTATGCATGTCAACTGGTACCTGCACAGGCAAAGCTGCAGTTAGACATGCAGTTCCAGATATGCATGTGTGCTGCCCTGTGTAAATGCACATGTGCAGATTTTGTGCATGCAATTTTGCAAGCTCAGAGGTGCCTTTTGAAAGTTGAGCCCACAACATCTTATGAAAGCAGAGGAAGATAATGTTGCCCTCTTCTATTGTCATTACTATTTCTGGAGAAATTATTCTATTGGCATCCCATCCACACATGTTCATTGCATATGTCTGCTTAACAACCCAAATGCACTGATACACCGAATCAAGAGCAAAAAAATTGAGACAAGAACCTACTGTTACAAGAAGAAATTAACAAACAAAACATCTGCATTTATTTTACTATGAAAGGAAACACTGTGGGAGATGCAATTTTTTTTTTAAACCTATTGCACATCAAACTGACTGTAATCATATCTTGCACTTTTCTATAGCATCTTTCATCCATGGTTCTCAAAGCACTTTTTCAAGAATTAGTCTTTACAACACCACTGTGAGGTAAGTAATTGCTATCCTCATTCTATACACATGGAAACTAAGACAAAGATAGTTTAAGGACCTGATTCAACGCTCACTGAAATCAGTGGGAAATTTCCCTGTGATGCTTCTCTGTTTAGTTTTGAAGTGCTTAATTACTGGTAATTTTTAGTGGCATTTCAGCAAATTAATAAAAGACCATCAAAAGGGAAAAGTTAATGTAAAGCCAAGGAGGTTTGTGAATTTGTTTTAATTCCACGGATTGATCATAAACAGTTTTGTATGCATATTCGCTATTCAAGGTGTGTTCATTATTTGTGATTAGTCAGACAATTCACATGGCATTGTTTCTGTTCTTTGACCTCCATTAATCTAAAATACTGCTTCTGTAACTACTTGCTCACATAGATCCTGGGTCTGTCTCTTCATCTGTGTTTGAATAGCACCCACCACAATATTTATAAGTAGTAGTAAATATTTATTTGGTTGGGATTCGGGCCCCAATGTGTTGGGCACTGTACAAACATAGAAAACAGACAATCCCTGACCAAAATGATTCACTCAGAAGATGTGGGGACTGATCCTGATTGGGCCATTTAGATGCTACCATAACATGGGGCCAAATTCTCTGCTGGTATAAGCTGAATCCCCCACTAAACTATTATTGTTATTATTTAATGTTATTAATTTTAATTAATTTAGAAATTTCATTATAGAAATATTTATCCTACTGATACTGCAGTCATCAAATAAAAGTTCCCAGAAAGTGAATGTAATAGGATGTGACCATGGCCACAACACATTTATTATAAAAATGTGTTGCAAACATTTATTGGGGAGAGGGAATAGCAGCATTGTCTTAGCTCTTCTAAGGACCCCTATGTCTTTAGCAAATAGGGTGACCAGACGTCCCGATATTTCGGTCTCTGTCCCGCGTCCCGACCGATCTTAGGACAGAGATATCTGCAGGCAGCACTGTGGGGTTTTTTTGGGGTTTTTTGCTCAGCCGGAGCCGGGGCAGGACTCGCTCGGCTGGTTTTTTTTGCTCAGCCGGGACTCGCTTGGCTTATTCTTTTTTTTTTCTCACCCTCCCCCCCCCGTCCCGATATTTTCTTCCCCTCATCTGGTCACCCTATTAGCAAATATACCTTTTGACGAGATAGTAGTTCTTATTAAAAATACCTCTTGAAATAGATTGTTCTGCCTACACTTTCTACGGGAAATGATTAAAGAGAAGTTTCAGAGTAGCAGCCGTGTTAGTCTGTATCAGCAAAAAGAACAGGAGTACTTGTGGCACCTTAGAGACTAACAAATTTATTTGAGCATAAGCTTTCGTGGGCTACAGCCCACTTCTTCGGATGCATAGAATGGAACATACAGTAAGAAGATATTTATACATACAGAGAACATGAGAAGGTGGAAGTAGCCATACCAACTGTAAGAGGCTAATTAATTAAGAGAAGCTATTAACAGCAGGGGAGAAAAACTTTTGAAGTGATAATCATGATGGCCCATTTCGGACAGTTGACACGAAAGTGTGAGGCTGCTTCAACATGGGGAAATAGATTCAATTAGTGTAATGACCGAGCCATTCCCAGTCTCTGTTCAAACCTAAGTTGATTGTATCTAGTTTGCATATCAATTCAAGTTCAGCAGCTTCTCGTTGGAGTCTGTTTTTGAAGCTTTTTTGTTGCAAAATTGCCACCTTAACGTCTGTCACTGAGTGATTAGGGAGGTTGAAGTGTTCTCCTACTGGTTTTTGAATGTTATGATTCCTGATGTCAGATTTGTGTCCGTTTATTCTTTTGCGAAGAGACTGTCCGGTTTGGCCAATGTACATGGCAGAGGGGCATTGCTGGCACATGATGGCATATATCACATTGGTAGATGTGCAGGTGAACGAGCCCCTGATGGCATGGCTGATATGATTAGGTCCTGTGATGGTGTCACTTGAATATGTGGACAGAGTTGGCAGCGGGGTTTGTTGCAAGGGTAGGTTCCTGGGTTAGTGTGTGTTTTTGTTGTATGGTGTGTGGTTGCTGGTGAGTATTTGCTTCAGGTTGGGGGGCTGTCTGTAAGCGAGGACAGGTCTGTCTCCCAAGATCTGTGAGAGTGAGGGATCATCTTTCAGGATAGGTTGTAGATCTTTGATGATGCGCTGGAGAGGTTTTAGTTGGGGGCTAAAGGTGACGGCTAGTGGCGTTCTGTTATTTTCTTTGTTGGGCCTGTCCTGTAGTAGGTGACTTCTGGGTACTCTTCTGGCTCTGTCAATCTGTTTTTTCACTTCAGCAGGTGGGTATTGTAGTTTTAAGAATGCTTGATAGAGCTCTTGTAGGTGTTTGTCTCTGTCTGAGGGATTGGAGCAAATGCGGTTGTATCTTAGAGCTTGGCTGTAGACAATGGATCGTGTGGTGTGTCCTGGATGGAAGCTGGAGGCATGTAGGTAAGTATAGCGGTCAGTAGGTTTCCGGTATAGGGTGGTGTTTATGTGACCATCGCTTATTAGCACAGTAGTGTCTAGGAAATGGACCGCTTGTGTGGACTGGTCTAGGCTGAGGTTGATGGTGGGATGGAAATTGTTGAAATCATGGTGGAATTCCTCAAGGGCTTCTTTTCCATGGGTCCAGATGATGAAGATGTCATCAATGTAGCGCAAGTAGAGTAGGGGCGTTAGGGGACGAGAGCTAAGGAAGCGTTGTTCTAAGTCAGCCATAAAAATGTTGGCATACTGTGGGGCCATGCGGGTACCCATAGCAGTGCCACTGACTTGAAGGTATATATTGTCCCCAAATGTGAAATAGTTGTGGGTAAGGACAAAATCACAAAGTTCAGCCACCAGGTTTGCCGTGGCATTATCGGGGATACTGTTCCTGATAGCTTGTAGTCCATCTTTGTGTGGAATGTTGGTGTAGAGGGCTTCTACATCCATAGTGGCCAGGATGGTGTTTTCTGGAAGATCACCGATAGATNAAATATCTTCTTACTGTATGTTCCATTCTATGCATCCAAAGAAGTGGGCTGTAGCCCACGAAAGCTTATGCTCAAATAAATTTGTTAGTCTCTAAGGTGCCACAAGTAGTCCTGTTCTTTTTGATTAAAGAGAAGTTTTCCCCAAATAAATATTTCTATGTTATCCAATTAAGAAGTGATAGGTGGATTCCTGCAATTCTATTACGTTCATAGAACATTTTTTTTCAAATTTGGTGAATTTCCTTTAGCGTTCGCTATGAAGTAGAAAACAAATGGCTCAAAAGACAACACTAGTTCTAGAAGGAAAGGAAGAATGTGGGGTTTAGTTTTACATTCACAGTCACCCACATCATCCAGGGAGAGGTCAAGGTGAGATTCTGCACTAGAAGAGACTCCAGCACATGCTCTACCAAACTGAGTGATGATATCATACCTAGGGTACAGCACATTTCCTGAGTGCAGGTAATTTGTCTGTTCATTCGTTTCCATTGGAGAAAGATGTCCATTGTCTAGAACTCTAGTTGTTCTGAGATAAAATGAGAGATGTTTTTCTTCAGTTGAGACTGCAGCCTGCTCTTGTTCAGCTCTCAGGTAAGTCATGAGGAGCCACAAGATTACAGTTTTGAACTGTGTGTGTTACTTATAAGGTGTTTATCACTAACTGCCCCTTTCTTAGTGTTGCCAGTTGTAGTAACTCTGTCCTGAGTCTTGTGAAATTTGATTAAATTTGTAGCCCTTATAGTAATGGGGAAAAGCTTCAATATGTGACCTGAGTGCTCCATAGAGGCTCCAAAACCCAAAGGTAAATAAAAAGAAGGCAATCTTTACCAAAAAAACCCAACAACCTAAATCTCATAATTTTGAGGGGAGGGCTGACTCATGATTTTTGAATGCTTGGGATTGGTAATCTTTGTCACCTGAATAAGATTTAATTGTGATGGGACCTAATCCAATGCTCAACACAGTCTGATTAAATAACAAAATAGTAGTAATACCTAGCTGTCTTCATCCGTAGATCTCAAAACACTTTACAAATTAGGTCAGTATCATTATTCCCATTTTACAGGTTGGAAAACTGAGGTGCAGAGCAGTGAAGTCACTTGCCCAAGGTCACCCAGCATGCCATTGGCAGAGCTGGAAATAGAACTTAAGTCTCCTGAAACCCAGTCTGATACTCTATCTAGTAGGCCACATTGCCAAGATCTTATTTGTAAGCTCATTGGTTTTAATGGGCATTGGCTTATGCCCATATACCACTTTTTATCTGAACATCTCAACATGCTTTGCGAAGAAGGTCAGCATCATTATTCCCATTTTTACAGATGAGGAAACTGAGATATAGAGAGGGGAAATGATTTGTCCAAGATCACTCTGCACGTCAGTGGCAGAGCCAAGTACAGAACCCAGATCTCCTGACTCCCAGTTCAGTCCTCTACCCACTTAACTTATTAAATAAATGTAATTAAAAATGTATCCCATCAGCATGTTTTGTAGAAGTGTTATCACATCTTCAGAGGATCCAAAAATAATTGTTTTGGGGAAACTTCATGGTATTTCTAATTATAGAACGTATTTTTATGACAAAGATTGTAATGAGAACACAATCTCCAACCCACCTGGTCCATTCTTGTGATAAAAGCTCTAATGAGGGAAGAAAAGGTAGAAATACAATTTATTCTTACGACCATCTGAACAAAACATCTAACAACAATACAGTCTAGAGTTTTTTTCATCAAATGCCATGAGGATGGACATTTTTTCCTGTTTAATCTCTTCTAGAGTGGCTCACAAAGAGATCTTCCAATGTAAAGCTTCATTAACAAAGAAACAAAACAACAACTGTTCTCAAGTGCTGCCAAAATACCAATTATTATACAGGTAACAAAAGCATATGGGTACTTTCCAACCCTCCGGTAGTATGGGGATTTTGCTACCTTTGACAGCTGTTACATATTTCTATAAGATGCTAAGTACATTTTTTATACTTACAAAGAATGTGATTGTTTTTGACTTGGTAAGATAAATATTTTTAAATTTTGTTTTCTCCAAATTCAATTATAGCTTGCTATTAACTAAAGAATCACCGTTTCTGTTTTATTTCTTTTAAGCATAGCACAGGGACTTCATACAATAAGAGGGCATTCTCCACAATAAGCACTCTTGGCCAAAACTGACTGAATTATACTTTGATCAGTTGCCTTTTGTAAAGAGGTGAGTGGTGTTCAGTTATCCAGCATGGCTCCACTACACCACATTACCTCCCAATAACTGTTAGTATTGCTCATGAATCAAATAACCTTTCAAGCTGGCTCATAATTTCCCTAAGTATAGCCTTGGGAAAAGGATACAATAGTGATCACATAGAGAACTATGAGCGTATGATGATGCTTATTAGCTATGCTGCAAGTTATTGTTATCTGGTGTCTGCAGTAAAAGCAATACCACTCTGAATGTACAGTATATAGTGCCTTTCAGCATTTTACCTAGGGTTCTCAATGTTCTTTGCAATACTAATTAGTCAAGTCTCATGCCACTTCTGAGTTATTATACAAACATTATTATTGTTAATTAGATCTTTTCAGGCGTACATATATGTGTGGTAGATGCTTTCCAAACCTAACAGAAGGCATAGTCCCTACCATAGAGTGTTTACAATCCATCTAAGACCCTGATCCTGCAAACATATTGCATGGGAGCCGTTTACCACTCATGTGTAAATGAACGAATGTTTGCAGAGCCCAAAAGACATATTACACCTAATTTACGATAAGTAAACATTAGGCATGGAGGGATTAGGTATGTCAAAATAGGCCCCAAAAATCAGTCGACTCTTGAAAATACTAGCCACATTTTCTTGCTTAAAGTCACACAGTAAATCAGTAGCAACGGCAGAATCAGATCCCAGACATGCTGACTCCCATTCCCCCGGCTGTAACACCATACACAACAATGCATGCCTTGTACTTCTACGAAGCTGTAGTAAAGATATTTTTCACATTGTATCACTAATCCTGAAACAGTCATGCAAAGCAATGGAACTCCCCCAGCTGCAATTAAGCATTTTCTTTAATACAAATAGTGCCATGTTCGTTTTGTTGTTGTATTTAATTGTTGTTTTATTTTTGACTGGTGCTTTTTATGTATATGGTGAGTGTGTGATAGTCTCATGTCAGAGTGAGCAGCTATAATAATACTCATTAATGAAGAGCAGAGTTGGTTTTAGTACAATAAATTCATGCATATTGTACTTTGTCACAGGCAGAAACTAAAGGATTTGTAACCTCTTTAAGTGCTAATAACTCCTCTCTTGCCAACTGCTGCTGTTTTATTACTAACTGATAGGCTTTGAATGAAACTCAAATGTAATGGGAGGCATATGGAGAGCTTTAAATAATAAATGGCATTAGAAATAGAAGGCCCAGTAATATCTGGTCCTGAAACACAGGGCTTGCAAGAGACAGGTTTACTTGTGATGGCAAACCTAGAGAAGCTTTCAAGAGTTCAGATACTTATCAAAGCTGGAAAACTCACAAACGGAGGTTCTCATAAGATATCTAGTCCTTCTGTTTCTGGTGGTAATTGGAACTTGGAAAATGAGGGGATGAAAAAAATGGGGTAGACACTACTGTCTGAATGTTGAAAGAGTAGACGAAATGCAGAATTGAAATCATTAGGAACTTTATGTGTGAAAGGACTGCAGCATTGTGCCTCTAAATGTTGTAACAGAAGTTGCATCTGAAGAAGTGGGTTTTTTACCCATGAAAGCTTTTGCCCAAATAAATCTGTTAGTCTTTAAGGTGCCACCGGACTCCTTGTTGTTTTTGTGGATACAGACTAACATGGCTACCCCTCTGATACATAACATAAGTGGTGCTCAGTATTTGAATGCATGAGATATTGTTCCAGTCTCCTCCTCTAGTGGGCTGCTGGAGTCATTTGAGGAATATGGGACAGTCAGGCCACCTATCCCACTGGCCAACAATGGCCCGTTATTTCACAGACCATTTGGATGGCTTCCTCCACTGGCCCTGAATAAAGAGCCGGATTGGCTAGCAGGCTGAGGAAGCATGCCTTCCAGTAGGGAGCAGCAAGAGGCCAGGTCATTTTACCCTCTGCTTCCCACCTGAAAGGAAGCATTTTTTTAAATTTATTTCCAGCGGCTGCCAGGTAGCCACCCTCCTCGGGAGTCCGGCCATTCTCCTTCCCTGCACTCCATCCTCCACACTTTCATTATACTGTTTGATAGCCAACAGGCCTTCCCTGTGTGAGTGACTCCTGAGGCCTCCTCCACCATGATCCTGCCACCTGCTCAGCCATCACTACAGCAATCTTTTACACTTCAGCGAGGCAGGCTGCTGAGGGGATGCATTGGGCTACTGCCACTGTGGCTGCAATCTCCACTGTGCCCCTACTAGCCAGCTGACCCCACCCCTGAACACTTTCTGGACTATTGGATAGTCATTTGGGGATGTGCTGAGAGGTTCCCCACCATCCCACCATGCTATCAGTGAAGCCTGCAATAAAGCTAAGCTGTGCTCCCCGTTGTGCCAAGAGGGCCAATAGCTCAAGCTATATATCCTTCGAGTGTCCTCCAGAAACCCTGTTAAAGTGCTCAAGGGACTGGACTGGAATGCGGCATTGGGGTTTTGGGTGTCTCTTCGGCTTTGTCTACACTTAAAGAGTTTTTGCGCTGTCAGTTTCACCAGTGATAGGAAACCGGTAAAAGAGAAGCACTGGTTTGCGTTCTCACTTACTTCCACAGGTGTCAGAGAGTGTTCACATTTGCAGCACTTCCATCGAGGATGAGAGCAGCGCACTGAGGGCAGCTATCCCACAGTGCAGCTCTCTCCATTTTGAGGATAGGTCTTGTGGGAAGGGGTGGGGGAGGTGATCGCAGGGCATCCTGGGTCCCCGCACAGCCTCCTGTCCCCAAACACTGATCAGCTCCAGTAGCTCAGCATTGCTCCAAGCAGGGGATCATTTGCTCCATGGAGCAGGCATTGTCACCTGGCCAGATGATATGTGAGCATTTGCCAAGAAAACAGGAAGGGGAGTTTTAAAGTTCCTGGGGCTTTACAGAGGGAGGGGCGGACGTCTGTTTACCTGGCATCACAGCAGCAGAGCTGCTGGCCAGAGTGGTCACTTAGGCACTGTGGGATATCCTGCGGAGGCTAAAAGCTGTGTAAACAGGAAGAACGTGTCTTCACTTGTACATCACCACAAAAGTATCGCCGGTGAGAACTGTATGCCTCTCGTGGAGGTGGGTTTTCTGTTTGAAGTGAAACTTCTGAGTTTCACCACAAAAAGTCATTGGCGAGTGTAGACGCTCCCGCGGTTTTTGTGCAAAAAAAGGGACTTTTTGCACTTTAAATGGCAAGTGTAGACAGGCCCTTCCTTCCTCTCCAAAGGAACCGCACTTCTGCCAGGACAAAGAGCAAGGTGGGTGACCAACTTCAATTGATGAGAAAGACAAGCTTTCAAACTACAGGGAGCTCTTCCTCAGTTCTGGGAAAAGAGAGTCACAGCTAAATATAAGATTGAACAGATTGTTTAGCATAAGTATTTAGAACGTATTCTAAGGGACCATTCAAGATGAAGTGGTCCATTAACATCCCTGTAGTCCTAGGACTAAAACGGGGGTTAGTGGGTTGAAGATTGTTGTAATAAGCCATAAATCCAGTCTCGTTATAAAGACCGTGATTTTTAGCATCTAGCAAAGTTATGAACTTAAGCTCCCAGGCTTGTCTTTTGAAAGTGTTGTGCAGGTTTCCTGAGGATGAGGACTGATAGGTCAGATATAGACTGATCGCTTTGTGAAAAGTGTTCACCCGCAGGTGATATGGTGTTTTTATCTGTTATCATTTTCCTGTGTGAGTTCATTTGAGAGCTTAGTGATTGTCCGGTAGAATTTTTACTATAAGCTGCGGACTTATCAGCTGGAAGTGACAGAGAAGGAGAAAGACCTGGGTGTATTGGTTGATCACAGTATGATTATGAGCCACCAGTGTGATGCGGCTGTGAAAAAGGGTAATACAGTACTAGGTGAGGTATTTCCAATAGAGACAGGGAAGTGTTAGTACCATTATACATGGCACTGGTGAGACCTCATCTGGAATACTGTGTGCAATTTTGGTTTCTCCTGTTTAAGAAAGATTAATTCAAACTGTAACAGGTGCAGAGAAGAGCTACTAGGATAATACGAGAACCGGAAAACCTACCTTATGAAAGGAGACTCAAAGAGCTTGGCTTGTTTAGCCTAACCAAATGAAGCCTGAGTGGAGATATGATTTCTCTCTATAAATGCATCAGTGGGAGGGAGAGGATTTATTTAAGTTAAATGCCAGTGTGGACACAAGAACAAATTGATAAACTGGCCATCAAAATGTTTAGGCTTGAAATTAGATGAATGTTTCTAACAAGCAGAGGAGTAAAGTTCTGGAACAGCCTTTCAAGGGGAGCAGTGGGGTGAAAAAACCTAACTTGTGTCAAGACTGACCTTGATAAATTTATGGAGGGCATAGTATGATGAAATTACCTACTATGGCATGTGGCATTGCCTACAATGGTGTCCCATCACCGGCCATTGGAGATATTTGCTGCTAGCAGTCACAGATTGTTGAAGCTGATTGTGGTGTCCAGGAAGTTGATGCTAGTATGGAAGTGTTCCAGAGAGAGTTTAATGGATGGGTGGTAGTTGTTGAAGTTGTGGTGGAAATCTATGAGGGAGTTTATGTTGTCTGTCCAGAAGATGAAAATATCATAGATCTATCTCAGGGGTATCATTGATTTGTCCAGAAATTCTTCTTCCAGGGGGCCCATAAAGAGGTTGGTATATTGGGGTGCCAGCCTAGTATCCATGGCTGTTCCCATGGTTTGGACAAAGTGTTTTGTTCTTGAATGTAAAATTGTTGTGGGTGAGGACGGAATGGATGAGTTGGTGATGTATTTGGGGTGGCTATCTGAGGGTTGTCCATTGTCTTGTGAATATTTGAGGCAGGCAGCTATACTGTCATTGTGAGGGATGCTGGTCTAGGGAAGTGGCATCCATGGTGGCAAGGATGTTAATGTTGCAGAGTTTGTGGAGGAAGTTGGTTGTGTCCTGGAGGAAGCTGGCCCTTTGTTTGGTGAGTGGTTTCTGTGAGTCCTGATATTCCTTCAATAAGAGTGCCATTGCCAGATATGATGGGGCAGCCTGGGTTCCCTTGTTTTAAGTATCTTGAGAAACATGTAGAAGGTCTCTAGGGTGTGTATGTGGGGGATGAGTTTGTAAAATTTCTCTTGGAGTTGTACAGGGAAGGATTTGGTGATATCCTTAAATTCCTGGATAAACTGTGGTGTGGGGTCTTCTTTGAGTTCTTTATAGTAGGTCGCGTTGGAGAGGTGTCAGTTGGCCTCTTGTATTTAGCTGTGACACTCCAAGTACCTTTCCCAGACCTAAGAAGAGCTCTGTGTGGCTTGAAAGCTTGTCTCTCTCACCAACAGAAGTTGGTCCAATAAAAAATATTGCCTCACCCACCTTGTCTCTCTAATATCCTGGGACCAACACAGCTACAACAACACTGTATAGGACAAAGGACAGACAAAGAAGCTTCTGTAGAGGACCAATAGTGATGTGGAGAAGGGATAGGGAAGCAGAACCCACCACAGGCAAAACAAGAACAACTGTACCCCAGTGACAGTTCAGGGAGAAATGTGGGGATGCAGAATATCTTGGATGGAGATGTTTAATGTGATGGATGTTGCTCGTAACTGGTATGATTTTGTTTTCTGTTTACTGAATCTTTACATTTCTAGTGGGGGCTGCTGTGTACAGAGGCAGAAGTCAATTGGTTCTCAGACTCTCTGCACCCTGTTACAGAGGAGACACACACTGAGCTCTCTCAAGGAGGGTTCACTTTGTTTATTCTTTGTTTTATTATTTTCCTTATTCTAACATAAGACATTTAGACTGAAACTATATGATCATCCTTTATATAAGGAAGCTTGTACAAAGAGAACAGCTTCACAGTATTCAGCCAAAAGGCCCTGATGTCACACTTTGGGTGAAAAAAAAACAAGGAGTCCTTGTGGCACCTTAGAGACTAACAAATTTATTTGGGCATAAGCTTTCATGGGCTAGAATCCACTTCATCAGATGTATGAAGTAAAAAATACCGGAGCAGGTATAAATACATGAAAGGATGGGGGTTGCTTTACCAAGTGTTAGGTCAGTGTAATGAGATAAATCAATTAACAGCAGGATACCAAGGGAGGAAAAATAACTTTCAAAGTGGTAAGAGAGTGGCCCATTACAGACAGTTGACAAGAAGGTGTGAGTAACGGTAGGGAGAAATTAGTATTGGGGAAATTAAGTTTAGGTTTTGTAATGACCCAACCACTCCCAGTCTTTGTTCAGGCCTAATCTGATGGTATGTAGTTTGCAAATTAATTCCAGTTCTGCAGCTTCACGTTGGAGTCCCCCATCCTTTCATGTATTTATACCTGCTCCTGTATTTTTTACTTCATACATCTGATGAAGTGGGTTCTAGCCCACAAAAGCTTATGCCCAAATAAATGTGTTAGTCTCTAAGGTGCCACAAGGACCCCTCATTTTTTTTGCTGATACAGACTAACACGGCTACCACTGAAACCTGTCACTTTGGGTGGGGGATCTTCTGGAATTTTTCCATGAAACTCCACTTAGTGGTCGTGGTACGTTCGACTGCATAAACAGTTGTTTGCTGCCTGCTCTCAATGCCTTTGCTGGGTTCAGCTGGCCAGAAAGAGACCTAGTGTTGTGGTCAGAAGTTGTACATTAACATTAAAATGTGAAGCCTTCAGTAGTGACGTTTCAAGTAGAGCTGATTGGGAATTTTTCCGCAAGGCTTTTTTTTGTTGTTGTTGAAAAATGTGGATTCATTGAATCTCCATTTTTTTTTTTGTGGGAAAAGATCTGCTTGGAGCACCCATGGAGTCACCGCTTATGGTTCATGACAATTTTCATGATTTCATGCCTCCTCCTCAAGGGTTGATATGTCTGATTCCATGTCTGGTCAGTGTGTAATGTACAGATTTTGTGTGTTTGTATCATATTGCTATCATATAGTTGGCTGACAAAAAGAATGAGAGATTACTACTCCTATCATCTATTTTTAATTGAAGAAGGTTCTAGCCCTGGCTCCCCGTGTCTCTTTTTAACATTAATTATCTCCCTTTGTGAACATGGCCAGCAAGGATGTGGCACGGCTACGTAAGCTGGGAAATGAACTTATTCAGTGCATCCTATTTGCCAAAACCACTGGTTGGGCTACTATGGTACTACAACTGGAGCATACAGCTGCCTTCCCCTAGTACTGCCATCTTCCTGCCCCAGAGACAAAGCTAGTCCCATGGGTTCAAGTTGTTATGAGAGTGCTCTGTGTACATGGTTCGTTAATAGACAAAATGTCAGTAGATGGCTCTCAAGAATGTGCCATGCAGTTCTTTAGTTTTGTAGGATCAACAAAACTTCTTGTGCACTGCAAATGGCTTCCTCCATACAACTCTTTAGATCAGCCTCTGATACACACTAGTTCATATTGCCTTGCATGTTTTTTAATTTGTTAAAATATCCTACCTAGATGATTCCTAGATCAAATGAAATAACCGTAGATTTGCCTTGTGACATCTGTCAGAACCTGTTTCTTCCTCCTCTGGCCCACCCACTACACTCCCATGTATTTCTCCATCTGTCACAGCCCAAATGTGAGATGTGATGTCTGACAAATGCCCAAAACAAGAGGCACAAAAATATTCATGCAGAAAACTCAATTCTGTCGGATCCCTTACATTAGCGTGAATAACACTTTCAGTGACCTCAGTTTCATGATTCCGCCTTTTTTATGTCAGTAGCTGGCAATGAATGTGTAGGATAGTTCTCAGGTTTTCTAGGACACACAAAACATGTTGTGCACTGTCTGTGAGGAAGAATAGGAGTCAGCATCAGACAAATGTATCAAGGGAAATATTGTGTGGCCCCATCTAACCAAGAAGAAGAGGATAGAGTTTGCTCCTCAATAGTAAATAAACTAACTACATAAAAGGACAAACAAACTAAGCAATTTTGTATGTTTGTTCTGGTGCATTTATGTGACTTGTATAGTGTAACTTATTTGAATTCAGGATGCTTTGTAAAGTAGGACAGGCGTTGACACTATCTAACTTTTTCTACCTCTTGGGATGTTTTCTCTGTGCATCTCTTAAACGCCTGCTGTCCTTTTGGTTCCTGCTCACCTGTCAGACACAGTGAAATGAGACAATCTTGAGGATTTTGTTTATGTATAGACTTGGAACTTTCCAGCCACTGTAGTGGTCATGGAAACATGACAGGGTTGTGCATTGAATTTCAAGCAAATCATCTCCCAGGTATTTCTATCTACTGTGTACACTTCACCATCCTGATATACAAGTAAGTTTGTTAAATGGCAACTAGTTGAAGAATTTAACAGCACCTCTCCTTGTCTTTTAACCTGGCCACTGAGCACTGTAGGCCTAGAAGCAAATAGGATTTTATTGTATGTAAGAAATGGTCCCTTCCATTTTCCAAATTGACACAAATATGTTTCCCTTTAATATTGTTCTTGGACAACATGAACAATAGGTCTGTGTGTCAATAATTATCCTGGTTCAGGACGACCCTATGTTTTATGTTTCAGAGGGGTAGCCGTGTTAGTCTGTATCAGCAAAAAGAACGAGGAGTACTTGTGGCACCTCTAAGGTGTCACAAGTACTCCTCATTCTTTTTCCTATGTTTTATGTAATTTATCATTGCCATAATATCGGGTGTGGAGATTCTGCATGGACTGACTGATTTATGCCCACAATCCTCCAAATGAATGTGCACACTAGCTAATTTGCATACCTACACACTTGCCCATCTGCTCAAGTGGCAGCATGCCCACTCAAATGGTCCCATGCCATAGAATATAGCTGCCAACCAAAGATGGGCTGGGAGAGGCAGACTGTAGAACAAAGCAAGTGGCATCTCTTCCACTCATTTGTCTTCCTACTATAGAACAAAGCCATCCCACTGCTAGCCAACATATCACCCTCTTGGTGTTACTTGTTGCCTTAAATTGTATTGCAAATGTAAATGCTTATGAATATAATGCAATTAATGAATGAAAGTAATTAAGACTGAGGAATATCAATAAATTATTCCAGAAAGGAGGATGACTACATACTTGAGTAGCCATATACATGGACATGGATCAGAGACATTTTTCTTCACAGTGCCTGCTCTGCTTTATACTAAGGAACTAAGCAAAAACCCCAGTTTGACCTCTCCTCTCAGAACATGTCAAAGATTTGAATGTATTCAAGTTAGAACACTTGCTCACTATCAAAAACCTAGGACTTAGGATGTAAAAGAGAGATCTAGTAGAGTCTCTTGTTTCTTCTGTGACTTCTCTGAAAAGAACCTGTTTTAAAGAATCTAAAGTCAGAATAATTACAACTATGAGTTTAATATAAGCAATTTTTTTTACTTCTTTCTGCTAAGCCTTTAACAATGGTAACTTTCCTACCATTCTTATAGGATGTCTATTTGATTGTGAAAGCAGCAAAGAATCCTGTGGCACCTTATAGACTAACAGAGGTCACGAAAGCTCATGCTGCAAAACCTCTGTTAGTCTATAAGGTGCCACAGGATTCTTTGCTGCTTTTACAGATCCAGACTAACACGGCTACCCCTCTGATATTTGATTGTGAAGCTCTTTGAATCTGACCAGATCAATTATCTGGCACATTTTCTGCTATTCTCCTAAAAGTTATAAAGCACTCACTCCTGGGGTGATTAAGGTTCACTTGAAAAAGAAAGAGATTCATTGGGTCAACTTCTGCACTCAGATGTGTGTGTAAATCTCATTACAGTAGGATATATGTGATTGCTACAGGATCTCTCCAAAGAATCACAGGAAAAGCCACGGACTTCAGCTAGGTATTCATTGCATATCATCAGTCCTTGTTTCTAGGTACAGTACTTGTCCTCTAATTTGAATGTATGCAAACACATAACATACATCCAGACATGACGGTCAAATTGGATTTTTTTAGTTTCTCATCTTAGTGCAGGGGTTCTCATAATTTTTCATAGCATGGACCACACTTTATTGTCTCAAGGACACCTGCCACTCCCTCTTGCCATTGCACAAACTGCCACCACTCCCTGTTGCCTTATTTGTAATCTCTTCTCTCTCTGAGTCAATTACAACAATTGCTGATAAAATCATATTAGGAGTATTATAAGTAATATTTTAGCTGACTTTTAATGTAACTTTTAAAGCTCAAAATAAGGTAGAGAAACCTTGACTGTGGCTAGCAATTCTGCTCTGTTGGCACCAGTATCTAACCAGATACTTTTATGGTCCTCCTAACCATGATATCTGAGCACCTAAATCCAGAGCAACTTCTCTGATGTCAATGGTACTGCTCTGGATTTATGCTGGAGTAGCACAGTAGAATTTGGCCCAATGGAACTCATGTTACTTTTTATAAAATATTTATTGGGGGAAACTATGATCTGTTCTATGCAGATATATTTGCTTTGCTTTTTCTTATTGCCAATTGAGTAAACTTTCAGGCTGAAGTAGCAAAGATAATGACTTTAAAAAGAGAACAAAAAGGCAGCAATTTGCAGATACACCTATTTATTTCACTTTCCCAAATGGGTATCTTGTTATAAATAAATACATAATATTTCCATTGCAGCCACTAATGTATTAGGGTTTACAGTATGTGTTTAAATTTAATGGATTTTAGTTTACCCTTGAGAGAAGGGCAAAGTCTCAGAAAAGCAACCTTACTTCCTTTAGACAAGACATAAGCAATAACTGTGCAAATGCAGAACCATCTCTAAAAATAGCTTTCTGGCAATGCAGTACAAAGCAATGAAGTATAAAGGCAAGATACTCAGGCTCACGCTGCAGTGAGCTGTTCACTGGGGATTCTCTCAGCTTTAATTCAAGCTATTATGAAGTGAGCAATACAATGTAATATACAGCGACATAAATTATACTATTACATAAGCTAACTGTATTTCATGGAGTTTCACCTGACCAGATCCATTATGAGTCTGCTAAGGACATGACAAGGTGCTCCTATCACAAAAACTACCATTACAGTAGTTGTTAATTGGCACTAGTGGAGGTCTCATCAGAGAGGACAAGGAATGAAGGGGCATGGAGACTGAACTTCCTGCCCCTCACAGATCGTCATTCCAAATGACAGTGAAGGAACAATGACAGAGAGGGTTTGCAGGAACTGAAACTGCTGCTGCCCATCTTGCACTTTTCCTTTTCCAGGAACTTTAGCCCCCAGGATTGTCATCCAAACACCTTGCACTCCTGCAACTGGAGGCAATGGGCCTTTTGTCCTGGTGGGCTCCACTCACTGTTTCCAAATACCAGGTAATACCTTTCACAAGCACCACATTTATTTGACAATTAAAACATGTGCAATAGTTTCTTTACTGTTTTTGAAGAGCTAATTGAAGTTAGATATCTAACAGTACAGACAGCAAAGAATCCTGTGGCACCTTATAGACTAACAGACGTTTTGCAGCATGAGCTTTCGTGGGTGAATACCCACTTCTTCGGATGCAAGTATTCACCCACGAAAGCTCATGCTGCAAAACGTCTGTTAGTCTATAAGGTGCCGCAGGATTCTTTGCTGCTTTTACAGATCCAGACTAATATGGCTACCCCTCTGATACTTAACAGTACAGAGTATCAGTGACCACTCTGAGATTACAGCCCTGTCACAAAGGGTAATTAAGCCAGACTTTCTCTTTCAGCTTGCTTTTCCCTACTTCTTCCAAATCCATACATTCACATTCACCTCTTGGTTGTGCTGCTACTTTTAGACTTGGGTGCCTAAAGCTATGCCCTTAAATCCATAGTAGCCAGATAAAAGAGCTGCCTGAACATAAGCCTGGCTGAATACTCCATTTCCCTCAGCCCTGGTGGTTTCTTCTCTATCTCTGAAAATTGGACCACTTGTTTAGCTGACCTAAGGTTAGGCATCCTGATTTGAAAACTTTCTCCTGTATTTTTAGTTTCACTGTTTTAAAGAATGCCCTATACTCATTGTAGAGAATTAGCTTTTAATCCACTAACACTGAAAATAAAGATGACAAACCTGCAAATATGTCTTCTGTGAACAGCAGTAGCAGTTACATGTGCTGCCAGGGCAGAATAGATTTCTACTGTACTTGATCGGGAATAAGATATACTTAAAATGTGCTTTCATTATGAAACATAGGGCTAATGCAGACCATAGGGCTAATGCCCAACCCCTCCTTTAACTCCACCAACACACACACACCACCAAAACATAGGGGATTATTCATCCTTCCTCTTAGCTGCATTTTTGTTTCTGGATAACTGTGTGACAAAAGCCCATTTCAATGTGTTGCTCAAACAGCATTGTACTATATATGAACCCAATCCTATAGCTAAGGAAATTTCTTCCAGTGACTCCTTGGAATAACTTTTAAAATCTGTCTCTAAAATTCTTTGCATTTGCTTTGGTTAGTCCTTTATTTCATTATTTGTTACTCCTCTTTCACTATATGTGCTTCTGTGAAGGCTTAAATGAATACAGCAGCATTGTTTTGCTTCTCTTTTTTTCCTCCCCACAATAAAGGGAAACATTCTTATGGACATTTCTAGAATAATTTGGAACCTCTGACATCCAACTGTCATCAGTGTTTTAAAAGTTAAAGGACACAATCTGATATGCAAAAATCTGTAGGCCATTCTTTCCACACCTCAGGGCAGATCATCAGCTGGTTTAAATTGATGGAAGCATTGCTGAAGTCAATGGAGATATGGCAGTTTATTCAACCTGAGAACCTGACCGTAAATCAGCACAGACAAAACAGCTTGATAGGAGAAGAAATAGGTCAGCTGAACTGTTTTCATAGCCCAAATGGGGACCAGAGGAACAAATTCTAGACACTTACAAATTCACTCAAGCATTATAGATTAAAACTCTTCTGACAGAAGTTAAATCTACTGGGGCTTTAAGCACCATTAGAAATGTTGCCCCATTAAGGATGGCAAGAGAATGACTGAGTTACAGTTTACTTATCATCACAGACAGCCAGTCAGAATGCAGCAGAGGGTCTAATGTTGGCTGAAAATGAACCGTGATGCTCTATCAAAGTTCACTCACCTGGTACGTTGTTCTGGTTTATCTTGTCAATGGTGCACAAATTTTAAAAGTTTGATACAGAGGTAGGCCCAAAAAGCAGTCTGTTAAAATGCAGCACCATAAGACCAATGGAAGCAATTGAAGGAATGGGGGAAGAAATGTATAGACACATTTCAATTTAAAAAAAAAAATCTAAATATTAAAGGCCTGAGTTAAACCAAACCTTAAAGGTTAACATTGAAATTGTGTCTTTAAGAGCTCAGTCCTGTATGAGGCTGAGTGAACCAGCAAGGGGCTGAGCACCCTTAACTCTGACTGACTTCCATGGAAATTCAGGGCACTCAGTACCTTGAACCCTAAGTCACACAAACAAACAAAAAACCCTACTAAAACAACGTGAGTTACAGATAGAGGTCAGCCTAATATTTGGATTTCTCAGCTTCTGTCAATTTAAATTGGGCACTTGACAGCACACATCAGTCTCTCTATGAATGTTCTTTTAAACTTGATTTTAGCCTGTGATGGTGCCTTTTCCCTATAAGGCAATCTCTTTCCATTTTTTGAAAGCCACAAATTAGTAAAATCTAATGTTGTAGAGTTACAGTGGCTGAATATTAAGCTGTTAAGGTGCCTTTTCTGTCTGAGTTTTTACCTTTGATGGCTCAGATTATTCCCGTAGGTCTCTGTTCACTCAGTTTGAGGCCAGTGGAAATGAGAGGGGGGTGATAAAAGGGATGTTAAATTTTCTTCCGGGTTTCCTAATAGCCCTCATGGGAATCCTTTTCACAACTGGATAAGCCATTTGAAAAAAGAGCTTTTGAAGTACTTATTATTTTTTCCAATGTGTTAAACAAGGGTTCTTCCTCTTTAAAGAGCTTTGAAAGCAATTGGCAGAACAAAGGGACACTGATGATATAAAAGGGCAAAATAAAGTAGAAAATAACATGTAGTATTGATTAATCCAGGAGAAAATAACCAGGAGATCATTGCACTAATGAGGTTGGTAGCTGTGTGGTCAAGTAACAGACAATAGTGTGAATGTTTAGCCTTAAAATTACCTGCACATCCTTTTTCCCCTGACAGTACTTCTGGATAATTTGAAATACTCATTTTGAAAATGTTCAAGAGCAGTTATGTGTCATGCAGTGTAGTATGGCATCATGTTGCTATGTATAGGCACTGTTTGCTACATGTCTTGGTTTTGTGTCATTTCCCTTTTGGGTTTTCAGAGCATTTTGCATCATCACACTTCCTGTGTTGCTAACTCTCATCATTTTATCGTAACTCTCCTCATATTTGGTGTGGTGGGAGGGGGGGACGTTATTTAAGACCCAGCTCCTGGAGTCAGGTTCAAAACACAGAAAGCAAATTTTAAAAGTTCAATTTTTTTTAATATTGTAATTTTTAAGCCATTCATGATTTTTGAAGCCTGACTTGTGACTTTCCAACACTTGAGGTTGGCAATACTGCCCCTCTCTCTCTCCCTCTCTCTCTCTTGTTGCTAACGCCTTGTAGTAATGTATTGTAGTGCAAGGCATAAGCAAATGTTTACATGAAAAATACACTTCTAGAAGAACAGAATTCTTCCATCTAGAAAGACTCGAGCCAAGCAAAATAAAAAATTGACCTATTTTTCTATTTTTTACCCCCAAAAATGTTTGACTTTACTGTTGGATAGAATTTGAATTGCTCCAGATTGAGGTGTCATTAGATAAGGTTTTGGAACAAACTGATAAATTAAACAGTAATAAGTCACCAGGACCAGATGGTATTCACCCAAGAGTTCTGAAGGAACTCCAATGTGAAATTGCAGAACTACTAACTGTATTATGTAACCTATCATTTAAATCACCTTCTATACCAGATGACTGGAGGATAGCTAATGTGACGCCAACTTTTTTAAAAGGCTCCAGAGGCAATCCCGTCAATTACAGGTAAGCTTAACTTCAGTACCAGGCAAATTGGTTGAAACTAAAGTAAAGAACAGAATTATCAGACACATAGATTAACACAATTTGTTGGGGATGAGTCAACATGTTTTTTGTAAAGAGACCATGCCTCACCAATCTACTAGAATTCTTTGAGGGGGGGCAACAAGCATGTGGACAAGGGTGATCCAGTGGATACAGTGCACTCAGATTTTAAAGAAAGCCCAATTTGACGAGGTCCCTCACCAAAGGCTCTTAAGCTAAGTAAGCTGTCATGGGATAAGAGGGAAGGTCCTCTCATGGCTCAGTAACTGGTTAAAAGGTAGAAAACAAAGGGTAGGAATAAATGGTCAGTTTTCAGCATGGAGAGAGATAAATAGTGGTGCCTCCCAGGGGTCTGTACTGGGATCAGTACTGTTCAACATATTCATAAATGATCTGGAAAAGGGTGCAAACAGTGAGGTGGCAAAAATTTGCAGATGATACAAAACTACTCAAGACAGTTTAGTCCAAAGCAAACTGTGAAGAGTTACGAAGGGATATCACAAAACTGGTATCTGGGCAACAAAATGGCAGATGAAATTCAATGTTGATAAATGCAAAGTAATACACATTGGAAAACATAATCCTAACTATACATATAAAATGATGGGGTCTAAATTAATTGTTACAACTCAAGAAAGAGATCTTGGTGTCATTGTGGATAGTTCTCTGAAAACATCCACTCAATGTGCAGTGGCAGTCAAAAAAGCGAACAGAATGTTGGGAATAATTAGGAAAGGAATAGATAATAAGGCAGAAAATATCATATTGCCTCTACATAAATCCATGGTATGCGCACATCTCGAATACTGTGTGCAGATCTGGTCATCCCATCTCAAAAAAGATATATTGGCATTGGAAAAAGTACAGAAAAGGGCAACAAAAATGATTAGGGGTATGGAACATCTTCCATATGAGGAGAGATTAATAAGACTGGGACTTTTTAGCTTGGAAAAGAGACAATTAAGGGGGGATATGATAGAAGTCTATAATATCATGACTGGTGTGGAGAAAGTAGATAAGGAAGTGTTATTTACTCCTCATAACACAAGAACTTGGGGTCAACAAATGAAATTAATAGGCCTTTTAAACAAATAAAAGGAAGTATTTTTTAACATGTTTTTTTAAATGTTTAAAACAAATAAAAGGAAGTATTTCTTCACACAACACAGTGTCAACCTGTGGAACTCTTTGCCAGAGGATGTTGTGAAGGCCAAGACTATAACAGGATTCAAAAAAGAACTAGATAAATTCATGGAGGATAGGTCCATTAATGGCTATTAACCAAGATGGACAGGCATGGTGTTCCTAGCCTCTGTTTGCCAGAAGCTGGAAATGGGTGATGTTATGGATCATTTGATGATTACTTGTTGTGTTCGTTCCCTCTGAAGCACCTGGCATTGGCCACTGTCAGAAGATGGCTAGATGGACCATTGGTCTTACCCAGTATGGCCACAGCTACATGAACCAGCAGCCTTGGATTGTTGCAATCATACCAAATCATGAAGAGGTAGGCTTCTTTCTTCAGTGGGTGCTGTGCCTTTCTCTGCTTCTCCTCCCAGCAGCAGAGTCAATTACTTTGCCTCCATCTTTAGTACATGGAAGGGGAGAAGGGGCATCCGTGGAGTGATTTTTGGGTAGGGGAAACTGATTTCTTCCCCAGTGTCACTAGGGAGGGGTCTCCCCAGCTGAGTGTCAGCCAGGTAGAAGGGCTGTCATTTTGAAACTATCAACCAATAACAGTGATGGTGAAGCTGAAGATTGTGTCACCCTGCCAGTCTTCTGGGGAGCTGTGACTAAGCCTCAGATGCCTGGACCCTGTTGTACTGGCCTTTCTATTACCTTCTGTTTGCTTTGATAGGGTGACTGCAGCCACAGAGCCAGAGTAGCCTCTGGGGACTAGTGTTGTGGAAACTGAAGATCCATGATGCCCAGAGGATTGACCAAGGTGGCAGGGTCTTTTGCATTGGTTCCCAGACCACCTCAGTCAAGAGAATAGTCATTTGCTCTGTCAGTTATTTGCCATGCTTCCTTCTTTCAATCTTTTACACGTTAAGGGCAAGATTCTGCCATGATTCCTATGTTAATTGGTATCAATCTATGCAAGTAGTTCCACTGATACTACTTGAGGTGAGCAAAGGTGGCAGAATTTGGTTGTAAAATAGTACTTTTATAAAACCTAACATTGCACCTTTTATGAAATTGAACAGGGATTAAACCAACAGGGTGTTATAGAAATGTAATAACATTCTCTAGCAAGTATCAGAGGGGTAGCCGTGTTAGTCTGGATCTGTAAAAAGCGACAAAGAGTCTCGTGGCACCTTATAGACTAACAGAAGTATTGGAGCATAAGCTTTCGTGGGTGAATACCCACTTTGTCAGACGCATGACGTCTGACGAAGTGGGTATTCACCCACGAAAGCTTATGCTCCAATACTTCTGTTAGTCTATAAGATGCCACGGGACTCTTTGTAGCTTCATTCTCTAGCAAGTGGTCTAAAACTATACAGATTTTAAGAGAATTACATAACATCTATAATCTATAGGGATATAATTCTCAATTGAATTTGCCTATGTGGAGCAGCAAAGACAGCACTGTGGAATTCTGCAATAGCCCTAATGCTCCCTGCAGCCTCTGTTATTCCATTAGATATCTCTTCTCCCTTACCTGGCCAATGGTCATTCACCAGGGAGAAGAAACTTAGGTCACATGGATGTAAAAAACTTAAAAACAAAAATCCTACCCCAAACAGAGTTTTGACCCCAAAAAGGGTGAAGTGCCAGGAAACTATTAAGGACTTCGACATTGTCTTACTTTTACATGAAACCCAGCTCCTCAAAGGTATTTAGGACCTAACTCCATTGATTAAAAAGGTGCCTCAGTACCTCTGAGGATCTGGGCTTCAGATACTACAGATGGATAGCAGCATAAAGCACTCAGATCTATAGGTGGCCATTCACACATCTTAAATAGCAAATTCCTTAGGTGAAATCCTGGCCCCACTCAAGTCAAGTTTTGCTATTGACTTAGTTTGGCTAGATTTCACCCCTCATAGTGAGTATTTGCTACAACCCAGAAATGTAAACGTATTTGTGCAAATAATGGTTGGAAAAATGTGAATAGGGAGCAAATGTATCAAAATTGTGATCTGTTCATGAACAAGTGAAAGGACTACAGATGATAAGACAAGTTGTTTGCAGTGAACAATTCACCAGCCAGACAAAGAATCTTGTGGCAACCCCATTCAAGACAACTGGCACATTCATTGGGAGGTAAAAGTGAGATCATTTTAAACTCTTTGTTAACTTCCATGATATAATTGGAAAGTAATATACATCTATCTGCGTGGATAGTACTGGATGAGGAGATGGAACAGAACTGCTGAAATCAGCTCCCTACCCTTTCAAGAATTATCTACTAAAGCTAATGCCCTAGGGGTTATTTCAAAGGTGCTTGTAAAGATAACTGTCATAATGCACCAGAAACTGTAACAAAAACCAGGCATATGAGCAATGTGGAGCTAGTGGCTAAAATATTGTATGAAGGAGAAAATAGAAGTTTAATTAACAACATAATTGGGTTTGAAATTCAGTTCACCCTTCGTTAAAAGGTCACTTCAGAAATCATGTCAAAAAGAAATGTGCTTCCAACCGCTCTAGCATATATTGGATCTGCAAACAAACCATCCTAAAAGTGACCAGAAAAGTAACAGCTAGTGAGAATATCAAATGGAGGCATTCTGAACCAGTTTCTCAGCCGGTGTGCTTTGGAGTAACTCCACTGACATCAGTGGAGCTATACTGATTACGTGAGCTGAGAATTTGACCTAATAATTGCTAACTTCATCTGGGAATAGAAGTAGGATTTTGAATGAATTTAAGAACAGAAACAAACAAACAAAAATTTCCAGGATTTACACTGTCACCCCAGTAAAGAAGTTGAGGGTTGATTTCTTAAAAGCTGGCTTACAAAAGACTGAACAAAATGTCTCATTGAAAGCTTTCTGTTTGGGAGGACCAGCTTTTCAAGAATTGGTACTAGTATTATGGAAGCATAATATGTGTGAGAAGGAACAAAGACGTAATTTTAGTTTATAGATTGTAAGCTGTTTGGGACAAGGACTGTGCCCTCCTATATAAACTCTAAGAGCCCAACATATGCTCCTGTAATATAACCAATGACAACATGGATAAGTTGGTGAACAAATTGTTTATGCAATTACCCTTTTGATCCTCACATGTTTTGCCTTTGACACTGAGGCCCCTGTTGTTTTTTTAAATGTGGACTTTATGAGCTCCAGGTAACTTATTTAGGGTATGCTAAATGGTAGAGGGAAGATTCACACAGAATAGAAAGAAAAACTTGGGCCCCTGGTCTGCAAGGTGTTCAGCATACTCACACCAAAGTCAATGGAACATAAAGGTGCTCAAAAATCTTGCATGATTAGGTTCTCAGTGGTCTAAACCTCAGGTTTCCAACTATATTTCCCAGAGAATAGGTTCAAATTCCAGCCATGTCACAGCCTCTATTCATTTTTCTGAGATAGGAAATTGCATGGAATTCAGTTAGTCTATGTAGAGGGTCTCTCAGATTTGGCCTTAAAGTTTAATGTCCAAGCTAATCTGTGAGGACATTGACTATCCCATTGCCTCCAATTCAGTCGATGAAAGTTTTGTCATTGACTTTAATAGGGCCATGAATTCATTGGAACAAACTCCTAAAGTGATCTGAATGCAAAATTTCCCTCCCCTACATTCTTGTAGTAACAGATTTTTTAGACAAGGGAAATGCGGTGGATCTGATATATCTTGATTTCAGTAAGGCGTTCGATACGGTACCGCATGAAGAATTACTGGTTAAATTGGAAAGAATGGGGATCGAAATGAAATTCCGGAGGTGGATAAAGAACTGGTTAAAGGGGAGACTGCAGCGGGTCGTACTGAAAGGGGATCTGTCGGGTTGGAGGGAGGTTACAAGTGGAGTTCCTCAGGGTTCGGTTTTGGGTCCGATGTTATTCAATCTATTTATCGCTGACCTCGGAACCAAAAGTAGGAGTGGGCTGATAAAGTTTGCGGATGACACGAAGTTGGGAGGTATTGCCAATTCGGAGAAGGATAGGGATATCCTCCAGGGAGATTTGGATGACCTTGTAAACTGGAGTATTAGTAATAGGATGAAATTTAATAGTGAGAAGTGTAAGGTTATGCATCTAGGGATGACTAACAAGAATTATAGTTATAGGCTGGGGACGCACCTGTTGGAAGTAACGGACGAGGAGAAGGACCTCGGAGTCCTGGTCGATCGCAAGATGACTATGAGTCGGCAATGNTAAGCTTGATAAGTTTATGGAGGGAATGGTTTGATAGGATAACTTGATTTACACAATAGGTCAATAATGTGCCACCGCTGGTAGTTAGTACCGATGGTAAATGTTGGGATATTGAAAGTCTTTTTCCTAAGTGTCTGGATGGAGAATCTTGGCCGCATGCTCGGGGTTCAGCTGATCGCCATATTTGGGGTCGGGAAGGAATTTTCCTCCAGGGTAGATTGGCAGAGGCCCTGGAGGTTTTTCGCCTTCCTCCGCAGCATGGGGCAGGGGTCGCTTGCTAGAGGATTATCTGCTGCTTGAAGTCGTTAAATCATGATTTGGGGACTTCACCAGCTGAGTCAAGGGTGAGAGTTATTTCAGGAGTGGGTGGGTCAACTCTTGTGGCCTGCATCATGCAGGAGGTCAGACTAGATGATCATAATGGTCCCTTCTGATCTTAAGTTCTATGATTCTATGATTCTATGATTGTGCTATATGCCACTTAATCGCTGCTCTCCACGCTGTAATGGCTGCATTTCACTAATACTGTATGTATTTTTCCACATCCTTCTTGTAGTGTGGGGCCCAAAACTGGACACAGTACTCCAGATGAGACCTCACCAATGTTGAATAGAAGGGAATGATCACATCCCTGAATCTGCTGGCAATGCCCCTACTTATACAGCCCAAAATGCCGTTAGCCTTCTTGGCAACAAGGGCACTGTTGACTCATATCCAGCTTCTCATCCACTGTAACCCCTAGGTCCTTTTCTTCAGAACTGCTGCCTAGTCATTCGATCCCTAGTCTGTAACAGTGCATGGAATTCTTCCGTCCTAAGTGCAGGACTCTGCACTTGTCCTTGTTGAACCTCACCAGATTTCTTTTGGCCCAATCCTCTAATTTGTCTATGTCCCTCTGTATCCTATCCCTACCCTCCAGTGTATCTACCACTCCTCCCAGTTTAGTGTCATCTGCAAACTTGCTGAGGGTGCAGTCCACGCCATCCTCCAGATCATTAATGAAGATATTGAACAAAACCGTCTCCAGGACCGACCCTTGGGGCACTCCGCTTGATACTGGCTGCCAACTAGACATGGAGCCATTGATCACTACCCATTGCGCCCGATGATCTAGCCAGATTTCTATCCACCTTATAGTCCATTCATCCAGCCCATACTTCTTTAACTTGCTGGCAAGAATACTGTGGGAGACCGTATCAAAAGCTTTGCTAAAGTCAAGGAATAACACATCCACTGCTTTCCCCTCATCCACAGAGCCAGTTATCTCATCATAGAAGGCAATTAGGTTAGTCAGGCATGCCTTGCCCTCGGTGAATCCATGCTGACTGTTCCTGATCACTTTCCTCTCCTCTAAGTGCTTCAGAACTGATTCCTTGAGAACCTGCTCCATGATTTTTCCAGGGACTGAGGTGAGGCTGACTAGCATGTAGTTCCCCGAATCCTCCTCCTTCCCTTTTTTAAAGATGGGCACTACATTAGCCTTTTTCCAGTCATCCGGGACCTCCCCCGATTGCCAATGTGTTTTCAAAGATAATGGCCAATGGCTCTGCAATCACATCCGCCAACTCCTTTAGCACCCTCGGATGCAGCGCATCCGGCCCCATGGACTTGTGCTCGTCCAGCTTTTCTAAATAGACCTGAACCACTTCTTTCTCCACAGAGGGCTGGTCACCTCCTCCCCATGCTGTGCTGCCCAATGCAGTAGTCTGGGAGCTGACCTTGTTCGTGAAGGCAAAAAAAGCATTGAGTACAAGAGCTTTTTCCACATCTTCTGTCACTAGGTTGCCTCCCTCATTCAGTAAGGTGATCACACTTCCCTTGACTTCCTTCTTGTTGCTAACATACCTGAAGAAATGCTTCTTGTTACTTTTAACATCTCTTGCTAGCTGCAACTCCAAGTGTGATTTGGCCTTCCTGATTTCACTCCTGCATGCCTGAGCAATATTTTTATACTCCTCCCTGGTCATTTATCCAATCTTCCACTTCTTGTAAGCTTCTTTTTTGTGTTTAAGATTGGCAAGGATTTCACTGTTAAGCCAAGCTGGTCACCTGCCATATTTACTATTCTTTCTACACTTCGGGATGTTTTGTTCCTGCAACCTCAATAAGGATTCTTTAAAATACAGCCAGCTCTCCTGGACTCCTTTCCCACTCATGTTATTCTCCCAGGGGATCCTGCCCATCAGTTCCCTGAGGGAGTCAAAGTCTGCATTTCTGAAGTCCAGGGTCCGTATTCTGCTGCTCTTCTTTCTTCCTTGTGTCAGGATCCTGAACTCGACCACCTCATGGTCACTGCTTCCCAGGTTCCCATCGACTTTTGCTTCCCCTACTAATTCTTCCCAGTTTGTGAGCAGCAGGTCAAGAAGAGCTCTGCCCCTAGTTGGTTCCTCCAACACTTGCACCAGGAAATTGTCCCCTACACTTTCCAAAAACTTCCTGGATTGTCTGTGCACCGCTGTATTGCTTTCCCAGCAGATATCAGGGTGATTGAAGTCTCCCATGAGAACCAGGGCCTGTGATCTAGTAACTTCTGTTAGTTTCAGGAAGAAAGCCTCGTCCACCTCATCCCCCTGGTCTGGTGGTCTATAGCAGACTCCCACCACGACATCACCCTTGTTGCTCACACTTCTAAACTTAATCCAGAGACTCTCAGGTTTTTCTGCAGTTTCATACTGGAACTCTGAGCAGTCAAACTGCTCTCTTACATACAATGCAACTCCCCCACCTTTTCTACCCTGCCTGTCCTTCCTGAACAGTTTATATCCATCCATGACAGTACTCCAGTCATGTGAGTTATCCCACCAAGTCTCTGTTATTCCAATGACATCATAGTTCCTTGACTGTGGGCTTCTTGCATTTGTGTATAGGCACTTAAGATAACTTGCCGATCATCCCAATTTCTCAGTATGAGACAGGAGCCCTCCCCTCTTGCGCTCTCCTGCTCGTGCGTCCTCCCAGTATCCCATTTCCCCACTTACCTCAGGGCTTTGGTCTCCTTCCCCCGGTGAACCTAGTTTAAAGCCCTCCTCACTAGGTTAGCCAGCCTGCTTGCGAAGATGCTCTTCCCTCTCTTCGTTAGGTGGACCCCATCTCTGCCTAGCACTCCTCCTTCTTGAAACACCACCCCATGGTCAAAGAATCCAAAGCCTTCTCTCTGACACCACCTGCGTAGCCATTCGTTGACTTCCACGATTCGACGGTCTCTACCCGGGACTTTTCCTTCCACAGGGAGGATGAACGAGAACACTAATTGCGCCTCAAACTCCTTTATCCTTCTTCCCAGAGCCATGTAGTCTGCAATGACCTGCTCAAGGTCTTTCTTGGCAGTATCATTGGTGCCCACGTGGAGAAGCAGGAAGGGGTAGTGATCCGAGGGCTTGATGAGTCTCGGCAGTCTCTCTGTCACATCGTGAATCCTAGCTCCTCGCAAGCAGCAGACCTCTCACTTTTCCCGGTTGGGGTGGCAGATAGATGACTCAGTCCCCCTGAGGAGGGAGTCTCTGACCACCACCACCCACCTCCTTCTCTTGGGAGCAGTGGTCATGGAACCCCCATCCCTAGGATAGTGCATCGCATGCCTTCCAATCGGTGGAGTCTCCTTCTGCTCCCTTCCCTCAGATGTATCATCTAGTCTACTCTCCGCATTAGTACCTGTGGAGAGAACATGAAAACAGTTGCTCACCTGTATCTGCATTGCTGGTACATGGATGCTCCTNGCTTCTTGCATTTGTGTATAGGCACTTAAGATAACTTGCCGATCATCCCAATTTCTCAGTATGAGACAGGAGCCCTCCCCTCTTGCGCTCTCCTGCTCGTGCGTCCTCCCAGTATCCCATTTCCCCACTTACCTCAGGGCTTTGGTCTCCTTCCCCCGGTGAACCTAGTTTAAAGCCCTCCTCACTAGGTTAGCCAGCCTGCTTGCGAAGATGCTCTTCCCTCTCTTCGTTAGGTGGACCCCATCTCTGCCTAGCACTCCTCCTTCTTGAAACACCACCCCATGGTCAAAGAATCCAAAGCCTTCTCTCTGACACCACCTGCGTAGCCATTCGTTGACTTCCACGATTCGACGGTCTCTACCCGGGACTTTTCCTTCCACAGGGAGGATGAACGAGAACACTAATTGCGCCTCAAACTCCTTTATCCTTCTTCCCAGAGCCATGTAGTCTGCAATGACCTGCTCAAGGTCTTTCTTGGCAGTATCATTGGTGCCCACGTGGAGAAGCAGGAAGGGGTAGTGATCCGAGGGCTTGATGAGTCTCGGCAGTCTCTCTGTCACATCGTGAATCCTAGCTCCTCGCAAGCAGCAGACCTCTCACTTTTCCCGGTTGGGGTGGCAGATAGATGACTCAGTCCCCCTGAGGAGGGAGTCTCTGACCACCACCACCCACCTCCTTCTCTTGGGAGCAGTGGTCATGGAACCCCCATCCCTAGGATAGTGCATCGCATGCCTTCCAATCGGTGGAGTCTCCTTCTGCTCCCTTCCCTCAGATGTATCATCTAGTCTACTCTCCGCATTAGTACCTGTGGAGAGAACATGAAAACAGTTGCTCACCTGTATCTGCATTGCTGGTACATGGATGCTCCTCTTTCTTCTGGAGGTCACATGCTGCCAAATTTCTTCACCGTCCTTCTGTCTCCACTGCGCAGCCTGCTCTGATTCTTCAGAATGTTGTGCCCGTAGAAGCATATCCTGATGTCTGTCCAGGAAATCTTCATTTTCTCTTATGCAACTCAGGATCGATACTTGTTTCTCCAGACCTCGAACCTTCTCTTCCAATATGGAGACCAGCTTGCACTTTGTACAGACAAAGTCGCTTCTGTCCTGTGGAAGAAAGACAAACATGGCACATCCTGTGCAGGTAACAACAGCTGAACACTCACCATCCGTATTACCTTCCTTCTAAGGGCTTCCTCAGCTGTTGTAGTAACTACTCAGAGAAGCCTGCAAGATGAAAGCCTTAGTGCGTTCTCCCCAGGCGAACTCCCAGGCAAACTCCCTCTGTTAGCCTCCGCTGTTCGCCGCTCAGCTGGTTCGCTGCTGACTGCCTTTTTATAACAATAGATAAATAATCATAATGTGTCGCCCTTTTTGATCTGAGCAGTGAGTCAAAGTTTCAGGATTCTGGTGATGTTCCCCCAGAAGTAGAAGTTGATGGTGTCTGGTATTTTCTTTGATGCAGTTTTGTTTCTTTACAAAGAATGTACCAAGTCCTGTATCTCTGAACGCAGAATCAAAATAGCAGGAAACAGAATCTTTTGCTCACAGCACCAAGAGAATCTTTTCAACCTGCTCCTTTGACCCAAAAACCTCTCCCCAGGTTTCTTCCAAGGCCAGCCACCATGATTTCAGCTTCTCCTTTAGGCTCTCTCCCTCTCTCTCTCTCTCTCTCTCTCTCTCTCTCTGTCTTTCCCAATTTTTTTGTTCTGCCTCCCCCCACACACCCTCTGCACACACCTTCCCAAAACAAAACTCAGGCAAGTTCACATGCTTCTTTTGTCTTAGGAGTGGGTTTAACTCAACGTATAACAGGGTTTCAGCCAGCGCATAACAGTAATTAAAAAGCGCTTATGCTTCAGGGTTTAAACCAACCTCTATTAGAGATTATGAAAACATTTTCTCTGGGGACAAGGGAACTGCTATAACAGCTATTGCAGGGTTTCGTGCACTCTCCTCTGAAGCATCTGGTACTGAGCACTGTTTGTGATAGAATAGAGGATGGGCCACTGATCTGATCCACTATGGCAAGTCCTCTGTTCCTACACTATGAGCCAAGATCATCACTGGCATAACTTCATTTCCTTCAATAAAGTCATGCCAGAGATGAATCTGGCCTAATATACTTCTGATTGTATTTTATTTAGCAAAGTAAAGCCCATGTACCTTGCATGCCTTCAATCTATAAGAGTTCCAGGCAGTGTTCTCACATTTAAAATGAACAAAGCCTACACAAAAACCTCACTATATATCAATTTAGTTTTATTGCCTAGGATGAAGTGCATTAGCTGTTTCTCTACAAATAGCACAATTAATGCTAATCCTATGGGGTAGTTGTTGATTGCTAAGTGATAAATATCTCATAAAACCAATATCTTTGGAGCACTGATGCCAGCCAAAAAACAATGATTAATTGATTAGTGTCTGCTCTGTAGATAATAAGTCTATAATTTATTTACATTTTTAGTTTCAAATGCTTAGATGCTAGGTCATAAAAGGTCAGTGCACTACTCACATTGGCTTATTGCAAAAAAAGTATGCCGCTCTTGTTTAAATAACAGAATGCTGATTGTTTTCACATTCATTCATGACTAGAAAACGTTGCAGTTGTGTAGCCTATATGTTCTATTATCTTCTAGGAAAAAGATGTGCTGAATTGTTGGTAATGCAAAAAGTACAGTGTAATGGGCCTGAAAGACAGTGTGAGAATGACGCTATAGACCAGTGGTTAGGGCAGTCACAGGGGAGGTATTAACTGTTGTATAGTATGGTTTTGAAAATGTATCTAGAGGATATTGTTTAATTACATTCTCTAGGTTTTTAGAGTAATTCCTATTGTATCCTATTCGATTTCTGTTAAACCCAAATAAATTCTGTAGGACTGCAATGGAAGTGGAGCTGCTCTGTAATTCATGAATAATGTATGTTGACCTGGTTACTGGGATGCTCACTGTATGAATATATTGGCTTAGTTTAATAGGGGGCTGTAAGGAAAAACAAGCAGGAAGGAAAAGGAATGGCTTAAGTCAAGATAAGCCACTTCTCAGCAGACACTCACAGTTGTTAAGAGGTAACGTCAGGCTGGGAAAAGGCCAGGTAACCAGAAATCAAAAGGACTATAACATTTTTAAAAGGGACTCCCTCAGGATGTGGGTGGGAGTTGTCTGGAAAAGCAGACTGATCCAGGCACCCACGGGAGTGTCTGAAGAAGTTAGGCCTGCCTCGGTTACCAGTGGGGGGCTGATAAGCCTATAGGTCAGATAGACACATGCACACAGTATTTGTTGTTTAAAATCTTTTCCCTCTTATTCTTCAGTCTGACCGTTAAAATAAGCAATATTTTGGTTTTAAGCAGTCTGTCTGGTCACTGTATCCCACTGATCTGGTCAGAGACCAGGCAGAGGACAGAGATGTCACTTGCCCTGTAACTGTGACAGAGACTTGTCCATAAGATGAGGAAAAACACCACAATGGGGGTGGCAGCTAGTTTGTGAACTAACTTAATAAACAATACTGTTTAATTCTACTGGATTCTACTTATTGTAGTTAAAATAAAACAACCCAGGAATCCTTTTAGCTCCTACAGGCTTTTGATTAATCCCATCATTGAGGTAAAAGATGCTTATATAATCCAGACCCTTCTAGCTACCTCATCTGTGTATCGTATATTATATTTTAAAAGTTAGTGTGAACTCTGAATGAAGCACTGTGATAGAACATACTCATGAATATGATGCATGTCAACTTGTTTTAAAAAAAGCTACCAAACCAATGCTCTTCAATTTGGCTTGTTTTTTTAGATCTCATTGAGATTTTAAAAATTAAGGCAAGTTAATACTGTATTGTAACTTTCTATAGGAAAAAAAAGAGCTTTTATTTATATATTACATTAACTGACTAATGCTATAAAAAGATCATATATTAGGGCACAAGCAGAAGAGACAGAGTTGAGGTTAACTTTCCAAACTTAGTTATTGGTTGCTCGATTTTTGTTTGTGTTAATGGGCGGGGGGGGGGGGGGGGGTGGTTGATGGGTTTTTACATTTTGCAGCGGGGGGAGTTGCGAGGCTTTTTAAAATTGTTATAGTTGAGATGCCCACTGTGTTATGGAGTGTGACAACTATAATTTTATTGAACTGGTTTTCTTGTTTCTCTTTTATTTAGGATGACTATATAGTGCTGCCAAAGGCAATTGTGCCTTCAAGGAACATCCCTGAACTGGCTCAGAGTGGCCATGCCCACCACTATTCTATTTCAGAGGGTGCAGGATATTCTCCTTCTTGCATGACTGTGCAGCTCCACCTCCTCTTGCAGACGGTGGGATGGGGCCATGGTCTTAACTACTCCCAGGCCCCTTTGAGGAAATATGCTTCTCTGGCGCTGCATGGAGGGAACAGTTTCTGTGTTCCTCAGAGCAAGGAGAGCAATTCTGACCAACACTTGCATGCAATGCTCCTTCCTGCACACCTGCCTAAAGGGCTGCCTGAGAAAAGCAGCGGGTCTTCCTTTATTGCTAGCAATTATCCTTCTTGAAATTGAACTCAATAATATTCCTTCACTATCCATCAGCTGGTTACCACTGCTAAGATGAATATTGACATTATTATAATTATTTGCTTATGGTAGTGTCAAATAATGTCTTAGGCACTTTCCAGACATTCTAGAAGGGATGGTCTCTACACCAACAAGTTCAATCTAGGGACAAACTGCTGAAGTAGAGAGGTGAGGAGAGGGGAATAATAAATGGGGATTCCTTTTTATACGTGTCACCATGATTCACTGTAAGTGGGTCTGTAAGAGGGACAACTGTGGACAGGGCATCGGCTTTGCAAGAAGTGGACAAAAAGCAGTCAGGGGTGGGAACACTGTCAGCACCTGCAAAAGAGGGAAGGGAGAAACTAATAGACATTCTGGTTGATGCATTTTTTAAGTGAAGTCACAAAGGGGCAGTTGTATGCATTTGATTGCAGTGGGATCATTTGGAAAAGCTGTCAGACTGTGTAAATGCTCAGAATTCATAATCTCGGCTCTACCTTGAAATGTTTCTGATTAAATCTAATCAGCTATGAGGTTTATCTGATTACACACGTTTGGGGCACTCTGCATTCTAAAACACTCTCTTTAGTGCTTTTCCATATGTGTATAAACACAAGCCTATATACATATGCAGACTAGTTTATGCATATATGTATTTAGCAGAACTAATAAAATGATTATATGCTACAACTGAGTAACTGTGTGATGTTACTGTATCCTTTAGCCTTCCTCACCCATTCCCCCATGGGGGCAGAGCCTCAGCTGGTATGGTGTCATAGTGCCATTGAAATCAGTGGAGCTATGACAAGTTACCAACTGAGGAACTGCCCTATATTTGTTTTCCGCACCCATTGAGTTATATCTATAATTAGACAGCACACTCTGGGAAGAGGAATCATGCCATTTAATTGTACTGTAGAGTGTCAAGCAGATTTTACATTGTATAAAATTAATGTAGAATAGACATAATAGTCCCAGCCTCGTGGAGAGGAGGGTGTTCCACTCATGGCACAAGAAGAATTAATCAACCTGTCATACTGCACGAATTGCATCCAGTGGTGATATGTCCAAAGGATAAATAACTTTAGACTCAAGAGTGCTCTGAAGTTGTTAAACTGTGATATCTTCATATGTAATCACTAGACATACCAGGGTGGGAAAGTTAAAAGAGAATAAACAAAAATATTTTAGATTTAACAGAATTTACAAATTGAATAAAGACTACTCAGAGAAAAGGATGTTATGTAATCTCAATCTGTGTACCAAATGTAAATCTTGACTTTGCCAGAATGTGACACAGAAAAGCTTTTTTGATAAATGTTCTTTGCCTTCTTAAAATATCAAACCAACTAAAATAGTATCAGTTGGTTTTATTTTTAATCCTGTGGTCCAAGAAGATTTTTGAAATGATTCTTTTAGTACATTTTGTGCATTTAAAATGTAAAGAAACAAATAGTCTTGCAAATGTATTGCTATGTGTGAATACAGAGATAAGAAGATTATGATACAATAGGTATGATGGACTGGATAAGGACCCCTCTGAAAGATAAACATGACATACTGTGATATTATTTAAGTATAAATTGGGAGAGAAAACATAGGTCTTGCTCTGATAACCACTTAATCGTGCGTGTAACTTTATTCGTGTGAGTGGTCCCATTGACCCATTCAATGAGTTACATATACCTTTGAGGATCTGGGCCTTAATCATGTGCATAAAGGTATTTAGGTTGCCTAACTCCCCTTGAAATCTATGGGAGTTAAATGCCTTAAAACTTTTGAGAATCTGGGCCTAAATGTTTGCAGGATTGAGGACCTGGAAAAGGAATGATACTAAAGAACGGTATCTGACTCTACAATGGTCAATATCAACAAGTCACATGACTGGGATAAGCTTGTTAATAAGGACTCGGGTAAATTCAGTTGTAGGTACAAAACAATCATAATGTCAGAATCTGGAATGTGGGCAGTCATGCCTAGTTGTTGGAGCAGGAGACAGGTCTAGTGCTTAGAGCAGGAGTTGGTAACCAGGAATCAGCACCAAGAGTCAGAACTGGAGTTGGGGACCAGACGCCAGAAATTGGAGCCTAGGGTCAGGTCTGGGCTGAGTCCAAGACAGGAGCAGGGCTGGAACAAGCAGGCACAGGAGCTGTCATAGGTCTAGGCAAATGTCCTGAGCAGCTACCAAACTCATATTGCTGATGGGCTTAAGAGCTGGGGTGCTGAATCTTCCCATCAATCAGGTAGTATAGCCAATCAGACAGCCTTCTACAGTCCAGGTGCACTTGTTAAGTTGCTCTGAGAATGGGTCTGCTGGAGACCCTGATTCCTAACAGTACCCCCCTACCAAGTGTGCCACCTTGGAGCCCAGTTTCTCAGGGTACTGTCAATGGAATTCTTGTAGTAGATCCAGGGCATGGATGTTCTTTACCAGGTCCCAAGACTGCTCGTAGGGACTTTAGCCTTCCCAGTCCATCAGGTACTGGATCCTTCCCCTAACTCAAAGTCAAGGATTAGGTGGACCAAGTACTCTTCTATGGACTGTTATGGGTGGTGGTGGTGAGTTGGAGCAGTTCGGATATGGGTTTTCAGTGTAGGACTTTAAAAATAAGATGTCAAAGACGGGTGGATCTTCAAGGACTCAGGTAGCTGTAACCTGAAGGACATTGGGTTTCCCCATTTTATACTTTGGAAGGGGGCCAGGTTTGGCAGGTGGGTGGCTTTTTCTGACAGGGTTAGCTTCTGAAAATAAAAGGTATGGGGTGGAGTTGGTTGTGGAGGCCCGCTTTGGAGATAAAAATGCACGATGGTAAAATTTGAGGTGTCTGCCTCAATCGTAAATGGTTTAGTGCAGTGGTTCTCAAACTTTTGTACTGGTGACCCCTTTCACATAGCAAGCCTCTGAGTGTGACCCCCTTTATAAATTATAAACACTTTTTAATCTATTTAACACCATTATAAATTCTGGAGGCGAAGCAGGGTTTGGGGTGGAGGCTGGCAGCTTGCGACCCCCCCCCCATGTAATAACTTTGCAACCCCCTGAGGGGTCGCAACCCCCAGTTTGAGAACCCCTGGTTTAGTGGAATCTGGGTAAATCAGGATGTGTGCTGAGGTGAATGCCCTCTTCAGTTGATCAAAGGCCAACTGGGTCTCTATGGACCAGGAGAACCAGGCCCCCTTTTGCAGGAATGCTATTCTGGGTGCAACCAGGCTAAAGAATGTTTTAAATAAATTGCCTGTAGAAATTGACAAACGCGCATATGTCCTTGGGTGCAGCCCAGTTGGATATCGCTGTCACTTTATGCAGGTCTATGGTGAGTACATAATGCAAGACAATATTTCCCAAGAATTCCACTGTGTCCTTATTGAACTCACATATTTCAAGTTCATGTAGTGGTTATTTTGGAAGAGTCTCTCCAAGACAGTGCACACAAGATGATAGTGGCCTGCCATTTGGAGAAAACAAGGATGCCATCCAGGTAAATGATTAGGTCCCTAAAGATGTCATTTATGAAATGCTGGAAAGTTGAGGAGGCATTGCATAACCAAAACAGCATTTGACCAAATACTCAAAGTGGCCAGACCTGGTATGGAAGGCAGTCTTCAGTTCATCTCCTTCTCAGATCCTCACCAGTTTATAAGCTTCACAGAGCTCCAACTTTGGGAAGACTTAGCAGAGTAGAGTCTTTTGAACAACTCATTAATAAGTGGTAAGGCATACTGGTTTCAGATTGTAATCTTGTTCAGAGCTTTGAGGTCAACACAAGGCCAGAGGGAACTGTCTTTCTTCACCATGAAGACTATCAGGGGCCTTTGCTGGGAACTTGGAGGGACAAATTAATCCCTTCTGCAGGTTTTCCTTAAGGTAATTCCAGTGTGCCTGTAGTTCAGGTTCGGAGAGGGAGTAAATGCACCTGAAGGGAATGTCTGCTCCCAGCAGGAGGTTGAGGGGGCAGTCATAGCTGCGCTGGGATGGTGTGTGTGTGTGGGAGCGGGAGGGTGTCTGCTTTCCTTTTGTTGAACATACTAGCATAGTGCTGCTATTAAACAAGAATCCCAGGAGCTGTTGGGGCCAGGGGAGGGGAGGTTGTTGGGGTTGCCTTTGGATCTTCTCTTTGCATCTCTGAATTCTTTGGAGGACTGAGTAAGCCCCAAAGGGTTGCTGGTTCTGGGTTGGCTCTTGGGCAAAACAGGGAGTGAAAGCAATTGTGCATACTGACTGCCAGTGGCTGCACAGGTCATAGGTGATGAGCCAGGGGATGCCAAGGACAACTGACTAATACCGTTCACAAAATTAGCCCAAACTGGAGGATTTCTCAGTGACCTCAAAGGCTAGTTACCTCTAGGGGGCCTATCTAGTGCGGGACCAGTCCGGACAAAAGAGTGACCTGTCAATGAACTCCACTAAGTCGGGGAGTCCTTTCACTGTGTGGGGGTGTTGTGTGCTCAGGCGAACTCCAGATCCATGAAATTGCCTGAGGCACCTGAGTCTAGCAGTGCCTCTAGGTTAGTGTTGAACATCACAGGGTGCCAGAGCCGGTGAGGGAGTTGGAGATGTGTTGGATATTGATTGGCCATCACTAAGCGTACAGGTAGACAAATGTTGGTGCGGACTGCTGGGGAGAGGGGAAGGGCACCAGTCCAGCCTAGAGTCCCCCCATTGGGTTTTAATATTTCCTGTCCAGGGTGAAGATTGGATCTTGACAGCATAGCTTGATGCAGAGCATCCTGGTTCCCCACAGTATAGGCATAGGCCCGATACCCAACATCAGTTCTTCCCTATGTCAGAGAGGTAGGGCCAGACCTGATCGACTTGCCTGGGTTCAGGCGATGGAGAAGGGACTGGTGATGGGAGGGGCTGGAGCCAGCAGGCCTGGTGGGAGCTGGGAGGGCCATCTTTTTTTCTCAATGTTGTTCATTCAGATGATCATTGATCTTGATTCATAGGTCGGCCAAGGCATCCAGGTAAGATGGGGATTCTGCCCTTGCCATTTCATCTTTAAGAAAGCTTATCTCTATCACCAATAGAAGTTAGTCCAATAAAAGATATTATCTCACCACTTTGCATCTTTATATCGTCATTTAGGCTGAGCTGGAAATGATAATGCTGGGCATCCTGATTCCACTTGATGACTACTACCAAGAGCTGGAACACTACTGCATATTTAGTATCTTGCCACAGCACCTGAAGCGAGGCTTTGGCCATATGCTCATGACTCGAATCATCAAAGATCGCTGCCTTAGCTCAAAGAAAGTCCTCAAATTGTCTCAAAAGTGGACTTGACTTTTCCAGGAGTGGAGATGCCCAATCCAGAGCCTCCCCAGTAAACAGGCTGATAATCAGTCCCATTCAGACTTGGTCAGTGGACTATGACTGAGGGTGTAGCAGAAATAGGATTAGAAACTAATTTAGGAATCCCAAAAATTTGTCACAATCACCATTAAACTTGTCAGGCAGAGGGTTGCAGGGAGCAAAGGTTGGAGCTGAAGGATGGTACGGCTTAAGCTTAGAGGACCTCGCTCTGCACAGGAAGGTGACAACCACTAGAGCTGTATGTTTATAGAGCTCAGCTTTGTATCGAGCTTCAATCAACTAAACAAAAATGACAATTTTGATACTAACATATAGAGCTAATTTAGCATGTATGTGTGTGTGTGTGTATGTATATACTATACTATAGTATATATATAATATACTAAATGAAAAATGGTGAATAATGGTGGTGGTAATGCTAACAATATAAGTAGGGAATTTTATCCCTATGGGGATGTTATAGTGTATGAAGGCAAGGAGGATACAAGTCCCTTAACACTTATATCAAAGAGGAAAAGACTCTCCACAAACTTTGAAAAATTTATTTGTCAAGAAAATCTAAAGAATGTAAAACCATCAAAAGCCACCAGTGCTGACAAGAATAATCTGTGATGCTAGCATCAAAAGCCAAGAGAGATTAATTGTATTGATTGCTACTGGATGAGTTTTCTAGTTTAGATTGTGTGCCACCAATACTCTGTCACAAGGGTTGCTTTCATAAACTGTGTTCGTTTAGTTTAAACCGTGTACAGTCTCAAAATAACTTGGGTCTCTTCTTTTGTGACTCTAAATCTGATCAAAAAGCATCATGTTCACCTGCTTCTATAGCCACCAGAGCAAGCAGGCCCTCCACCGATTGGTCCTGTTGCATTGTTTCCTTGAGAAAAACACACAAGAAAGACAAGAAAACGTCATAAAATAAAAACATTTAAGAGAGCAACCAATCTAAGGGAGGCAGCACTTCAAAGAGGAAATGATGACATGTTGCTCAGAATATCTGTGGAAGACTTGATTGCTAAGGATGCAGTTTATCACTCAACATGCCTACTCAAGTAAAACAAATCTTAAAGCAATACCATCTAGTTGCACTGCAAAAATACAGTCACCGTATGACACTGCATTTTGTCAGCTGATTGAAGAGAAAAGGAATGATCTTATGTCTCCTGTCCAAGCTATTCCAAAGATAGAAAGCCATTCTTCCCTCACACATAGACACTGCAAGCTATTCCAGTAACAAATTACAGGCAAGATTAGAAAAACACTATGGTTCTGCAATTTCATTCCACACACAACATGGACAAGGCAATTCCACACATTCTGTGAATTGGCTGCTGAGTATTTGAGACAGCTCCTACAGAGATTTGACTGAGCTAATTCTGTAATCGAAGTCTTTGACAGGTATGACAAAAGTAACTCTGTGAAAACTGTAGAAAGACAATGCTAGACAGGATCTAAGGTTGGATGCAAAAAATGCCAGGTGATTGATGGATGCCCTGTGCCTCCAGGGAAAAAGTTGTCAAACATGCATCCAACAAGTAAAATTCCTCTGAATATATGATTCAAAATACACCTGCAAGTGTAGGAGCACACCCCATACAAACCTTCTTGCTGGAGGCTTTTCCAATGGTGAATTAGCAAAGTGCATCATCAATACAGGTGTTTAAGAAACCAAGACTTGTACAGTACTCAAGAGGAAGCAGACCCAAGGATGCCTCTGCATACTGTATGTGCCAATATGGCTTTTGGGTCTCTTGGAGTCAAAGGAACCATAGTAATTACATCACCTGATACAGATGTTTTATCAGCACAACTGGCAAGTGTCACTTCATACCTGTGCATCCATTCTGTAACACACTTGCTCCTGACTTCTGTAACGTACTTCCTTCTGTACACACATTAACAGGATATGACTGTCATCCCTATTTGGTAGTTGGGAAAAATATGTTTAATGTTGTGTGATGAGGTGTACGAGCCCCCACACACCACTTGATTTACAATTTCTTGTCGAGACCCGGGTCTTCCGGGGTGCGTCGGTGTGGAGCTGGGCATGCTCATATTGGAGGCTGAGCTCAAAAGGGAGCAGCTCAGTTCATTCTAGGTGGACAGAGCAAGGAAGCAGTTGTACAATGCAAACTCCTGCAGAGAAGCTGACAGGGCTCCATGTGGTTGAGACCAGGCCCCACTGCCAAGCTGCCACAGGACCTTCACCCCACAGAGGCTGGGAATGATGGGCTGCAGCTGATAGAGGAAGACCCTCTGGAGCACGATCAGAGAGAACTCCTGGGGGGGATCCAGAAACAGAGCAGTGGCACTGATGGAGAAACTGAAGCTGGGGTAAGTAGTGGCCCAGGGAACAGGCCTCAGGGCACCTGCCCCCAGGCCACATATCTAAGCTATTATTCACAGTGTTCTGGGTTGGAACTCGGTCGAATAGGGTGGGCCCAGGTTTCCCTACCCCTGGCCATTGCCTATCACTGTGGAGCAATACAGCCACTGGCTCTTGCCGCTGGGTGGTGCTGCTGGGTTCTGACTTCAACACCCCAACACATTGTCAAAACAATGGGAGCTTGTCACTTCAAAGATCTTGCCAAATTGGGGGAGAGTGATGGACAAGCCACAATTTCTGCAACAAGGAAGTTGGTAGCAGTGCTGTATAACTAAAATGAGAAAGAAAATGACACCCACAGCGACCTGCATTGCTGATGCGTGAATCTAACCATCAAAAAGGCCAAGTCACTAGCCAGACTCCAACCATGTGAGGATAGTTTTGAAGAACATGTCAAAAGAACATCTTGGCAAAGAATTAGATTTCTTTGCACATAGGTAAACCAGATATTGGATCACCATTGCAACATGGATAGAAAAATGTGGATGACTGACTACTTCCTGTATTCTTCAAGGGTCCAATGGCATCAGAGCTACTACATGACCTTATTTGTGCCCAGTAAGAGTCACTGCACAATCAACTGTATCTTTAGTCAGAACAATCTTCCCTACACAGAACTTTGAACACGCCAAAAAAAGGAAGACTGTGGTAACCCACATTCTCTCAACAGAGATCATAATGATGAACAAGATTTGACTAGACATGTCACCAGCTCTTACATTTCAATGATAGCTGTACAAATTTATTAGTAGATTTTGTTTTGCCCTTTAAATTGTCATTGTGATGCTTTGAGGTCACAAAGAAATCCAGTTTTATGTCTTGAAATAATACAGTCATTTAACGAATGCAAATATTTCAAAATGGTCATTTTCACATGTTGATAGTGTCATTGTTTATCCCTGTTTCTATAATAACAGCAGACTTGCTGGCTCCACATTATACCCCATCTTAAAGTAGACATAATAAGCTTTCAAAAGCGTTTTGATGTGCATGTGTGTAGAGCGGATACGTTAAGTTGAGCAAATCAGTGGTGTCTGCCACTCGCCTCTTTGGGAGGGAAGCAGAGGAATAAAATCCTCACATTGTGCTTTTGCAGGTCCTGCCATACTTCTTCTCTTTGTAGTGCTGTACAGCACCTCATTGCCACTGTCCCACTCACCAGGTGAAGCCAAAAGAAACAAACAACCTAAAGGAGGCCAAAAAAATCCTGTATTTTCCTTTTCAACTTCCCTCACTACCCTGTAGTACTAATGAGGACATGAATAACCTCATAAAAGGGTACAGCATTTGTTCCCTAGTAGAAAACTGTTTGGTGTGTCCTATTTTAAGAGTACATTTGTTGACAGTGTAAATTGGCCAGGGTTTTTTGTGATGTAAAAAGTAAAGGAAGGATAGTCAGATCTGGTCACAGGTATGTAATGTTCTGGATTAGACAAAGACAATGTACTTAAATATTTTTAATCCCCATAGACTAATGTTGGATGTTGTCTTGATCTTCCACTTTGACAGTGGGAGTACAAACTACTAGTATAGGTTGCTTATAATGCAAAGTTGATATGCTAGATGTTGTAAGATTTAATAACAAAGGCCACAATCCTGAAAACACTTGCATATACGAGTAACTTTACTCACACAGTAGCCCATAGAAATCAATGGGAGGTCTCAAGTATGTAAGATTATTCGTACCTGTAAGTGTTTGCAGCTTTGGGGCCTAATTGTTTCTAGGGTCCTTTTCCAAAACAGGGTTACAGAGATGGACCAATGAGTAAAGCATGAAGTTTGGCAAAGCTCTTAATTATATTTTTGTGTACAATACTAGTTATTATTCAACATTTCAATTTTTGAAAGAAAAGAAGCTTTCTCTAGCTTAAGAGAACCAGTGTTCTACTTAGGGATAGAACCCCACACTAGTGGTTGCCCTATATTCAGTCTATTGCAATCACTTTTTAGAAGTTTTTCTCCCAACTCCTTTCTGTCTCAGCATATTTGTTCTTTATTCTGTCAGCCCTCCATTCTTCATAGACTTCTTTTCTGTCTCGCCTAAGCAGAGCAAGAACCCGGTGCCATTCCATTTTGAGTCAAACATTCAAACCCATGATGTTCAAGTGAGTTTGAATTTGAGGAATGGGTCACACTCCTTACTAGTAAGTCAAGCCAATATTCCCCAAAGCCCAGGCCAGAGACATGGCAGTAACACAAGATCAACAAAGGTGTCCAACACTTGCCTCTGCAGAGAGGACTTTGCAAAATCGCTGGCCAGAGCCCTGGCACACAGGCAACTGAATGAGCCAGATGTTGATCTGGCATCACTCTCTACTGTAAGGACCAGGCATGCCCATGCTGCATGTAATTGCTTCATGTGAATGTGATGAAATATAACTAATTCTAAATCTGACGTCAGGCAATAGTATCTGTTTTCTTATATCACTGCCCATCATTGCCATATCTGAGCATCTCTCTAGAGAAAATTAAAATAGGTCAGTGTTTAAATTTTCTCCCCTTATAAAGCTATGGGTTTGCTTGCTTGTTCTCCATTTCCTTCTTTTTTTTCTCTTATCGCTCCTTTTCTCTCTTTCTTTAGAATATCCCAATCAAACCAACCAGCCCTGAACCCTGCCAACCCAGCTCCTCCACAATCTGATTCCCCGAGGGAATCAAAAACACAGCATTTAATCACACCCATTCTCTGTTTAGTAGTTACGCTCATCAGAACAGGGGAAAGGAAATACTATATGACGACATTCACTCTGCTCAAACAACACAAACCTGCAACAAGCAAGGTCTTGTATTTGTTTGCAAGATACACCTATGAATTTTGAATAACAAATCAATAAAAAATAAAAATCTGCTCAGGAACATTTTTTCGAGCAGAAAAAGGGTGAAATTAATCAGAGAATTTGTTCACTGTGGATAGTTCATTCAGCTGTAGTGAACTAGTGACAAACTAAATTCCTGTCTTGTATAACCATCTCAGTCTCTCGTCTTCAGCTAATGTGGAGTTTACTGACATGTGCATGTCATAAGGCCAGTTGAGAAAAATTGAAATAGATTACTTTGCAGCAGGAATACTCAGTAAATATCCTTTTCAAATGTTCTACTTTCAGTCTATTGTCTCTTTCTATATTGTCTCCTCATACTTTCTCTTTATTTTTTTGGTAGACAGGTCTTTTAAATTAAACATTAAACCAAATGGTGTATATGGGGAGCGGGAATGCTTTGCTTCCAGTGTACCGAATAATTTGAAATATTCCCTAATGTGCTATACAGTTTAATTATGTTGTATCATCTAAGAGATTTAGAAAAATACTCTAGGGAAATCTGTCACTGAAAAAAACAGTTAACTAGTAGAGGTGTCATATGACTCTGATAAGTGATCATGAGATTGGAAAGGGATGAACTGCAGTTGCTTTATATAATGTCATGAAATAAGGCACAATACTTTAGTAGAAAGTCCTGGACACAATGAATGAAGAAACGATTTAGCATAGCATCACACTGATCTTCAATTTTCACAAATTTTCTGAACAAATAGAACACTTTATGTATACAATAGAAATGTACTGGTCAATATTTTTCTCTCCATCTCTAGCTATCGTTCAAAGTGCTTACACTTTTTTATAAGGGAATATTCTCTCTCTCTCCATTTTTGGAGCAAATTTTTTATTGAAATGCCAATAAATCAATCAATCAATTTATGACATTCAACATGATGTGCCAGCAAGACATAATCTAAAACCTCTTATCATTTGAATAAAAGCACCTTGTGTATTGCACTTAAAGAAGTGCAAAACTTGGACTGATTACTGATGGGGGATCATCACAATTTTAAACTTGCCACTGTTTTTATTATGAAAAGACTTTGAGCTTGTCTGCATATTGCATTAGTCTGCACTAGAGGGGTGTAAGTTCCCATGAACACTGCCTGGCCCATTTGAACCCTGCTGCTTTGCACTGAAAGTTCCTTTGTTGCACTGAATCCACTTTAGATAAGCCCCTTGACACCTTAGCTGCCTCAGGTTGCCCATTTGCCATCCTTTCTGCTCTGAATAGGTTCCCAATGCCTCCTTTGACTGGTAGCTCAATGAATTTGCCATCATCTGTGGCATTTATCTAAATTCAGATCACTTCCTGGCAATATCACTCCCATTATGGATAAAACAATATACATAGTCCACTTGAATGTTGGTAATAATATGTGCCCTTCCACTATGTCTGTAGAAAGGGCCATGGATGTAATTTAATTAGGTCAACAAAAATCTAGCTGCTTTAAATAGATCCTATTAATTTTGTGGACCCTGAGGTATTTGTATTAATCTAAGGTTGTTATGAAGCAGTAAGCAGATCAGTGAGAGGTGCTGTCAGAGATGCATTGTGCACATTTCCTTGCAAGTGCTGGATGCTTTGACTCAACCAACTGATTATATCAGATCCAATTGCCATTAGATAGGCAGCCAGGTCAACACCACCCTGACCTGTGAACACAGGTTTTTTTCGTAGATTCCAAGGCCAGAAGGGACCATTGTGATCCTCTAGTCTGGCCTCCTCTGTAACACAGGCCATGGAACTGCCCCAAATAATTCCTAAATCATCTCTTAGAGAAACATCCAATCTTGATTTTAAAATTGCCAGTGATGAAGAATCCACCACAACCCTTGGTAAATAGTTCCAGTGGTTGAATGGTCCCTCTGAATACATTGGCTAGTGGTAATTAATGGCACTGGTATTAGGTCTATCTGAACTGACTGAATCCCTTGGTTCAGCAAATGTGGGCTGCAACTATTTTCTATTTCCAATCTGAAAGGCCACAAGATCTGCCTCTATTGGGATTCTGTTGGCACTTCTGGTCAGTTGTGGCTGTAGGCAAAAATGTTAGAAATATAATTTAATTAGCGTCTTACCTCCAATATTGCTTGCTCTTTTTGGTAAAGGCTCCTTTCTCCTTCCCCTTACTCTTGTCAAGTGTTAGCATTCTTTATTTTATTATTGTAGGAAAATCAATAAAAGTAGATGGCAAAACCAAATGCAACTAGAAACACTGGTTGAAATTCTGCTTCCACTGAACTCAGTGGGGGTTTTGCCATTGGCTTCAATGGGGCAGGATTATACTCCATATTTTTATGTGATGTCCTTTATCTTCAGCAGAGAAGGGATACAAAATGAAAAAGTGTGTGTGTGTAGTAGGGCAGAGGGGTGGGAAATGTTAGTTGAATCTCAAACCTCCAAAAATTTTCAGTTTGGGTTGGGTTCCAATTCTGAGTGAAAGCAGGGCAAGGAGAAGAGTCTTCTTATTTTATTTCAACCAGTTCACCCACTCCTAAATGCAGCTAGACTGAGTAGCATGCAACATTATGTAAGGTGTTTCAATTCAAGCTCCACAAGAACTAAAATGGGCTTATGTGTAAAGTGTAAGTGGCCTGAGGTGCCTGTCAGCTAGAGAAGAGCAATAATCTCTACGTGCCGCGCTGCCTACTTGTTAGGAGAGTTTCATCATTCCCTGCTCTAGTTCCTAAATAGCTTTGTGTAAATCTGTAGACTGGAACAGCATGCACAGAGTCTATCTCAATAACTGTGTTAGTGCACCATATAAAACTTTCTTGCTGATTAAACTAGTAGACTGAAAAGTCTCAAAGGATCCATTTCAGTTTACTGGGTAAATAAGTTATTAAAAGCTCTTTATATGTATTTACTCCCTACAGTATCTGATGAATATCATTTATACCATAATCACGTATACTGTAGCTGCAAATACTATCCTAGTTTTTATTTTCCGCTTCTTAAGCAAAATCAAACAACCATGAAAAAAATGACCTTGGTGGAAACTAAACCCCACAGAGGGCAGAACTTGGCCCTAAACTGCAAACTCTAACTACTAAATTATGCTTCCAGTATGAGTGTGCATTACTATAAAGTTCCTATAAAGTCAGATATTGTATTTCCATAGGCACATATAGTTGGAGATTTTACAACATATATTTCAGTTGATGCTCATCTATCTGTAGAAATGTTATTAAATTCCTCAGATTAAAATGCAGTTGTACTCTGCAAATTGGCTACGTAAAAATGTCACCTTGTTAAATAGACAAGGTAGGTGAGGTCATATCTTTTATTGGACCAACTTCTGTTGGTGAGAGAGACAAGCTTTTGAGCTTACACAGAGCTCTGTATAAAATCTCCAACTATAAGTGTATATGGAAGTGCAATATCTGACTTTATAGACACAGCGCTAATGCATACTCAGCTATTGGAAGCATAATTCAGTTATTAGGGTTTACAATTTAGGGCCAAGTTCAGCCCTTTGTGTAGTTTAGTCTCCACCATGGACACTTTTTTCATGATTATTTGATTTTGAGCTCTGTGTAAGCTCCAAAGCTTGTCTCTCCCACCAAGAGAAATTGGTCCAATAAAAGATGTGACCTCTCACCTTTTGTCTCTAATCCAGCATGGCTACAACAACACTAGATATCTTCTTAAACAGACCCACATTTGGTGTTTATTTTGAATCATAAATGATGAGTTGTGTGACAATAGTGTTTTTTTTACATTGTGCACAAACAGAATTGTTTAGTAAGGTCCAGTCAGTCATCCCTGTGCAAACCCAATGAAGTGAAGCAGTGTGACATACTGTACGCCATGTGACATCCTGTTCCCCATGTTCGCCACTTTTATATAGTTATATTTTGTACAAAGTATGCCTTGTGAGGTATTATTTGACAACTCATAGTCTACTGAACCTCATTGCCCTGTTAAAATGTGTGTATCAACATTGTACATGGAGCTATGAGATTTTACTATATGATTGTTATTGAAATATGATGTAGTTCTGGGTAACGCACTCAGACCATTTTCTCAAAGACAAAGGCACTGTACTGGCATGCCAGCCAGGTGCTAAAAGGTTAATTGGAGATTCACCAGCAGGGGAGTTGTAAATAAGAAATTTACAATTCACCTGAAGGACAGTTGGCAGCTCACATACCCCATGGAACTGCCTGACCCCAGCAAAAACATTTCCAAGGGACCAGAGTATAAAACAGGAGAGACAGTGACCTCCTCATCATTTTTCCTCCTCCATCTCTACTCCCACCATCAAGATCACTTGAAAAACGTCATTGAACTGGGGGGAGTGGTCCTGGCCTGGAGGTTTTTCCAGCCAGTACAGACTGTTGAAAGCTTTTGGGTGAGAGAAACCTTTTTTGCTTTTAAACTTATTAGCCTTGGTAAAGTTTAGGAATTAGCTTGCGTGTTTATCTTTTTATTTCTTTTGTAACCAACTCTAGCTTTTATATCTTATCACTTGCAAACCACTTACAATCTATCTTTCCCGAGTTAATAAACTTGTTTCTTTTTTATCTAAACCAGTGTATTAGGTTTAAGTACTTGGGAGGCCTCCACTTGAGACAATAAGGGTGGTGCATATTCCTTACCCTTTGTTGGAATGACGGAGTAATTTATGAGCGTGTACGGTCCAGTGGACTACTGAACAGTACAAGATGCATATTTCTGGGGGGCAGAACTACTGGGACTGAGGAATATGCAGGTGTCTCCCTGTTTTTATTCGTGCATGGCTGGGCATAGCATTCATGTAGTCAGCTGGGAGTTACTTTGCAAGCTGGATGCTTTCTACCTCATGCCTCATCATCTGTAATAAATGATCTGCAAATTAAATTAGGCCCTCAACTACCTCTATGCAACCCTATTGTCTTCAGATTATTCCCTGAGTAACACCTACCTGTGACATTACTCAGGGTACAACCTGGACTGCTGAACTCCCCTTAACTCTCCAGCCTAGGGTGCCTTTTACACTACTTTGCTAGTGACCAGTATGCAAAGTAACTCCCAACTGAGTACATGAATGCTATGCCCAGCCATTCATGAATAAAAACAAGGCGACACCCGGATATCCCTCAGTCCTTCAAAGCAACTAATATTTTTTCCTTGTACCATACTGTTCATGTAGATTAAGATGTATCTTAGCAAATGTATTCCTATTCTTCTGAAGGATACCCTATCACAGGCTACCATGTCTACCCATGCTGGCTGCTATCCTTTTGAAGTGGGAGAGATGAAGGATTACCTTCTTTGCAAACAAGAAGGATTACCTTCTTTGCGATCAAAATTCTTGCTTTAATCCACTTTATTTTACTTCTTGAAAATGTACTCTGTTTAGTGGTATCTCCTGGAAGGCAGAGGGATTTTGACAAAGCACTATCAAAATGAAAAATCAGCTTCACTATTTCCAATATTTTAGTCCAGATTTTTTTAAACTCAAACCCAAAATATGCTGACATAAGATCCTGCATGTGCAGAATGATGCTAACACAAAAAGTACCATTTTATTCATTCTATCTGCTGTCCATTATAGCTGGTTCATGATTTAAATATATCACATTTAAACCAGCATAATTTAAGTCTTTATTGATAGGAAGCAGCATATTCTATTCAGTCTCTGAACCCAGGTCCCATTCCTAGGGTATCTTTAATTTCTGCAAAGTTTGTGTATTTAAGGATCTGATCTTGAGTCTTAATGCAGGAAAAACTCCCATTGATTTATGATTGCTGAATGATGTTCTACACAAGAATTATTTCTTTTCTCTCATGCATTAGATGTTACGTGAAGGCCAGAGTCCTTTCAACAGAAAAGATAAGGACCAAAACATTTTGTCACATTGTGTAAGCAACCTTAATTCTGGCATTTTCTAACTCTTGAGCACTTGCCTTTCAATCTTAACAATCCTTTGATGTAGTTTCTTTGTAATAATTTAAGATTGTATTTCTCCCTAGTGAACTATACAACTTTTTCATTGTATGATTATTCCAAACTGTCTTTTGCAAGTGACTTTATCCTTTCTCTAACTCCTTTAGATACTTTTTCTTTTATGAAACAGGTGATTGCATTTTTACAAGCTGCTTATGCCGTTCTAGCTTCCTAGTGGGCAGTCTGCACGTTGACTGACCCTATACGAATGTCAAAGCAGGATTTTAATGAATGGTCTTGTATTTATTTATTCGTATTACAGTAGTGCCTAAAGGCACCAACTGAGATGCAAGCCCCTCTGTGAAACGTGCCATATAAAGACATAGTCCCTGACCCACAGAACTTAGTCTAAATAGACAAGACAGAGGAGTGAAGTAACTTGCACATAGTCATACAGCAGGTCACCGGCAGATCTTAGATTAGAACCCAAGTTTACTCCCCTCTCCTCCCGCGTCCAGTGCTGTGTTCACTACAATAGGCTGCCTCCCTTGTTTGCACTATATTTTGGTTTTTAAAAATGGATGCATTCATCCTCTGTCTTGGAATTCTGGATATATTAATACCAAGACTGATAAGATTTTCAGCGACAAGCCTACCGAGGTCCCCTGCACATTATTTCTTGCATCTTCTAGCATAATGTACCACGCAATCAGATTAGGAGAAAAAAAAGTTGTGGTTTTTGCTTTATTTTGTTTTGTTGGTTCATTTGTTTGATCTGCTAAGAAATCTGACCTACAATGTCTCCATCAACTTATTGTGGGTCAATCACTATGTGAATCTACCTAAACTTAATCTAAAGTTCTGTAAAAATGCACTTCATCAAATAAGGATAACCATATGAAAACCAGGCATCTCCTCCTCACTGGTTAGGATGCTATTTTAGTTTAAAGTTTGAAATAAAATAAGAAACCTTTATACCCTGGAGTGTAATGGGGTGCTGCCCATGATCAATGCTCCCACATGCTACCACAATACAAATAAATAAAAAGAAAAAACCTACATAGGGAAAGACCAGTTGTAAACACTGCATTGCAGAATTGTGGAGGTCAAGGATAAAAGATGTTTGGGCACCTAATCCATCCACTGTCCATAAAATTGAAATATGAAAATGCTAATAGCAATGAAAAGACAAAATAAGGAAGAGATAGAATACTTGTATCTTAGTGACCTTGCAGCTCACTGCTCAGGGCAAATTTGTGGTGTTAAATTCCATATTTGTGCTTGACAATAACCTTTCATATACTCAGTAATTTCATGGTGATATTAAATCGATCACACAGCAGATTGAAGGGTTAGACATTTATTAGGACCTAATCCAAAACCTGTTGAAGTAAATGGGAGTCTTTCCATGGACTTCAGTGAGCTTTGGATCAGGCCCTAATGCAGTAGTGTTTTCAAGCAAGGTTTGATCCCTTTTGATAGGTTTGTATCGTGGTGCCATAATTTGTCCTATATTTATTATTTGTATTACAGTAATTCCTAGAGGCCTTGACTAAGATTGAGTCCCCCTGTGATAGGTGCTGTACACAGTAAGAAAATTCCTGACCTCGTGCGTTTACAGAGTTTACATTCTAAGACCCCAGTCCTTACTCATGTGCTTAGTTTTATGCTCTGTGAATCATCCCATTTACTTTAAGGGGACTAATTACAATGTGTGAAGTTAACAATGTGCATACACTGTTGCAGGATTGTGGCCTAAGAGATGAGAGAAGGAAACATTATTGCTATTAGACAGGTGGGGAACTGGGGCAGAGACAGATTAAGAGATCTGCCCAAAATCACGCACGTAGTCTGTACCAGAGCTGGGGATAGAACCCAGATCTCCTGCGCTCTTGTTCAACACCAAAAACCACAAGATCTCTGTTTTTGCTGCCTCTTGTGATGGCGGGAGTCCATGTACCTCTGATGTACTACTAAAAATAGCCCTCATAATTGTATGATATAAAACCTATATTTGTGTGTACAGCAGACAGTGTTGGACAAAAAATGAAAAGAGTGGGTCTTATTTATCTTTGCCATTGACTTGCCAAAATCTACCTACATATTAAGCAATTGCTGGAATCAGAGTTATTGACCAATTCTGTTTATTTAGAATGATCAAAATAATTTTGTACCAAAAATTAAAAGGATTCTTAAAGTTTAAATGAAAATAAAAAGCATAATGCAGCATGAGCTTCTAGGTATTTCATGATGTACACATTCTTCAAATGATTTTTAGAGGAAAAAAATCTTTAAACTCTGAGATGTTAATTTCATCTTCATTTGTAGGAGAATTTATATATTTGGGCCTGGGTATGAGTTGTAATTTTGAAAATGAGAGACTGAAAATAATGGCTTAGGGTCAAATTTTCAAATTGAGAGTTCTGGGCACTTCGCAGAATCAGGCTATAAGGGTCAAATTTTCAGAAGCACTTCCGTGATTAAAATCCCTAAACATAGAGTCATTTTAAGGGATTGTCTAAACTAGATGATTTTTTTTTAACTTTCCGTTAATTGACTGCTGAGTAACTCATGGTAATTAACATGTTTGTAAAGATTAGTCTGGACACTCTCTAAACACTTGATTCAGGATATACATAGCACAAATGTCTGTAGCCTGGTTCAAATCCTTCTGGAGTATCCAGAGTAGCCTTTACAAATGTATTAAATACTGCAAAGCACTTGGCAATAGAGCTGGTCAGGCATTTTTCAATGAAATTTATTGAAACAAACTTTTCACAGAAACATATTGGTTTTGACTAAACTTTCTCAGGTCTGGGGTAGGGGAAAGAGAGAGAGAATGTGTGTGTGCACAAGCCACATAATGTGTGCATGTACAAGCCAGAGTAACCAATAGCTCAGTAACTACAGGGTTAGCCTAGGATGTGGGAGATGCATGTTCAAGTCCCTATCTTGAATCAGGCAGAGAAGGGACTTTAGCCTGGATTTCCTACATCCTAAGTGAGGGCTTTCAAGAGTCTGATTTGTCTTGAGTACCCCCAATTTTCACCTCACTTAAAAACTTACAAAATCAGACATAAAAATACAAAAGTGTACTTACTTTCTCATTTTTACCACATAATTATAAAATAAACCAATTGGAATATAAATATTGTACCTACAATTCAGTGTATAGTACATAGAGCAGTATAAACAAATCATTGCCTATTACATTTTAGTTTGTACTGACTTCCCTAGTGCTTTTTATGTAGCCTGTTGTAAAAGTAGACAAATATCTAGATGAGTTGATGTGCCCCCTGGAAGACTTCTGAGTACTACCAGAGGTACATGCACCCCTGGTTGAGAACCACTAACCTATTGGCCATGCTGGGGTTGGGAACTCTCTCACACACATATATATGTACTTTTATTGTGAAAAAAAAATCACTAAATGGAATTCTTGATTTACAGCCAGTCCTACCTGGCAATCAATTGACTTGAAGTAAAAAAATTCTAGTGTAGACCAAATAGCTACAGTTGTTGACTAAAGTCAATAAGTGTTGAAGGTACTCAACACCTCATAGATGTAAGCTTCTCCATACCCAGATCTGCAATCCTATTTACTAAGCTGTGCTTTCAGGAGAGACTGGCAATTGTGTGATAGTACTGATGTAGATCATGTCTACTGGGGTTTACAGGTACCTGTGACCACCACACTCATTTCCAATTGTGACCCACACCAAACTGGAACAGGATTCCCCAGAATCTTAAAAACATAGAATTCTAGAGCAGATTCCAATGTAAGAGTCTGCAGGTTCCTTGGATTAGAAGCAGCTGATTATTTTTACTCTCTGGGTCCTTGAAAGATAAAGACTATTGCCATTGTAGTACTGCACAATCTGCCTGATATTCAATTAAGGTGAGTCAGTCACCCCAGAAGTTAATTGTTGAAAACTGCGGAGAGGTTGATTAGCATGAGCATTGAGAAACTGCCGCTGTCCATTGCAATAAAAGAGGTATCCTTTAGTGCTACTGTTGCTTTCTACATGTTGCATCCTGTCTGAAGCCTGATTACAAAGCCTCCAGGATTTTGGCAGATGTAGTGTTGGACCTTGATAGTCACTCTGGCAATAGGAGATGGACAAAAACCAGAGATATTTATACAACCTTATTGAGAGGGTGGTTCAGATAAATGGGTCTTGAATCCAAACTACCCCTGATTGAAGAAGTTTTGTAAAGCCACTCTGGTTTTGCCTATTATAATGTTTTCAGCCGTACTGAAAGCAAGGAATAGCAGTAATTTCATGAGGCACTTGATCATCTGAGGTTTTTTTACCCAGTTTTTCAGACTGATAGAGTGCTAGGAGCCTAGAGCTGACCCTACAGCCTGGTCACTAAGGTACTAGCTATTTCCTCCTGGAGTGGACTTAATTGGGAGATGGGTGCTTAGTGGCAATTAGGCAGGAGGTGGGTGAGCTAATGAAAGCAATCGACTCATCAGCTGGGAACAGTTAAAGGACAGTACAAAGAAGAAGGCTGGTAGCACCTAGGGGAGCTAGCATCTCAATATGAGGAGAGCTTTCTCCAGAGTAGGTAAGGGGACGTTTACTTCTAATTGTATGGTGCTGCACAAGGCTGTACTTGTGGTGGAGACCCAATAAATAACACACTGGTGTTTATCAACTTGAAAGCATTGAGCCTCTTTTTGCTGGTGCAAAGGGCGGAGAAGGGAGCCTGTCATACAGACCCAAGAGGATGGTGCAGAGAAACATTTGAATGTCTGAGACCAATGCCGTCTAAACTCACAAAGTTAGACGTTACTAACTAAAGTACAATATTTCCCTGACAGGAGGCGTTCTCTCTAAATGCCATCTATATTAGTGGTGCTGCAGCATGTAAGAAAAGTGGGTGAGGAAGAAACTGGGAAGCCTTCTTGAGCTTTGAGGCATGTGGGAGGAAGTTACAGCTAAGCAAATGTGTCATTAATATTTAATAAATATATCCCATCCATCTCATTATTGATAGCTTTGTGAAATGAAACTAATCATAGCGCCGTATGTTTTGGCTGGCAAAATGCCCCCCTTGCTCCTACTCATTCTGTTTATGAATATATGACTGATACGATCTGGGGTGCAGCAAAATGTGATGTTCAAGAGAAACTCCTACCACCTCTCCACAATGAATAGTAAAAAGCCCATTAAACCAGTTGTGACTTGAACATGAATTTGTCAGCTCTGAAGACTTTGCAGTTTGCATTGATGTTTCCATGGGGAAAAATGGCTGCATTTAGGAGTAACTTTCATACCACTACTTCTGCATGATGAAAGCATTGGGACAGCAGCTCACCACAGAGGTGCCTTTATCATGGCACTATGTAGGTCAATGGCTTGTTTTTGACAGTTGATGACTCGGGGGGGATATAAGACATCTCTGTGTTTGTATTTATGAGAGAAATTATTTATACATTCTAGAGCTTCTGTGTCTGTAGGGTTAAGGAAATGGGCAAAGTATCCAATGTTGAAAGCATCCAAGCTGTAATGTTTATCTCTTTTTCGGAGCTTGAGGTTCCCTTTGCATTTTAACTTGTCTCTAAGTGTATTTATCAAGCCAGGCTTTTCTGAAAAGACAAACACAAGCTTTGTGTGTAGAGAGTCTAGTCAAAGACATAACCGGTATTAAAAGAAGACAGGCATAAAATGATCAGACCCAATTTTGCTTGTATCTAGCATGGATTCTCAAGAGCAGACAAGATACAAAAATCTACCCTGTGCAAGAGCCAGTGGCCATCACAATTTCTGTATTACTCTGTGGCTCCATAAAGGGCAGGTTGGAGACAGGGCTGCTGAGAAGGGAAGTGCATGCCACCATCCAAGAGCTTACTCAGATGGGGTTTCCATCACTTCCCTTGGGAGAAACTCTAATAGATGTTAACACTTGGAACTTCTTTCTGGTGTCAACTATTCCTTTGTGTAATTTCTTATTTCTACAAGCTATACACCTTTAGAGCATCCTAAGTACTTATTCTCCTTAACTGGAAATTATTCTCCTGTAGACAGCTATTGAAGTCTATTCTATTCTAGCTCTTATTTGTCAAGTAAATTATTAAATCTCAAAGGTGGCAACCCCCAGTGTGATGTTGCACCCCATATGCTTTATGAAAATATGCTTATGAATGTGAATATGCTGTAACTGGAATATGCTTTATGCAAAAGGTCTCTTGTAAGGTATCATTACAAATCTTATAATCTACTGAATGTGTTCATCCTATTTGTTTGCATGTAGTATTTCTGTGTCTGGAGTTAGGAGAATAAGATATAAACTTGTATTACTGATGTAAACATATTAAGTGGAAGCAGCAAAGAATCCTGTGGCACCTTATAGACTAACAGAGGTTTTGGAAACCATTAAGGGTGCTTTTGGAAACCATTAAGGGTGCTTCAGAATCGATTAACTGTAAATGGCTCTGTTTACTTGCAAACTTTCCTGTGTACCTGTGGGCCAGCCCCGGAAAGAATGGAGGCTGGGGTCTCACCGGACATGTGACCATGTCACCTGATAATGAAATCCATTTTAAACCTGGTACTTTTCCATTTAGAAGGAGGGGTGGGGACCCAGAGAAACAAAAGATTCCTACTTTGTGCTAAAGCTATAAAAGGGGGTGGAGCAGAACAAAAGAGGCTGCCAGTCATGAGAGAGCCCCTGCTTGTTACCTGAGATGTCTGCTGGAACTAACAAGGACTGTACCAGGGGAAAGGATTAGGCCCAGACTAGGAAGGAGGGCGAGATATATTACCTGTAATCAGTTTCTTAATGTATGAAGCTTAGACTTGCGTGTTTTGTTTTATTTTGCATTATGACTTACTTTGTTCTGTCTGTTATTACGTGAAACCACTTAAATCCTACTTTTTATACTTCTGTTTATTACTAAACCCAGAATAAGTGATTAATACCTGGTAGAGAAAACAGCTGTGCATATCTCTATCAGTGTTATAGAGGGCGGACAATTTGAGTCAACACTGTATAAGCTTTATACAGAGTAAAACAGATGTATTTGGGGTTTGGATCCCATTGGGAGCTGGGGGCTGGAGGCAGGTAACCTGCTAAGCTGTTTTCAGTTAAGTCTGCAGCTTTGGGGGCTTGGACCGGACCCTGGGTCTGTGTTGCAGCAGACTAGCATGTCTAGCTCAACAAGGCAGGGTTCTGGAGTCCCAAGCTGGCAGGGAAAATGGGCTCAGAGGTAATTTCAGTACATCAGCCTACAGTCCCAAGGGGGTCTCTGTGACCGAACCCGTCACACCCAGGTCTATATTGTGAAGCTTACCTATTATGGCTTGATTAATTAACTTAGAACTTCTGATTCCCATAAACCCTGCTGTTTAATCTTAATAACAGCAAAATCAAAGCCAACTCACCGAAAGGCCCAAAGTGTGTGTGTGTGGGGGGAAACCAACATACTTTTTTTCAAACTTGTATTTAAAGGCCCTTAATATTGCCTAGATACAATGACTCTTGAGCCCTGATCCTGCAATACATATCACATGGGCATAACAATCTGCCCAGACACTATGTGTTGTCAGATCAAGGCCTACGTTGTAAACTCCTTTCACAATAGAGCTGGTTGAAAATTTTCATATTTTTGATGAAATTTTTTTTGCAACGTTGTTTATTCAAAAACTTCCACTTCCACAATCTTTTGCTGTTGTTTGTTTTTCCCCAATGATCTTCCAGAGTGGTGTAAAAATTTTCCAAAATTCAAAATGTTGATCAAAACTTTTGAGAACATTTCCATGAAAAGTGTCCTGCACTTTTTTCAACCAGCTCTACATATAAGTGTGAACAGGTTTACTTTGCTTTGACTTTGGCCTTTTCTAAACCAGAAAGTTGCACTGGCTTAACTAGAGTGGTCTAGTTACAGCGGTACAACTCCCACCCTGGCAATGACACAGTTATAGCAATATAGCTTATCCCTGGACAGGAAGGGAAATAAGCTATGCTGGTATAAGACACCTTTATAACACTGTCCACACTAGAGCTTCTACCCTATCAGTAAAAAAATCACACTTCTAACTGAAATAGTTATACCGGTATAACTAACAGGTTTTTTCTGTGTAGACTAGTCCTCGGTGTGTATCTGCTTTATCTGTTTTCTATCTCTCAGAACCCACAAATGGCTTTCTCACTTAAAATCCCTCCCCTAAGTGACAGATATTTTTTGATATGTAGGGAACTATTTTTCATTAAAGCACAGAGCTAAAATATGCAAAATGTGTGCAAAAACCATTCTGGCCATCCACTAATGTGCACGCACCTTTTCATGTATGCAATAAAAATGTGCTTTGTTTTTCAGATGTTGTAATAGTTGCCATTAATTTTTATGAAGGCAGAAATCTAGCATCTGGTAGCAGCCACGGTTCTGTGTCTGTCCAGGCTAGAGCTGGTTGAATAATGTATTAGGTTAATTTCTTTTTTCAAGTAAATTATTTAATTACTCTTGTAATTATTCATCCAGCTCTCATACAGACCTGAATACCCAGAATATGAGCAATTGTGAAATTGATGGAGTGAGAGAGTTCAGAGAAGTGTGCTAAAAGGAGAGGGGAAGGCGAGGTGGGAGAAGGAGGCGGGCAAACAAAGCAGGAGCACCCAGGCAGAGAGGGTATGTTTACTACTGGGAAAGGGTCTCTGTGGGATGCAGAAGGGGCACGTCAGAAGTGGGCAAGGCCAATCTTGACCACACGGACAACTAAGCTACATGTCAGCAGCTTTAAGATGTGTCAGGGCAGAGCTGCATCCAGCTTCCTGACACACGCCTTTAGCCTTCATCTCTTGTGCTGAGCTTTGCTATTCTGGTTGCAGGAGAGAACTATTCCAGACTAGTAGACTACTTGCACCTGAAGGCAAAAGTAAAAGTCTCAAACATCTGATGTGAAACAAACTGCAAAGGCTGCTATAGTTTTTGCATTCTAAGAAAATGCTGTGGAAAAATCTGTAGTGCTACTATATCTTATCTCATCCATGCTCTGCCACCATCTGCACCCATGGCATTTTGGCCTTCTTAGTAAGAGGAAGGAGAGACTGGGGAATTGGATGGCTCATTATTAAGTCAACTATCAGCAAGAGTTTAATCTCTACAGTCCAACCAAATTGAATGGAGTAAGAGTTCCAGATGAAAGACTTTAGTGACAAGCAAAAGCACCATGACATCCAGCCAGTCTTTGGAAAACATGTCAACTCTCATTTTTGTTTTTTGAACAGTAGTACTTACAACCCTACTCACAGCACAGTGCGTCAGCCCAATTCAACTCCTTTTGGGAGTCCAATGAGGGTAATACAGGTTCAGTTGACTTCAGTGAGGACTGGTTCAGACTTAGGTATGTTTTTATATCTCTTTGTATAGTGTATGTATCATAGTCTATACAGAAGAGGTCCTGTACAATATCAGGAAAAACGGGATGGCTTAAGTCAAGTTTTCTCTAACGGCTTTCTGTGGAACATTGTGCTCCCCAAGACAAGATATTGGGGGAATAAACACGTGCACCCGTCCATTAGAGTATGTGGTTTATCTTTTACTATTTTTTTTATTCTCTCTATGCTATTAGCAGGGAAAGATGGGCAGACAGAGCAGAATCATGCATCCTCCCCTGGTTTGACCCATAACTTCCAGCACTTCACCCTTCTTCCCCTACACCATGACTCTGATAAGAACAAAATTGCTATTGTTGTGCTTATTCTTAATTTAAATATTGTGACCTGATAGTAAGTAATAGAGTGTAAAAGTTAGCTACACAAGTATTATTTCATGCCCTCACACACAAGTATTCTCAATCTAATACAATTCCCATCAGAACCTAACAACCAAAATCATACCAAACTTTTGAAATAAATAAACTGAAAATGAGACCAAGAAAGAAAAGACCTGCAATCAGAAAGCCTGTCTGAATATTAAACTTTCCTTACTCATCAGACCTTCAAGCAAACAGCCATTCTCAACTTTCACTTTACTTTGAGGCCCATGAACACTTTTTCAATATGTCTTTGTGTACTTCTCACCTGTCCTATCCTTTATAAAGCCCCTCTCAGAGATAGTCTGGCCTTAGGTAGGCGCACTGAATAGCGAGGGCACAATATCTCTTTCCTCCTCCTGCAGTGCAACCTATGTAAGCAGTTGTGGGCAAGGACTGCTTCCTCCTGACTTCCTCTTGTAGCCCATGGGGCTAGCTTGCCTTTATTATATCAAGTTTATCAATATTATATTCAGCTATAATGTAAAGAACCTACAGGCCTGTATCCTGTAAGACATTAGCGTGAGCAGTTGGCTTGAGCCCTACAAACACTGGCACAGATAAACGGCCGGACAGTAACTCCTAACTTTTGGGGAACTGGAAATAGAGTGCAGGAGGTAGGGGATGGAATTTTGTCCATAATGACATCAGCCAACCACAGAAACATGAGCTAACACCAGCTTTTGGAAAGAACATCCAACCCCAAGAGTTCCATGGCAACAAACTGATGTACATGATAAGTTGAGATCATTAATATACTAACCAATAGAAGGAAACCTCAACATTAGGAAGGTGAGGCAATACAAATAAGGAAGAGGAGAGAAACCTCTATTGAGTATGTATTAGACATGGTAATGTCAGTAACATATTATAAAAGTGGCATCCTAGCCTGTAGGCAGTAGGGGAGAGAGAGAGAGAGAGAGAGAGACGTAGCCCTTGGGAGGTGCCAGAATGATGGCCACTGGTGAAGATGAGGAAGGTGACGGTGATGAGGAAGACGATGGCTAACACTTCAGGTTGTCCTGCAAGGGATAATGTGAGTATATGGATGTTCAAATGTACATTCTGTAGTGTCTCTCTCTACTTTACTGAGTTAGAATGTTTGTGACTTTGCTAAATGGATTAATAAACTATTTGTAAATATAGAAGAGTTCCTATAGTGTGTGTTGTAACTGTAAACATCAGGGTTCCCAAATAATATGGTAATTTTAATAATACTGGGCTTGATCTTGGGAAAAGAACCTGTCAATCCTCAAAGTGATAACTGGGAATTCTTAAGTAATCAATATAAGTAATACATAATCTAGATCAGGCTATGCCCTGGGGTGTACAGACTTTCCAAAAGCCTATGAAAATCACTGGACCAATTCTGTTCCTTCCAGACTCAGGCTCAGTAGATCAGACAAATGGTTTGACTTGATTTAATTATGACTTAGTGGGTGGAAACCAATGACCATTAATAAATAACCCATGGCACCTACAGTAATTGTACCATCTCTTCTTATGGAAGAATTGTCTGTTCCCAGTAAGTTGGTGCGAAATAGCACTTTATTATTTGAAGATGAGATCCATCTAATCTGCAAGAATAACAACTGCATAAGCCAATAAAAAACCCAGGCCATCTGGCCCTTCAGCACTACTTGCTGTATCTCCATTTGGTGTGATAAACTAAAGGCTGTTTTCTATGGGCACGCTAAGGCCAACCATCTTTTCTGCAAAAATATCTGTTGTCTTAGCCATTCATTAGGTCAAAGAGGAATCGCTAATCTAATTTTAGTTACTTCTCTGTGTCCCCCACAGTCTCTTATGGCACCTCCACATGCTCATGCATAGAATCATGCCAAATTTGGTGCTTGCTTTCCACAGGGATTCACGTGAAGGTAGTCTCCAGTTCTCTGTGAGGATTTGCAATCCAGAATTTCTCAAAACAGGTAAGTTCTGAGGTTGAAACCACCTTCATATCCTGCTGCTGCTTTGCTATCCAGTGATTGCCACCTTCAGTTCCTCCAGGCTGCTGAAGCCTTATGTGCTCTGACTCCACCGCCCCCATGGACCCAATCCAAGGAAGGAGTATCTCTTTTCCTACTGTTCTAAGCTGTTTAGGATGGGCCTACAAAACAATTTTACTATTCCTAACATGTTCCTAACTTGTCCAGTTTCTGTCTGTTCATTGTGTCACATCTCTACATGTAAAACAAACATTAGGATTTTGGGATGAGTCAGTGAAATGATTCCTTGTGCCTGACCCCCAAATGTAATGGTCTCATTTGGTTCAGAAATCTTTGGGCTGCCACCAGCTTCCTTTGCACAGAAGAAGTGGAGTCCAATTGCTCCTCCTTAAAAGGGCCATGCTTTAAATAAGTTGGAGGGTTGGGGCTTCTAGGCTCTTGGTGAATGTGGGAGAGTTCTAGAGTTTTCTTTTCTTGTTCCCCATTTGTTTGAGTATCTAGTGGGGAAAAATCAAATAACTAATACACTGAAGAAAATCACATCAAAAAGATGTTGGATCCATCAAGTTAACTATTGATCATGGGATGTTTGTCCAGCTCTGAGAATTTCCAGCATTGGGCTGAGATAAATTGTTTTGCATCACATGTACTAAAAACCACACACAGACCTGCATTATTTTTCCCTTTTTTATTAAAGTTTGGATATAATTCAAATAAGAATCGTACAAGTATATTAGAAGGCAGAATTTGTGGCAGTAATCCATCATTAATTTCTGATTATTAGAAGTCCAAGTATCTGTCACCTAAAACTACCAAACAGACTTTGGGATATTTAACAAAGGTTTCAGACTCTGTTTATGGTATATGCCTAGTGGACTCACCCCTCTTTTAATGTCAGCTTTAAAGCCCCAGTTTGACAGATGGGCAGAGAATGATGAATGCACCAAATTCTGAACCTGTTGGAAAAGAGTTCCTCTGACCTCATTTTATTTTATTAGGTTTGTTTGTTAGATGTAGGGAAAACCCTTCAGGTGCAGGTTCGTAACTTGCCTTCCTCCATTCTGAGAGACTGCAGTCGGTGGGAGATTTTGAACCTGGTCGCATTTAGTTCCAGCTAAAAGACCATCTGTGCTCTAGATTTCCTTCAAAATAAAATATTGCTCTCTAACATCCACCTCTCAATCTACCCCTACCCACTCTGAGATGGGAGGAAAGAGAAAATGATGTGCCAATGAACCATCTGCTAATTTTTTTGTAAAATGTGTGGTCTATTTCCCTAGATAGATTTATCATACCCTTACTGAAATCTACTAATCTGAATGTTTTCTTTACTAAAATTCAATTTCTAGTATACCACACCCCTATTTCATGTAAACCTGGCTCTCTCTATGGATGTGCAGCTGTCTCTATGTATTTTGAACATGGCCCAAAATCTGTAGGATGGTGGAAATGTCAGAACATCAATTTTAAACCACACGAAGAAATGTGCATGTGGTGGGATATTGGCATGTGTACTTTTTTAGCTTGCCACCCTTCTGATTTGGTGTTTGTGGGTGAGGTGTTTTATTTCTTTTGGGTTTGCGTGAGTTGTTGTTATTGGACATTATTTGGCCATATTTGCAATAAGCAATGAACAAATCAGACCATCAAATGTTTATACATGTACCCTCACTGAAATCTTATATTTTTGACAATACATGAATGGATATGCTAGGAAACGAGAGAGAACAGATCTGCTATATAGAAAGCATGTTTAAGAAAGCATGCTCTTACAGTCCATGTTCTTAGAAAATCTGGAGGAAAAAACCAATAACATTTTTATATTGGAAATTGGTCAATATAACTCTTTTCCCGTGTACCATATGTAGTATGATGTCTTAAAAACCAGCCATTTTTAAGGCGCTCTTGCACTATGGACTGAACCTGTGTTCACTTAAACCAAGAGCAAAACTCCCATTGCCATCTGTGATAGTAGGTTTGGGACTGTTAGCAGTAAGAGGTTCTGGATAAGCTTGTACAAACCTCCTCATCTCCCAAGTCAGAAAATGTTATACTGATAAAGTAAGTCAGAAGGAAATTATTGAGAATTCAAAAAAATTATTTTCCTCATGATCTATTGAATTCACCTATATAATGAAAGGTGAAAATTAAGTGTTCAATTTTCCTGCTGATTAATGGGAGTCAAGCTAGCTGCTGAAAATTTGCAGAACTCCAGAGACCTTGCAACTAACTTTTGGTTTAAGATGAATGCACCAAATTCTGAACCTGTTGTATGTGCAGGATAGCGCTGCACTGGTCTGCCTAGTTCTGAGGGCTGGCAGGATGTGCCAAAAAATGGATATGAGAGGAGGGGGGAGAAGTGGCTTTATATAGCTCCCATACTTAGGACTTGGAGAACTGATGAAGTTGCTGGGATTGCTCATGTAATCTTACCCCTCTGTAAGATTTATTCTGGACGGGGTGTCTTCTTTTGCTTGGCAACTTCTAAATGGTTTGTCCAGGGTTAATTCTAAGTCTTTCAGGGGTGTGTGTGTGTGTGTGTTTCTTTTTCTCCCCTGTGGTTTCACCTCCTTTTTGTACTCTGTTTTAAAAACATCTCTCTCACTTGTATATGGAGTGCAGTACTCAAATTTCTGTACTAGTTTCATAATTAGCCTCCCCTGTCTGAATTAACTTTAAAACTGTGAAATATCAAATGCCTCAGAGCCAGCTATTGTCAAAAGTAGCCTTATTTCTGACTGTCATCTTCTTTACTGGCACCCACTGAAATGCAGAGTCAAGCGCTCACTAAACCTTCTCCAGTTTTCCACATTTCCTGAGTTTCAGCTCCGGTGTCGCTTTTAACTGTTCTGTTAAACAGATATAGTCTTGGTTCCTTTTTACTCTTGGTACCATATGATGTCAGTGGTCACTCAGTGCTTGCAAGAGCTCTGCTTTATTTGGTTTCTGATTCCAACTGGCTTTGCATAAAGATGGTGCCCTGTCCAGACTCTGGCTGCGAAGCACAGCCCTTAAAGGAACAGCCCCCAAAGCCCATAGTCATTGCTCCCCTTTGCCCATGTTGCCATGTATGCTAGAGCAAGGGTGAAGCCTCTGGGCCTGCTGCTCTGGTGGTGGTATCCTGTAGAGCTCAGCCAAGTGCAGAACACTGTCTGGGCTGTGCACCCACAGAGTGCTAGGGCCAGGTCTTAGCTTTTGTTGCCACCTCCCTTGCTGAAGGGGAGACTCCGCTCATGTTCCCACCCTCAACTACCCATTTTTCCATCTCTAACATGCACACCTTGACTATATTGCCCTCTGTGCACAGTTCAACCTTCCTGAGCTCATGCACAAGGCCCTTACCCACAGCCAGTCCATTGCATAGACCCATTTCTACCATGCTACCTACGGGAAACCTAGCTGATGTGTATATGCATTTATTTTTTTTACAAACTATATGGGCATTAAATGAATGCTCTTATAATATTTTTAATAGACTTTAAAATAGACCAGTTGATGCTCCAAGAGGATGATCCAGTGGTTAAGGCATTAGCCTAGGCCTTGGGAAACCTGGATTAAATTCCCTGCTTTACCACAGACCCTGTGTGACCTTCAGCAAATCACTTTCGTCTTTCTGTGCCTCAGTTTCCATCTGTAAAATGGGGGTCATAATATTTGCCTCCCTTATAAAGGTGTTGTGAAGATTATGAAACACTTTGAGCTCTACTGATGGAAAATGCTATGTAAGAACTAGGTATTACTATATATATACTATTAAATTCCCTTGGTGTCTCTTATTCTGGTCCTCAGTTTCAGCATTGTGTACTCTTTCCCCAGCTGTAGGTTAAGGAAAGCAAATGGGGAATGGTATTTGTTTCATCCAGGATCTCATCTCTACCTGAACAAATCTTGTTTTGATCTTTAAATGCGGGTGGCTTGTTTACATTCAACAAGCTGAGACTGAGAGGGTTTCAACTGTTGACAGAGCTATTGATAAAATAGGCAGCCTTCACTGAGAAAAAGTAATTGTAGCAGAGGTAAACTGACCTATTCAGGCTAGTGCTTTTGTGATTCCAGCTTTCTGAATTGGCTCAATGATTTCATCAAAAGTAAGTCATCAAGGGAGAGTCTCATGTTGTGCTTTGTTTGCTCAGGATCCAGGTGCAGCACATGTTTGTAATTTTAAAGTGCTGATATTGTACAATTTCTGCAGCGTAGGTAAAATCTATCACAACACAGACCTCACCATCTACCTCATTTTTCTTTCTGCAAGTCAGTAAGGTGCCTTTCTCCCCAGTTTAATATTCCTGAAAGAGCTGACTCTAAAGGTGTCACGTAGCATGGAACATACTGTTAGATAAGCATTCAAATTCTGCTTCATAGATATTAATGAATTTCATATTATTTTTCTGCTATGTTGGTAAACACCAGCCATAAATCATGTCTCACTCAACTGTTTTTAGGAAATATTTTCATTGTAATGTGGAAGATGCAATGATTATCCCCTAGTAGTTCAGCAATATCTGCAGGGATTTCCCTACACCCCCCCACAGAATTTTCCCAACTCCCTCCCCAGTGGTCATGCAATGTTGCATGTAGTGTTGCCAATTTAGTCGGTTGGAAATTTGAATTAAAATTGAAACATTAATACACACTTTAAAAGCATATACAATATATGCAAAAATACTTGTACCTGAGAACGCATAATGGGTTCCTCATACAGCTGTTGTTTATCACAATGTCGATGCATTTGTTTTGGCTATATTGGCCTTCCTAATAATTACAAATTATGATTTGTAAGCAAGGTCTGAATAAGCTCTCCCCTGACAGCTAGTTATGAGCCGGGGGTGAGGAGGAAAAGCTTCAGACCAGACTGTATTTACATAAACACATCTACTCTGCCTAAGTATCCAGCAGACAGAGCTGTGCTGCCCACGTGATCAATTTTGGCTGGTGTTGGGTTACAAATCACTTTAGTATTGAATGTGGGGATCATGAAATGTTGTTATCCTTATTGTATGAGTAAAGGGCAGCAGAACTGTACTTAGCCTGCCTGAATGAGGGGGTCTGCCTCGGTGTGTAATTTGTGCTAGGGCTTGCCAGGGCTGAGCCCTGGCACCTCTAGGCTTGGCAGTTCATAGCCCTGGGACCTCTGGGCTTGTCACATCAGTTATGAAACTAACAAACTTGCTTGAGCCCTGGCACCACTTTCATTACAAATTAAGCACTGGTCACCCTCAACTGAACTGCACTTGCTAAGCAGGAGGTTTGGGTGCCATATTCTAGTGAAGAGAGAGAGGGTGGGACACAGGTGTTTTAGGCAGAGCCCACCTCACTAAGAAAGAGTCGCAGGCACCATTTGACCTACTCCTCTCTCCTGTTTAGAGATCGAGCTGATTAGGCTCCATAGAGAGTATTTTGGTTTAAGTGACCACTAGAGCTGAAATCACTGATAATCGGGTCTAAGTGCTTAGATCTGCTGTGGGACAGTGTTTCTGTGGAAGAGACAGCCCAGCCTGCACCAGCAGTGAGGCTCCCCCATTGAGAGCTGAAATCACTGAGCTGGGTGGACTTGCAGAGGTCACTGGCAGGTGACAGCAGAAGGTGACAGTACAGGGCCATTGGGGATGGAGTGGTGGAGTGAATGGTGGCACAATGAACAACAGCAGCCAGAGCATTTGTTTGTTGGACTATGTTTTAGTGATTTCACTCCAGAATGCTAGATTTGTGACTGGGAAATTTATATAAATATGTTTCCTAGTAGGCCAAGATTTTTAAAATGCATTATTTGCCAAGGTCGTTCTCTCACATTATCGCTATCTTGAGAGGTCATTATCTTGGGGCGTTTCTGTACTAAACTTTATTATAATTGATTTTTATGTAAGAACAGCCATATTGGATCTGACCAATGGTCCATCTACCCCAGTATTCTGTCTTCTGACAGTGGCCAATGCCAGGTGCTTCAGAGGGAATGAATAGAACAGGGAATCATCGAGTGATCTGTCCCCTGTCGTCCACTCCCAGCTTCTGGCAAACAGGGCGAGGGACACTCAGCATGGAGTTGCATCCCTGCCCATCCTGGCTAATGGCTATTGATGGAGATAACCTCCATGAACTTATCTAGTTCTTTTTTGAACCCTGTTATAATTTTGGCCTTCATAACTTCCCTGGCAAAAAGTTCCACGGGTGACTGTGTACTGTGTGAAGAAATACCTCCTTTTGTTTGTTTTAAACTTGCTGCCTATTAGTTTCATTGGGTGACCCCTGGTTCTTGTGTTAGGTGAAGGGGTAAATAACACTTCCTTATTCATTTTCTCAACACCAGTCAAGATTGTATAGGCCTCTATCATATCCCCTCTTAGTCATCTCTTTTCCAAGCTGAAAGTCCCAGTCTTTTTAATCTCTCCTCATACGGAATCTGTTCCATACCCCTAATCGTTTTTGTTGCCCTTCTCTGTTCCTTTTCCTATATCTATATCTCTCTCTCTATCTATATATAATTTTGAGATGGGGTGACCAGAACTGCATGCAGTATTCAAGATGTGGGCATATCATGGATTTATATAGTAAAAAGTGGAGGAGTTTGGTTTGCCAGACTGATCAGCCAAGCCAATACTGACAACCTACATGAAAAGGCTGCAAAACACCATGCCTCTGGACTGCATCACCATGCAGAAAGCCTTATAAGCCAGTGACTGTCAAAGACAATTTTAGAAGCACTTAATGAGGCTGTTAGCAATGCTGGAGACACAACTCAGTTTATGTGAACCAACATGGCTGTTGCATCATACTTTTTATTTAAGCAAGAGACACCACACACTAAAAACTGGAGGCCAATGTTAAATGCATTGTCACGTGTTAATCCTGAAGTTGGACACTGGTTCCAAACAAGACTGGCAAATGCTTGCTATTTTTCTGCAAAAGACTCAGCTGACTGTCTAGAAGCAAGTGATGCAACAGTGAAAGACTCGGCAGTTGAAAAAGTTAAGAATTCTCTCACCGTATTCAAAAAATGTGCATACATGGCTGATGAATGCACCAATGCAAATAGGCATCAAGTATTAAGTCATTGTGTACGTTATCTTGATGTCCGTGGTAGGCCAGTAGATGCACTCTAAATGTTCAGGTTATAGGAGTGGAAGCTTTGCTCAGAGAAGAGTGTAATCCTAATCTCTCCTATACACACTGCAGAGGCCATCTACTCCAGCTAGCACTAGTAGAAGCTGCAGAATCTTCAAAAGACATTAAAAATCCATACATTTAATGGCTTTTTTTTTTTTCAGGAAGAGGCCAAAAGGATTGAACGTCTTGGAAACAAATAGAAGGTACACTGGAACTGAAGTTCAAATTAGTCCAACCTGGGGAAAACTGCTGGTTCTCTCATAAGTAATCCTTGGCTGTTGTCTTAAAATTACTACAATCATTATTACTGGCTTTGGAAAGTATCTATCAAGCTAGCACAGATCATGCAAGCAATGCTTTAAAATCAAAGCCTTTCCTCGAAGTCCCATAGGTTTTGAGATGGCTCTCAGGTTTTGAGATATAAATGAGGCTGACATGTGGGAGACAGCGAGGGAAAATGGTTATCCAAACTAAGCCTTCTCCATAGGCCTGGCTGCCTCTAGGGCTTCTGTCCCTGAAGATGTTTGTCTGTGTCAAACTCCATGTTTCTCGCCCGAGGGCTACTCCCACCTTTCTTATATTAATGGTAGAGTCTAACAAGTCTCTCTGCTTAGGTGGGTCATTAGTAATTAACATGCAGCTCTGCTGGGTCCTAACACTGGTTAACAAGGAGGGGCAACAGGGGAAAAAGTGTGTGAGAGTGGGGGTTGGGAGGAGGAAATGAATTAAAAATGTTATTGACTTGAGTTAGGTTTAGTATATTTCAAGGATCCAGTTAAATTTGTTTTAAACCAAGTAAATGATCAGAGGCAATGTTTCTCTTTCCAAATGAAATATGGGTCTTCAATATGACTCTGAGAATTCACTATCTAAAGATGAAAAGCCTGACCTTGCATTGTTACAGTACCATGTTAAATCACTGGCACATGCATCTGTGTCCAGAAAGGATTGTGACAATGTGGTTGTATTTGTTAGCATAGAAAATCCTTGACTTGGAGGGTTGTAGGAGGTAAAGTTAAATATTCATTTGTCTCAGATATTTAAATAAAAGAATGTTCTGCTTCTCTTGCTATTCTCCTGTAACCTTATTTAATATACTTTCCCTAGAGGCGGGTGAGTTAATCAAAATTCTAGCCTGGCTTTAATCCAAACCTGTCCCATGATCTGGCTCTGCTTCCTGTCCCTGAACAGTGATAAGTCAGGGACAAGAAAAACAGAGCTAGAAAAATATTCAGCCATTATAGTGCTAGTCCATAGACTAAAACTGTAGTCATGCATCACACACAAAACAGACCTGTCCTGGAAGGTCCCACAGCCATCCCAGGTTGTCTTATCAAACTTGCAGCAGTGCTTGCTTCTCCCCAGTGGCTTGCATTGCCACAGCTGAATGTTCTCTGAAGTTCTGACTTCACTTGGCTGTACTGAAGTTTTTTAGCTGGCCAGATCTTTTATGTTAACTACCTCATTTTTCAAGAGGGGCTTTAGTTACTCCCAAGCAGTCCCCACTCCTGTCACGTCCCCATGTTCCATACATCGATCTACCATTACATACAGCTTGGAATACCTCAGGCAGTAACCCCCATCTCAGTTCTGCAATGATGATCTTATGATGTATTCTCACCATACACATGACAGCAAAACCCCCTCATTACTCCTCCTAAGAGCTACTGAAGCGTTCTTCTGGGTACAAAAAACATACTAGTAAAGCAAACACTTTCCAACAGAGAACTTGGTTCCCAAAGTATCTTTCTATCTTTAAAAAAATTAGAGATTGATCAACAGGTGGCAACTCCCTTTTTGTAATCTTTAATCCCCCTGTGCACATCTAAATTCAATCACTTTACCAATCCTTCAGATCAAAGTAGATACTACTGGGTTCTGAATTGTCTTAATTCTTGAAAGTGCTGCCCCTCAGTGACATCCCACTATGTATCAAGGGATTTATAAGTCCCTAATCACCATTATATCTGGGTGCCTCACAATCATTCATGGATTTAATCCTCTCAGCACCTTTCTGAGGTGTAGGAGGGGGAGAGCACTCCCACCCCATAACAGCCAATAACTCAATGGTTAGCACACTCACCTAACATATGGAAGAACCAAGTTCAAGTCTCTGATTTAGAATAGGGATTTGAACTTGGGTGTCTCACATGTCAGCCTATTGGCTAGGATGATCATCTATTAGCTGTTCTGGGGTGGGCTTTTTTCTCTTGTGAAATTGCAAAAAGGGCTCTTTGTTCCATTATGGGACAAAAACAAACTTCAAAAGCTCCTCTTTTTGTGTGTGTGTGAAATAGAATTCTTGTTTTCCAGCCAAAGTTCCTGGAAGATTTTTAGATTATACTAGACATACTAGATTTTTAGTTTATAACAGGGGTCGACAACCTTTCAGAAGTGCTGTGCCGAGTCTTCATTTATTAACTCTAATTTAAGGTTTCACGTGCCNAGGCCAACATCTTCAATGTTGAGGCCCTGATTATCCAGCACCAGCTGAGGTGGAGCGGGTGCTGTGTGCGCATGCCTGATGTATGCTTACCAAAACAACTGCTGGATGCCCAACTCACCAAAGGAGAAAGGAAACAGGGAGGCCAAAAGAAACACTTTAAAGACACCCTCAAGATAAACCTCAAGAGATGTGGCATTGACACCACACACTGGGAGATGGCAGCCCAGGATAGGGATAACTGACGAAGACTTGTCCGAGAGGGTACGTCCACTTTTGAGGAAAATCGCCTTGCCCTGGTCTCAGAAAAACACCAGAAAAGAAAGGAAAGAGAACTGTCACGCAGCAATCGCAGCCCAACCCTGTCTTCCAACACCACCGGCAACATCTGCCAACGAGCCTGTAGCTCAAGGATTGGACTCCTCAGTCACCAAAGGACCCATTAAAAATAAAACCTGTGAAAGAGATCGTCCTCAAGCGATCAACCGACTCCAGAGTTCCAGTAAGGTGTCCTGTCCTTCCTACATCTAAGGAATAACAGACCCTGTAGCTTCCTGGCATTTCCAGATTAGCATTTCCAGTTATTTGTCCTCTACCTCTCCATGAAATCCAGTAGTCATATGGTAACTGGTTATTTGTTAGTTCTGTGAGGGGAGTGAGAGCTATCTGTGAAGCTCCTTGGAACAGGAATTCAGCTATGAACAATGACTTGTTTTATGGTTGCTTTTATAGAATCCAAGGACTTGTTCTTCCTATGAAAATAAAATAATATTTACACTTCAGTGGAGCTTCCTGTAACTGGAATCCTATTTTAAAATATTGCTAGTTGTCTGCTGACACTGATCCATTGAAAAAGTCCCTCTGACATCCAAAGGAGTTGAATGTATGGATCAAGGGCAATATTTGGCCTCCTGTTTGAATTTCATAATGACAGGCTCTCAGCTAATATTTCTTAATGTGATGGGCACTGTAGAAATATTTTTAACGATAAAAGTACTGTAGATAGGGGAATGAAAGACATACAGTCTCATAAGTCTCACATTTGTTTAAAGGGTTTCACAACACTGGGCTTCTGACACCCTGTAGTTCAGTGTCACTTTTAGACATTTGAATTCTCTGTGTCCTGCTGTGTTGAGTTTATTTTAGTTCTACATTTATTCATACAGTTAAGAACTATGTGTCTTGTAGTCGCTTAGCAAGTGAGGGTAATTGCATGCAATGCAACTACTTTCTATAAGGAAGGACTTTAAAGCTGCTGTATTACTTACCACGAATGCTTCTTCCATCCCTCCTCAAAGATACACATGGAAAATAAGATAACTGTATGAATATACTGGTCAGTTTGTTATACTTTATATCATGTGCACATATGCTTATTTGTTTGTAAAAACAATTAAAGTACCATTTAATAAGAATTTAGTGAGACAGTAGTACAGTAAAATAAGGACTGTTTTCATGAGCTCATCTTAGTTTAGGATCCCTTCCTAATTATTTATATATAATATTATTCACAGGGAAAATGAAATTTTGCATGAAATTTGGAGTAAATAAAACCGTATAATCAAATTCTTTTTTCTGTTGCATCCATTAGCCTTAGTGGGAAGTGTGTGTCTATTCATGTGTACCTGATATTCCCCAGTACTAATCATATTAGTCCCTGGCACAATAAAATGAACTAATGAAGGAACTGCATACAAATATTCCACCTGCTTTATGTACAGTATACAGCAAAAGCAGCAAGCTAACACTATGGCAGGGTAAAAATTGTTCAAGGTTTATATTGTAGAATGTTAAATGCCACCTTTTGATATGTGATGCTGAATTTCAAATTGTTTTTGGAGTACAAGATGACATCCATCGGAAGGTAGATAAATTACACCTACTTCTTCTCCTTCTCCCAATGTATTTTTAGGTTGGCAGTAGCATAGCATAAGTTGCTGCTGTAGCAGATGAGTTCTGGCAGCTTTAAAGAACCCAGACACCTTGAGGGCTTGCTCTGATACAGTGCTAAGCATCCTTACAATTAGTTGGCAGTGGATTATGCTACTCACCACAGGTAATGATTATCTCTAACTATATAGCCTGCAGTACATCAGATGACTGGAAATAATATTCTAGAATGGGAACCTTAGTCAACCGTGTGTATTTTTTTTACCAGGAAAACTGAGTCCGATTAATTTTTTTTTTTAAATCCTAAATCTTTTCCAATTAATTCTTTATTTCCCCTCTAGCTTCCATCTAGCTGTAGCTGATCTTTAAAAATTATTCTTAATAATATTTTGTTTATTGGGAAAGTCTGCACATGCACTCTGGACTGGGGTGCATTTTAATAAAGCAAATAATCTACAGTAGCAGCCTTCAGTTCTCAAGATCCATTTGGATTTGATTTGTATATGATTCCCCTGTTAGTGAAAGCTTTGGAATCGCTAGAATAACGTTTCTGAAAAGAACAGGTGTTGGGTATTCAAGCACTGTCATGTCAACTCTGGCGGTCCTGTCAGTGGACAGTTAACATTCATAAGAAATCAGGTAGGCAGGTGTGAATGCAACAGGCCTCCACTTTTGTACTGCTTTGTGTGTGTTGTCAAAAACATCACATGGAAATGCTGTTTAGGAGGCATTTCTGGGCATGCTTGATAAATGGCAGGTGGCCAAAGATATCCTCCATATGGTGTTCTGAGACAATGACGCTAACCCAAAAGGTGTTTTGTGACTGTAATATATACAGGTTAGGAAGCTTCACACATGTTCTGCATCAAGAGCAGCCCTCTATGGCAAACTTAGTCACAGCTAGCCAGAAGGTGGTCTGCCATTTCTAAGGACATTCTTGTTTCATGTTCTGTAAGCCACATATCTTTTACAAAGCAAACTAGGCTTGGCTGCTTCCCAGCTGTTTCAAGATGTCATGACTCTACTTACAACCTGCTTAGAAATAAAGAAGATCTTACTGCTCTGAGGGGTTTGATGCCGGCCCACTGGTTCTGTCATGGGTGCAGTCTCTCAACGATGGAGATTTAAGCTCACTAAATAGTTGAAGTGTGGATTTAGCAGAAAAATCTCTGGCCTAGCCAACAATTTTGTAGCAATCCCTGCTATTCATGCACTGGCTACCTATCCAAAAACAGATGTTCCAGACAGCAAAATTGTCATGAACTATTTGGGACCAGTTTAGCCATGTCATGTCTCAGTGAGTGAAGTTCCACAGTTGCCTGCATATAAGATCTTGCATTGAAATCTTAGCCATTTAGTTCAAAGGGGTGAATTGTTGTTCAGTGGGGGAAGGACAAAAATAAGAAACAGCACAAACTGGAGATGGCAAAACCAAACCAAAGAGAGAAACCAAGTTCAGCCACCTGTAAAGGAAACCTGCATGTATACAGTAGTGCAAGTGTGTGTTGTTGTGCAGAGAAGATTTATGACAAACTTGTCCATACGTTAAAATGCTTTGGAAAAGGAGCTATCTTTTTATCTCTCAGAGCTCAGTGTGCCCAGCACAGATTACCTCATATGCTTGTGGAAACAGAATGCAATCAGACTTCCAAATCTATCTGCAATTTGCACTGTCTTTTAGTAGGAGCTCTGCTCAGCAGTGTACCCATGAAGTGACTATTCAGCCACACTGAAGATACCTGCTCTGATCACAGATGTATCTGATAATGCAGAAAGACTTGAGTATGTAAATTTTTTTTTTTTAATTCAAGTTGAAATATTAAATGCTGTTCTGGAGAGGCCTTTGACCTTTCAGTTTTGAACTCTGACAACTCTAAGTGGCAGTATTGAAATTATCATTATTACAATTATTTTTCATGTGTATTATTGTAGTGCCTAATCATCAACCAAGAATTGTACTAGGCACCATAGAAACACAGAGTAGTTAGTAGTCCTTGCCCTGAAGAGTTGACCCACTAAATGTAATGATTGTATGTTCCAGTTATATTTATTGAGCACTGGTATATAAATTATTGCATTGCACGTTACAGGTCTGAGTCACAGGTTGGATTCTGCTTCAGGTCTAGTTGCTTGTCTGAATCTGGGTTTGCCTCAAAGTTCTAGAGTGTTCGGTTTTGGTGTTCTGATTCAGGCACATTTCTATTCACAAGAATGTCTGTCTCCGGCACAGTGGGGATGTATGGGAGAGTGTGTACGTGCACACAACACGAGGTTTTTTAGTTGCTAATTATAATAGAGAGATGCTGGATTGTGTCATTTAATATATTTTTTTTAAGTAAAAGACTCTTGGGCCAAATCCTGTTTCGCTATTTTCAGGGAGAAATTCCTGGAAAAAGAAACAATCTGTGTGAGTTGGCTGTGTTTTAGGCAAGTATCTATATGCGAATATGACCTACAACAGGGTCAAAATTTATCTTTATAAGCATGCACATTGATTTTAAAAGGAATTGCTGGTCCACAGGCTCAGAAAGCTGAATATTGTATATAGACTTTCTCATTTCCTTTTTTAAAACGGTGCTTAAAAATTCTACACAACGTAGTGAGGTTGCAATTCATTTTGAGTTACTTATACCATAAATGTGAATTTGTGCTTAATGGCATAATATTTGTGTTTAGAAATGGCTCGTATCTGGAATCTAGTTGGAATCCCATATACTCACTCTAGTTCTCTATAACAAATAATCAAAGGGCTGTTCATTCCTGCCTTTTCCTCACCCTGCACAGTGGGTTCAAGTCCTATCAGGAATAGCATGAGACCAGCTTATCAGGTAGTTGAGGACCTCTGGCAGATGTATGTGGCTGCAGAAAAGACATGGGAATCTGCACTCAGTGGAGTTGCAGTAGGCCAAATTTATTCTTGGTGTATCATTCAGCAATAGAAAGCATCTACACCAGAAATGAATTTGGCCCAATATCTTAGATACTGGTATCTGAGAAATGCTGGTAAATACTGTTTTTAATAAGCAACAAAGAGTCCTGTGGCACCTTATAGACTAACAGATGTATTCGAGCATAAGCTTTCGTGGGTGAATACCCACTTCGTCAGACACATGCGAAAGCTTATGCTCCAATACATCTGTTAGTCTATAACAGTGGTCCCCAAGCTTTTTCATCTGGTGGGCGCCAGACGAGCAACGGAGGACCGTGGCGGCAGATGAGCATCCGCCGAAATGCTGCCAACAAGCGGCAACGTCAATAGGCGTCGCTGCCGAAATGCCACCGAGAAGCAGCATCATCCAGAGGTGTCGCCGCCGAAAATCGGCGGCATTTCAGTGGCGATGCCTCTGGATGACGCTGCATTTCGGCGGATGCTCATCCGCCGGCCAGTAGGTGGGCGCACTTAGACACCCCGGCGGGTGCCATGGCACCTGCAGGCACCACATTGGGGACCCCTGGTCTATAAGGTGCCACAGGACTCTTTGTTGCTTTTTACAGATCCAGACTAACACGGCTACCCCTCTGATACTTGACACTGTTTTTAATGCTGATCTCTGTACATGTTGGTATTTTTATGAACTGAATGTTTCCCTTGGATGTGCTAGATAATTAAGCTTTTGGGCCATCTTAATCTGATTTTTTGGGGAGATCGTAGTTCTTTGCTATTTGTTTGTATATGATGGAAATCTAAGGGATTTATCTGCCACTTTGAGAAATTTTATCTTCAGAATATCGCTAATTGCCAAGATATCACGCACAAATGGCAGGCAAAAGAACAAACTGAAAGTGCTGCAATCTGAAATGAACTAGCAAATTGTGAGGGAAGTCTCTACTTCTGTATAAATGGCCTAATCGTTTGTATATTGTGGCATCAAAATCACTGTCACAAACTTGGTATCTCTGCTACAAAATAAAAGCCTAGTCATGTTGACAGACTGTGTTAGTGCCATGAATCCAGAAAGTCTATTTCTATATTTATTTTATTCCAGAGATAGCACTGATACATTTTAACATTGCACTGATTTGGATCAAATAATCTCCAGATTATATATAAAAACAGTTTTGTCGGCTATCTTCAATTGAATCTTGGTAAAGAGCACAAGACAAATAAGAGTGGAGGATTCTATCCTCCACATGGCTTGTGATACCAAATAGAACTCTTGCACATCCTTTAACTATTGTGTTGCATTGTCCAAGTATCTCGCATGTTATGGGTTACTATTTATTTTGCTACACTGATTTATTGCACTTTTAAATATTAGATATGCCTAGTGAGTCAGATAGTCACTTGTGATTTTATACATTGAAATATAATAAAGAAGATAAATATACTCCTAAGCATGCTAATAATACAGGATTTCATTTAAAAAAAGAAACTCTTTGGGTTAAGGTATGGAATTGTGTACCAAGTCTAAAAAAAATCACAGCCAGTGCTCAAAGGAGGTACTTAAAATGTATTGCATTTATAGTTTGCACAAAAATCTCTGCAGGGTTTCTTATGCAATAATCACAACTGGAGTAACTAGTGAGATTCCATTTCCATCCCCCTCTCCCCTCCACCACAACATATTCTGTACTTAGAAACAAGAGTTCATATGGTCTGATTCAAACAGATTGCAATTAAGCTCCTGTGTGGGCCTGTAACAGCACAATGTCCCAATGTTAATATTGAGCAGATATGTTACAGGAATTATTTTGTTTGGAAGGAGTATCTTGATTCATTCCTGCATTGTGGAGCCGTCCCTAGCTTTTGCATGTCAAAGCTAGCCTTTTACTACCTCAAATAAAGGCTATTCCACAACCCCTTTTGGCAGCTTGTTCTCTGCTCAGCAAAGCCCTTAAGTTGTAACGTTTAGTATACTAATAGTCAACACAAACTTGCCCCACAGAAGATTAAGGCCAATACCGCTTGTTGTTGTGTCCATATTGACTGCTGAGAACAGTAGTCCATGTGTGCAAAAGTGTCTTGTGTTCAAGGTGGGAAAATCATCCACTTGATTCCATCAGCAAAATAGACTTTATTCACTACAGACTAGTTTGTACCTTTTGAAGACTTTTGTCCTGTGTTTAGCTGCTCCATCCCAGAGGGAGTACCAGAGCACTGGGGAGTGCAAACATCTACACCCCTTTAAGGAGTGCAACATGCTCTCCTTTCCCTCCCTAGCAAGCTCTGTTGGCTAGCGTGCAGGAGAATGTTTGCGTGTGAGGGCAAAGCCATGGCTCTGTGTACTTCCTGCTCCCTTGGAGGAACTCCTTCCAAGCAGCTTGCCCTTCCCAAAGCACAGGGGAGGCAAGCCTGGCTAGCCTTTACATGGACCAGGCACAAGGAGGAGGGCTGCTCCACACTCACCTCTCCCTGAATCCATTGTGCATTTGAGTATCTAGATTTTCTTAGTTACTCATCACTGGTATATGAGTACATGGCCACTCTAGGGCGAGATTGTAACAGTAGTACAGTGGTGGCCACATACTCAGGTACCCAAACTAAAAGAGATGATCTGACACCATCAGATCAGAGCATGGGAAGCTGTAATCAAAATCTACATTTGAATCAGTATTTTGTAGCTTGCCCATGTCTCTTTTTAGTGACCTCAATCAAGACCCTGGGTCCAAATTCCTTTGTACACTTTATCTAATCTTTCTAACCATCTCTTTCTTTAACCTATCAATCCCCTATGGCAGGGGTGGGCAAACTTTTTGGCCTGAGGGCCACATCTGGATGGGGAAATTGCATGCAGGGCCATGAATATAGGGCTGGGACAGGGGGTTGGGGTGCAGGAGGGAGTGTGGTTTACAGGAAGGGGCTCAGGGCAAGGGGTTGGGGTGTCGGAGGGGTGCAGGGTGTATGAGGGGGTGCAGGGGGTTGGGGTGTGGGGTGCAGGAGGGGTTCGGGGTGCAGGTTCTGGCCTGGCGCTGCTTACCTGGAGTGGCTCCAGGGTGGCAGCGGCGTGCAGCGGGGCTAAGACAGGCTCCCTGCTTGTCCTGGCCGCGCGTTGCTCTGGGAAGTGGCCAGCACCACGTCCCTGTGGCGCCTGTGGGAGGGCGGGGACAGTGCTCCGCGCACAGCCCTCACCTGCGGGTACCTCCCCCAAAGCTCCCATTGGCCACGGTTCCCTCAGGGGCCGCAGGGATGTGGTGCCGGCCACTTCGAGGAGCGGCGCGGGCCCCGCAGCACCACGGGGGTGGCAATCCCATGGGCCAGATCCAAAGCCCTTATGGCCTGGATCCGGCCCGTGGGCCGTAGTTTGCCCACCCCAGCCCTATGGCCTTTATAGAGCACCAGTTACTATCGCATGTAGACATGAAATACATTATTAAAATGTGCACAACATTTAGTTTGAAATGAACACTGCTTTTGCTATATACGGTTTGGCCACTTATGCTTAAATTTCTACTGCTTCCACATCTTCTGCCCTTGACAGGATTCAAAATCTTGCAGGTCTGGCCCACCTGTAACCTTCATAGGTTTTGATGTTCAAATCCATTTAGGGATTTGGAGCCATCACTTCCATTACATTTAATGGCAATGATGACTCTAAAACCGCCAGTGGCTTTGAACATCTATACCATACAATGTATTCAAAACTAATAGCCAGGAAAAGGATGTACGCCTTTTAATTTGTTTGCATATTTAACGCATTGTCCACATTTAGTCCTGACGCAACTCTAGTGAAGGCAATAATTCCGCTAAAGTTGAATTTAGCCCACTGTCTGTAACAGTTAAGTAACCAATGTAATCATTCTTTGGATCTAACTTTACAAAATGATTCTGGTTAAAAATGTGTAAATGAAGTCAGGGAATTTGGTTTAGACTGCCATTTTGGAAAAATGGAGGGTACTTTGCACTTTTTTTTTTTTAAAGCAAACTAAAGTTTCTTATGAGCTTAACTCTTCCTTTCCCCCCTGCTCCATTGACCTGATTCTGCTTCCACTGAAGTCAATGGGAGTGTCAACATAACCAGGATCATGCCCTATGTGAGCCCTGTGGCCCTCAGAGCTTCACAGTGTGAAACTTTCAGCTTGAGGTTGTGAAGAACTCCTCAGAGCTGGATATCTAGTTCATTGGAATCCTGTGAATTGAGGCATGAGACAGTTTCAGGGCAAACCAACAAATAGTATTTTATTTGAACAGACAGTTGGATATTTGCGATTTATAACAGAGCTCTTGTAAGATTTGACTTGTCTCTCAAAAAGTACTCCTTGCCCCTGAACGTGTGTTCAGGTGGAAAAGGCACCCTGAATGGTTTGCAGTTGTAGTGTGAGCCAAGCAGGGGTCGAAGTTTGATGTGATTAAGCAGTGGGTAGATGGTGTATATACTAGCAGTTTTTAAAGGCTGATCTAAGCTATGAAATTCAATCAGCCCCGGCACAAAGTCTATTTGCCTGCCCTTTGCAGGACTGAAAGAAAAATGTAATGATATTTTACTTGCCCATCAAGAAACATTATTAATCTCTGGAAAATGGAGGAGTGGAACTTGTAAGGCTAGCTGAGGTACCCATGGCAAATAGTAGCAATTTAACTGCTAAACTTACGGAGACTGAGGAAAGCAACAGCACAACTGGGCCAAGCACCACTACTAATGGTATAATAGGTACAACCTGAGTTGAAGTTTGGCCCATTAAAGTGAACATCACAGTTTTTAGGCTTTCATTTTGAAATGGTGAGATTTTTAAAGATGTAACTTTTTTTTTAAGCAAACAACTATTTTAAAGTGATTTTTTTTATATGGACTTAAACTAGAATGAAGGAAAACAAAATCACACTGTTTTATTGAACAGCCTAGTTTTTTGGTGAAATATTAGAAAGTCTTCCTTTACAAATGACTGTTCTTAGGGCTGGTCCACACTAGGGGCGGGGTTCGAAGTAAGATACGTGACTTCAGCTACACGAATAGCGTAGCTGAAGTCGAAGTATCTTACTTCTAACTAACGCGACTTACCTCGCGTCCGCGCGGCGCGGGATCGATGTTCGCGGCTCCCACATCGACTCCGGTAACTCCGCTCGCCCTGCAGGAGTACCGGAGTTCAAACTAGCGCGTTCGGGGATCGATTTATCGTGTCCAGACAAGACGCGATAATTCGATCCCCGATAGTTCGATGGCTACCCGCCGATCCGGGCGGGTAGTCTGGATGGGGCCTTAGTTACATTTATCTTCAGCTGGTGTAAATCTGCACAGCTCCATTAAAGTCATTGGAGTGACAATGATTTACACCAGCTGGGGATCTGGCCATGTCTTTTTGTCCTTCCCCCTCTCCACAGACATACTCTTCTCCTTCCACCATCTCAGCAAAACCTCCCCACATCTGTTGTCAAGAATGTACATTCAGTCCCTTTGCAACTGTATTTGTGCTGCAGCTCTCCCTAGCTTCACAGGTTTTTACCTGTGCTTTGTCAGCTCATGTTGTTTATAACCATACAGGTTCTCTGACAAAGTCCATTAAGTTGCAGCTCCTTTGTACGTTAGTAGTAGAGTTGATTGAGGGGATTTTTCCCTTGGAGCCATTGTGACACAGCTTCACAGTTTAATTATATTACTCTTTATTTCCAATTGCCTTGGGAGTGCCTACTCCATAATAAAGCACTCGGAAAGTTAGCTTAAATCAATACATTTTCAGTTAAATTGTAAGAGCAGTTTACCAACAGACACATACTAGTAATAAAGGCCAATTCATCCCCTGAGTGAGTAATCCCCCTTGGACATGGAACTCCATGAGTTATGGTCAGGCAGAAGCTATAAGCCTTTCCCTCTGGAGAAAAATATGTTTATCCTTCTGTTGCAGAACAAACTAAGGTATCAGCCCATTAAACTAGTGGGTCTCATGACATGTGGTGATATTGCACCTATATACTGTGTCTTTTTGTATTTTATTAGTGTAACACATGAAACAATATTGTGTGTGTGGGGGGGTGGTTAATTCTTTAAAAAAAAAATAGCTGGAAAGGCTACTCTTGTGAACCAGGCACAGACTTCAGTCAAAGGATGTGGATTCTGCTCCAGATTTGTCCAAAAACTCATTGTGAAACTTTGGGCAAGTTATTTTTAAGCCAAAATGTAAATTTAGGTGAGAATGTGGCATGGATGACAGCTAGCTCGCTGGTGCTCAATCTGGATTAAAAATGAGCTGCTGCTGGTAGATTATAGGAAGCAATAAGATATAGTGGCAAAGATTATATTTATCTCTCTGAGGAAGGAGCGGAGGGCTAAATTTGTTTTTATCTCCTTCATAGTGACTCATGGTTTCCTTCAGATGCAGACCTTACTATTGTAATCCATTCCTCTGTCACCTTGTGTCAAGGCTGATTCCCCACTCTGGCACATAGAGTGCAGAAGGTGGGGGCCCGCAAGGATTTTAAAAATTAATACTGGCCACTCCAAGCTGGTATTAAACTCCCAAGGTCACAGCTTCTCTCTGACCTTGGATGGGTAGATGCTGCCACCACCCAATTGCAAACCACCACCCCCCTTTTGATAACCCAGGAAAGAACATTTGGGAATTCCTTCCTGTGGAGTACCCTCAAGTCCTTTCACACACACCCCCCTTCCTGGGAAGAGCTGAAGAAAAAACAAAAAGGAAATCAGCTGTTGCCACCAGCTAATTAAACAACATATGCACAAACCTCTTAGGACACACAAACCCAATCCTGTTCTTAAAAAAGGTAAATTTTATTAAAAATCAAAAAGAAAGAAAATACATCTGGAAGTTAGGCTTCTGCTAGATTTAAAAAAACCACTACAAAAATTAAACGTCAAGAATAACCTTCTTGAGGTCCAGCTTAAAGGATACAAGCAAAACAAAAGCATTTGGGGATTAGCACAGAGGAGTCCACAAGCCTTACAGAAAATAAAAGAAACCTAATCGCATCTTTCTAGACATTTCCTAATCTATTTACATATTTGTGTAGTTCTAGGTATAATCTGATGATTTCCATACCTGGCGAAAAGCTTTTTACAGCATAGTCATAGCCCTGACTTTGCTCTGTTCCCCTCTCTCGGGAGAACAACAGAACAGAAAGGGAAAGCTTTTTTCACAATTTTAAAAAGTTCTAGCCTTCCCATTGGCTCTTTTGGTCAGGTGCCCAGTCCCTTTCCTTTACCTGGGGGACTTTTTAACCCTTTACAGGTAAAGCAAGCAGCCACCAAGAGGGACTTTATAGCTAACTGGCTAGCTGGGTGTCCATAAAAGGGAGCTACCCCCCCTCTTCATTTATCACACCTTGAGATTAGGCTACTCCCCTGTGCTCTTTGTGGGGCTGCCCCTTTAATCCACCCAGTAACTGAAGTTGGCATGAAATGGAGCTGCCTACCTATTAAGTGGGGTGTCCGTGTGGGAGCGCACATTGTTGGAGTTCTGGGAGTACTCTTGCTGCCTATTGATTTCTGGGTTAAGTTTAAAGTATTTGCTTCTTGTAAAGCCATCAGTGGCTTTGGACATGCCTAGTTGAGACCCCATGCCATAACTGGACCTCCCTCGGCATGGGAGCTCTTGGCAGAATAATTTCTTCAAATGCGAAGCCTACTCCTGTCTCTGGCTTTGAAATAGCCCAGCTTTGTTGGCCCTCAGCTCGTACTCCAAAGCCCATCACTTTACCCAAGATTTTTGGAAGGCAGGGACCCACTAATGGCCGATGCCTATTTGAGAAGGGGATGCTGCTTGAACTTGATTTATTATAGTTGGTCGTTATCTTTGGTTTGGGGTTGCGGAGCAGCCTCATAGCTTTATTTTTTAAATTGACTGCATTTTTAACTCTTGTCAACGGCATCTCAAGCCTGGCATAAACAACCTTTTTCTCTATACACTTTTTATAAACAGAAATATAGAGTTGAATGCTTAGCTTTATGCACCCAAATGTGAACCTTTTTTTCCTGCCTGAACAGCTCATCTGTAAAATGGGGATTTTACTGACCTACTCTGCTAGACTGTTTTTAAGACTTAATTCATTTAATGTTTGTAACATGCCCAGAGTTCCTCAGAGAGAATGCTGTACAGAACTGCAAAGTATATTTATTAAATATGTAAGAAGGTTGATGAAACATCAGGTATACTACAAAAAGTTGTTGGCTGATGGTCCCTTTGGCAAATGGACAGTTTTGTTCTTTTATGGTTGCCGCTGTAAAGATTGAGTTTTCATGAGCCTAATTTCTCAGAGGCCCTTAGCATCTACAAATTTTTGGTGACATTAGTGAGCACTGCAACTGGTTAGGATCTCTCAAAATAGGCCTGTTTTACTGCAAGTTATTTATATTGTGAATGATATTAGATGAGCTATTGACTGTTCTGACTAATCATAGAATAGATGGAGCCTAGAAGTAGCGATGAGGAGAGAAGATCCTATTTCTGCTTTGAAGTCTTTCTATTTGATTTTGTTACTATTCTTTCACTTTGCTGGCAATGACTTATGAAGTAAAAATCTGATCACCTGCCACAAAGATGGGAAAGAAGTTAAAGGCAGAGTAGAAAAGCATAGACAGATGTAGGTAAAAGTGAGAGGCCCGCCAAGATAAGCTCAAGAGGACTTTTTTTAAAAGTTCTATTCAGATGAGCACAGTCCTTCCTCACTCCCAGGTTGCCTGGGGAAGTATTGCCTCTCAGATGCGTCCAGGGGTGGTGTGTAATTCTAGAAAATTCTACAACCAAAAGTTCCTTTTCTTTGCCCCTTTCTGCTCCCTGACCATACCCCACTCACAGTGGTTGTCCTTGGTCAGTGAGGACCCAGGGTTGAGAGGTGCTTCTGTGTGAATTCACCTTTGACCCGGAGAAGGTGTCTTGCTTGCTGAACACTGAGCAATTGCTGAGCACTTGCTCTGCCCAGCCGCCCCGCCAGCCACTCGTTCTACTCACCGTCTCGTCTCGCCAGCCACCTGTCAGTCACCGTCTGCTGCCACCTGCCTCTCTGCTGTGACCTCTGCACATCAGTCTCCTAGTGGTTTTCAGCTCTTTGCAGGCTGGGCAGAAACACTGCCCCATCACAAGTGATTTCAGCTCTCATGTGAGCACTTTAACATAACAAAAGGCTCCTAATGAAGCCTATTTAGCTCTAGCTTTGAACAGTGGGGAGGAACAGGTTAAACCAGATTGGGGACCCTTAGGGAGAGTCTACACCTCCTGGCTCAGACACCTGTCCCCCACCCCTTTTACTTTCACAGGGGTCTAGCATTCAAGCCCCTAGGTTAGCCAATTCCTTTCATCTGACGGTGACCCCTCAATTGGGACAAGCTCAGCACAGTTCTGCTCCCCTTTAGTCATACAATGAAGATAACATTGATAACATTTCACTACCCCTGAATGAGCCAAAGTTGATCACTTGGAGCTACACAAGTCCCGTCTACTGGATACCTACACAGAGTAGGTGTGTTCATGTAAATACAGTTTGCTCCTGAAGTCTTTCCCTCTCCTGAACTAGCTGTCAGGGGAGAGTTCATTCAGACCCTGCTTACAATGGGAATCGATTTAAGCTCATTCATTAGTCAATCAAGAAAGTTTAGGATACTGGTAACATCACAAAATGAGTCACTGCTTCTCTTTTGCCCCTGCCACAGTGAGAGCAGGAGCAATACACTTGAAAAGATATCTGTGTCAGACCCCTACAGAAAGATAATGGTGCATTTGAATTTGATTTGAATGGTAATTATACTAGCTTCTAACCACTAAAATGTAATTTACAGCCTCTATGTGGGTTCACTTATACTTAGTAATAGACACTCATTATTTTTGCCAGTAAAACAGAAATGGAACATGTAGTTAACTATTTCCATTAGAGTGTGACGTGTGCATCATAGAGAGGGAAAAGGTCTTGTATTTAAGGCACTGTACTAGGACGGGAGCTCAAGATTCAATTTGTGCCTCTGCCACAGATTTCTTGTATGAACTTGGACAAGTCATTTAGTGTCTCTGTGCCAGTTTCCCCTTCTGTAAAATGAGGATGATAATAACACCGGACCCCTTGTTTGTTGTAAGCTATTCAGGACAGAGACTGTTTCTTTTTTTAATATGGGTATGTGTACAGCATCATGGAGCTCTGATCTTGGTTGCAACCTGTGGGGCTATGAAAAATACAAATAACTTCTCTAAGGTGTCTACCATCTTGCTATCCAAATGGCCCAATCCTGCACCACTGAAGTCAGACAGTTTTGTCATTTACTTCAAGGGATCAGGATCAAGGACTAGGAGCCCTAAGATGTCTTATTCGTGCCGCTATTAAAGATGTGAAATGAAGTTACTTGGTAGGATTTGTTTCAGCGGGAATGGCCTGAGACTGTAGGATAGAGGTTTTGACTTCCAAATGATGCCAGTTATATTTCCAGAGAATGTTTCTGAATGTGAGAGTGCTTGAACACACTCATGGTTATTTGAGTGCATCCTTCACACGTTTTTATGGCGAGAGAACCATGCAGTTAAGCTGAGAAGATGCAACACTCTAAAAATGTGTGAAGAGGCACTCTCATAACCATAAGAGTGCTTCCAGCACAAATTCTGTTGAAAAATATTAAGCATCATCTTTAACATTTGGTACAATACCACTTAAAAAACACCATTGATTTTTAAGGGGGAGCATCTTCTACACAAAATTTTATTTTAATGTGCTTAGTACATAGTAGTACCGTTCAGTGCAGTAGGCGTGGGTAAAATACTGCAAATTCATGATAGTTCTAAAAACACACACGAGCATAGCGATGAGTAGCTAAAGGCACAGTGACAACTTTGCCATGCTAATCATATAGAAGTCTCAGGATGCAAAAAAAAGCAGACTGCTCCTAGTTACTGAATAATTACTTATTCCATGTGATATGACAGACTGTCTTCCTAACCCTGCTATCTGAGCCATGCAGGCAGACCTCTGCTCCCAACCCAAGCCCTGTTGATTTCAGTGGGATTCTGCACAGACTATTTGGTTAGCATGGCTCAGGCTGTGGGATGAGGGCTTTCAATCTGGATATTTTAATAACATTAGGATTAACTGTGGATCTGGAAATTCTGTTGGCAACAGGGAGGTGAGAGGAAGACATAATTCTCCTAACTTCTATGCTGAGAGACTGAGGTGATAAATGGCTGACTAGCCAGTGCTGGCCCTGGCTGTTCAGGCAGGGCATTTGATACCCTAATTGGCTAGAGATCCATTCAGCCTCTGTAGCATTGCAGCTAACACTAGTAGTTGTCCTGCTCCCAGAGTGAGGCCACTTTCCCCCAGTGATCTGTCCTGCTGTGGTTGTGGCAGGATCGATTGTGATGATGACTGTGTAGAATCCTTTCCTCCAGTGCAGGCAGAAACAGAGTTTTTCAGGGAAAATGCTAGGTCGTATTGTTTGTGGGTTTTTCTGGGCGGGAGGAGGTTGTTAGTAAATGAAAGATTATTATTTTTTGATTATTTTTTTTTTCTTCAGATAGCCCTCTTGTCAGGGAGAGTCCAGGGTTTTCTCCGGCTTTGTGAAAAGAAGGGATAAAAAATGGATACTTGGCTTACTGAGAACTGACTGAGACGGACTAAAAACTTACAGAAGATAAATTCATATAAGGCTTATTATTTACCTCCCCATCCCTGCTGCTTTCCATCTTTTATTTTTTAAAGTTCATCGCAATCACAATGCAAATTGTGATGCAGGTTGTCAGGCTTTTGTGGAAACTAAATGTAGCAGATAAAACCAAGCCTCCTTTTTTTATTTTTTTTTATTTTTTTTAACAAATATAGGGTGTGGAAGAACCCATTGGGTATCCAGTGATCTTGGATTTTCAAACGTGACTCGTAATTGCAAGTTTCCAACTTGTGAAACCTTAAAAGGGGCTTGATTTTCAGAAGTACTAAGGCCCGCACTCTGAAGGTCTGGCCTCTTCAAGATATCTGACGTTGGACACCCCTAAATAGATGTATCTAAAAATCACTGGTTGCGTCTGAAAATCTTGGCCTTGAGTCCCAAATCTGTCCCTTATGCACCCCAAAGCCCAGAACTAAACTATTGATGGCAAACGGAGCTAACCTATTGCCACAGGCTGGCTGTCCCCTTTAAAGGGAATCAGGTTCTGCCTTGCCTATAACGTAGCAGCTATCCCCTAGCTGATTTTCAGCACACAGAGAGGGGAAGCGTCTTGCCCAAGGTCACACACCAGGTCACTGGTAGGACCAGGAATTGGAACTCAGGTCTCCTGAATCCCAGTCCACTGCTCTATCCATGAGGCCAGGCCTCCCTAGATAGAAGCTAGAAATGGATCTGAACAACCACCAAGAATTCAAATACCGCATAATTAAGGAAAAATTCTGGTTTAGATCTAGACCAAACTTTAATAAAAACACTTAGGTGATCTGTTAGTATTAACTTTCTCTCAGCACATCACCAACAGTATAGTTATATAGCCCTGCACCTACCTAGGGGTGAAAGGATGGGTGAACTTTTTAAAATCTAAATGAAATCTATATCCCTGTGGTATAAACATAGTATATACTATAAGTATAAATAGCTTCACTTTTTTTTTTTTTCTTCCAGATGCCCACTTCCTTTGAAAGTTCAGGATTCATGTTTTCTGCTACAACTTACTTTAGCAGTTAGTGGTTAGAAGTGCTCATTATCCAGGTGTTTGAAATCATTTTTAGGTCTGTCTCGTACATGTCTATTATTATGCATAAAGAGGTAGTGTTTAAAGATAAACTTCCTGAATTATTCAAATACAGTATTTTGGGTACCTAACTGTTTCGGGCATGATGCCATTAAGATCCTCTTAGATGAGAGATGACTTTCCCTTAACTTACATCTGTGTAAATCAAGAATTCAACTGAATTACATATGCGTAATATTGGTGTAGAAGAGGGATCAACTGAATTACATATGTGTAAAATTGGTGTAGAAGAGGGATCAACTGAATTACATATGTGTAAAACTGGTGTAGAAGAGGGATCAGAGTCTTATTCTCCCCCCAACTTCTAATATGCATAGAATTCTTGGTGGCTTGGATAGGGTTAGTGATTTAATACAGGAAGATACAACCCAATGTAAACTTGTAGCCCTTGGGCTGTGATACATTATCATATGGTGGAAATTGTTTTTATTGATTTCCAACCTGATATTTGCTGTACCATCCCGAGTCTTCACAATTTTTAAGTTATGATATCCATGGTTTAGATACTAGAAAAAGCTTTTTAGAATCCCCTCTCTTGTATGCCTCCCTAGCTTCTCTGGCTTTATTTTCCATCCATTAGCTTATTGTATTCTCTCCATATGCCCTATCCTCTAGACTACACTGTCTCCTACGTTTTAAGGGCCGGTTGTCCCTTGGAACATTGATGCTTCACCAAGGAGGTGGAGTAGAACTTGAGGTATATTTTCCTGATCTAAATTGCTTGTCAATTGCCATTACTTCAGTGATCTTTGGATCCAACAATAAGGCTGAAACAAAGCAGATAAACTACCTATGTACTACTGCAGTGAGTTTAAAAAATCAACTGTAAAATGCTAAACTTGACAACATTTAAAGGGAGAGACTTATTCCAGTACCTAGCATGCTCTTGTTGGTTCACGTTGTCCCACATGTGTTAAAGGGGAGTTTTGCATGAAAATCTCTTAAGATTTCTTTAGATGTTCTTCTGCAATGACCTGTCAGAGTGGGATTAGTCTACCCACAGAGAAGCCACCTCTAAGCTTGGCAGTTCCACAATGAAAAAAAGACCCCCCTTGGCCACAGTGATTTCTGAGGTTTCTGGATGTGTGGCAGGGGATCCAGGGCTGTTACTTAAAAAATAACCTGAGTGTGTATTATCTTCCATGGGTCTGCAGTGGGGATGACTTGCCCACTATTCCCCACATACACCTGCAGTCCCTGGACTGGTGTGAGCACCCTCTGTAGGCTTAGGGGAAGGGGAGGAGGTGCCATGTGGGGCACCCAACCTCCTGTGGAAGAAGGGAGATTTTCACATAGAACACCTTAATACATGGGATCTTAGGGGACACGATCAGGCCTCTACAAAGGAGACATTGTCTGGTACAGCAGTGGGAGTGAGGAGATCTGCATTTTGTTCCTGGCTCTGCCACAGACTGCTATGTAGCCTTGAACAAATCACCTGACCTTTCTGTGCCCCAGTTTCCCTTCCTGAAAACTCGGAATAATGCTTGGATTTTGTGAAATTTAATCCATTAGCATTTGTCAAATATTTTGCACTTGTCAAGTAGAAAGAGAATGGTTTCATTATTTTTAAAAGTTATGACCTCATCTTATTGGCAAAACATTAGAGCACATGGTGATGGGGAGCTTAATTGAACACAATGACAGTTGTGAGCAATTCTCACAGAAGCTACTCGCTATTCTTAATGTGAGCTGACTAATTGTTAACAAATTGTAGAATAGAAAAGGCATAATGTATTTTACATGTCAACTATGACAGCTCTGACACATGCTAAAATGGTTTTGATGAGACTGGTGCACTTCTACCTCCTTCTCCCCCCCCCCCCAAATCCAAAGATTGTAGCCAAGTGAATTAAATTGCTGGGGGGAGAGGGTGGCATACATCTGTTTCTCATTAGCACTACTGAATTATGATGTGAACTGAAACTGCTGTAAATGATAGTGTCCATTTTCCTGCTTAGATTTAAAAAAACACATGGTAAATGTACATTTATCGATGTACAATTAATTTAAGAAGCTTTGTAGCAACTGCTTCCTTTGATAACTAACCCTGAAAGCTTTTTTTGCTGGACTTATTTTTCCTCCACTGTACTTGGTATTCCAATAAATTACATGCCACTTTAAAATACATTGGGTCAGATTCTGCCAAACTTACTCAGGTTGAGTAGGACCTTGCTCCACAAGTAGAGCCATTGGCTTCAGTAGATCTAACTGTGGAGTAAGCTGCTACTGAACCTGAATAAAGGTGGTGAAATGGGCCCATAGTAACCACCTGTTTTGAAGCTAGAACACTACTCTGGCTTAAGTAACTTGGTGAGGTACTAGCAATTTGAATTTCCATTGGGCAATAAGATGCTAGCCAATTCAGTGAAGTTGCCTCACTGGAAACTAGTGTTTTATACAATGGCAACACAAAGATGTCATTCTGATTTTTGTAAAAACCCCATCATTTTCTATTACAGTTTGTCATGATGTTAGCAAAAGCTTGGATCCATTTTCTTCAATGAAAACTGCACAAGTTAAAGAGAAAATAAATCAGGCAAATAGAAGAATCTTACTTATAGTTTTTTTGGCTACTTTTTTTTTAAAGATCCTGATCCAAAGCCCGCTGAGGTCAACATCAATGGGCTTTGGGTCAGGCCCCAAGGCAGCAATTCCTCCCCCTTATTTGCTGAAGTCTCCATTTTGATGGATTGGCAAATGGTGCAAGGTGATATGGGGAGGGGCTTCAAGTCCTAATAAATCATAGAAGATTATGGTTGGAAGAGACCTCAGGAGGTCATCTAGTCCAACCCCCTGCTTAGGACCAACCCCAATTAAATCATCCCAGCCAGGAATTTGTCAAGCCAGGCCTTAAAAACCTCTAATGATAGAGATTCCACCACCTCTCTAGGTAACCCATTCCAGTGCTTCACCACCCTCCTAGTGAAAGAGTTTTTCCTAATATCCAACCTAGACCTCCCCCACTGCAACTTGAGACCATTGCTCCTTGTTCTGTCATCTGCCACCACTGAGAACAGCCTACTCCATCCTCTTTGGAACCCCCTTCAGGTAGTTGAAGGCTGCTATCAAATCCCCCCCTCACTCTTCTCTTGTGCAGATTAAATAAACCCAGTTCCCTCAGCCTCTCCGCATAAGTCATGTGCCCCAGTCCCCTAATCATTTTTGTTGACCTCCACTGGACTCTCTCCAATTTGTCCACATCCTTTCTGTAGTGGGAGGTCCAAAACTAGACGCAATACTCCAGATGTGGCCTCATCAGTACTGAATAGAGGGGAATAATCACTTCCCTTGATCTGCTGGCAATGCTTCTACTAATGCAGCCCAATATGCCGTTAGCCTTCTTGGCAACAAGGGCACACTGTTCACTCATATCCAGCTTCTCATCCACTGTAATCCCCAGGACCTTTTCTGCAGAACTGCCACTTAGCCAGTCGGTCCCCAGCCTGTAGCAGTGCATGGGATTCTTCCATCCTAAGTACAGGACTCTGCACTTGTCTTTGTTCAACCTCATCAGATTTCTTTTAGCCCAATCCTCCAATTTGTCTAGGTCACTCGGGACCCTATCCCTACCCTCCAGCGTATCTACCTCTCCCCCCAGCTTAGTGTCATCTGTGAACTTGCTGAGGATGCAATCCATCCCATCATCCAGATCATTAATGAGATGTTGAACAGGAACGACCCCTGGGACACTCCACTTGATACCGGCTGCCAACTAGACATCGAGCCATTGATCACTACCCGTTGAGCCCGATGATCTAGCCAGCTTTCTATCCACCTTATAGTCCATTCATCCAATCCATATTTTTTTAACTTGCTGGCAAGAATACTGTGGGAGATGGTATCAAAAGCTTTGCTAAAGTCAAGGTAGATCGCATCCACCGCTTTCCCCACATCCACAGAGCCAGTTATCTCATCATAGAAGGCTATCAGGTTGGTCAGGCATGACTTGACCTTGGTGAATCCATGTTGACTGTTCCTGATAGGGTGACCAGACAGCAAATGTAAAAAATTGGGACAGGGATGGGGGGAATTGGAGCCTATATAAGAAAAAGACCCAAAAATCGGGACTGTCCCTATAAAATTGGGACATCTGGTCACCCTAGTTCCTGATGACCTTCCTCTCCTCCAAGTGCTTCAAAATGGATTCCTTGAGTTCCTGCTCCATGATTTTTCCAGGGACTGAAGTGAAGCTGACTGGTCCATGGATTCTCCTTCTTCCCTTTTTTAAAGATGGGCACTATATTTGCCTTTTTCCAATCGTCCGGGATCTCCCCGATCACCACAAGTTTTCAAAGATGGCTCTGCAATCACATTAGCCAACTCCCTCAGGACCCTTGGATGCATTAGAACTGGCCCCATGGACTTGTGCATGTCCAGCGTTACTAAATAGTCCTTAACCTGTTCTTTCACCACTGAGGGCTTGTAGCGGGGCAGTAACCCCGCTCCTGCCCTGAAGGGCTTAAAACAGCCCTGCGAGAGGGCTTTGGCAGGGAACCAGTAAGCCTGGGCTGATTTGGGAAGCAGCCGCACCTTGGCCATGCCCCAATCAGGCCGCAGCTGGCCCTCTAAAGGGGCTGCTAGGCTGGAGCTCAGACAGTCTCTCTCTGGATGTTGAGAGTGATGGGCCTGGCTGCTGGGAGCTGAGCAGGGTACCTAAAGTGGAGCTGGGGAGCTCCAGCCTGGAAAACCCCCAGGCTGCAGGCCTTGTTAAAGGCCAAGAAGGGTACTGGGGTTGCAAAGGGGCAGCCCAAGGGTAGACAGAGGCAGCAGGTCCAAACCCTCCTTGCCAATGATGAGTGGCAATTATACTGCAGTCCACCTCAGTGAGCAGGTGCTAGATGGTGACTGGCAGTAGCCAAAGACTGAGGCGAGGTGGCGATAGGGGGTTGGGGGTTCCCTGGGGAGGGGAGACCCAGCAAGACTGCGGGGTACTGCAGGGGGCAGAACCCCAAAAGGATTGACACTGGGGTTAGCAGCAAGGTGAGACACTGGCCTGCAGAGGGCGCTCCGGAGGATGGCGAGCTAATTCCCTGGACAACCAGCAGGAGGCGCCACCGGGTGAGTCGTCGCCCCGCTACAGGGCTGCTCATGTCAGATCTGCTGTTGTCATTGTCCTCATCATCATGTCTCTTTCTGTTTCCTCACACTCTTCCTTTTCCCTCCCCACTTTTCTATGTATTTTCCTCCCACCTGTCACTATTTCTTAATCTCTTTTTTGTTGTTCCTTTATATGTATCTTGCTGACTCTTCAAATTTCCCCTGCTTGTGGGAGGTAATAGTGAAAAACGATGGATAAGGGAGAGTTTAGGAAGGGGAAACCAGGATGGTAGGAGGTTCCATCTAGTACTGGCTGTGACTATGCAACAATGAGCCTGATAAGGGAACTGGGAAGAAAAGTCTGTCCCTGGGGCCATGGAAGTGTGGTCTGTATTAGGGGATCCAGAGCCCATTTTGATTGTCCTTTCTGAATGTGACTAGATTCATAGCCTTNCAGGAAAGGGGCAGGCTGGCACTCTGGTTTGAGTTAGTCAGGCATAGGGTTTTCAGCTACGTAAATGAGTCACAGTTGAAAACCTCTAGTGGGAAATTGTAGAGGAATAGAGTCTTGGCTCCTGCGGATAGCAAACCTCTGATGACTGGAGAACAGGAAAAGCTTGAGGGAAGAAAAGACAATAATTGATAAATTGAAGCTGTAATCTGGAGAAGAGCACATGGGTGTTGCTCCTCATCTGAAAGAAGCCTACTTTTGATGTCTTCCAGGAACTGGCCTGTTTCTTGAGCACCATTGCTCAGTCATTGGATACTCCAACTCAGAGATGACAATGGCTCAGTCTGCAAGCCGACTTCATGTAGAACTCACATGAAAATTGCTGGATGTTCTCTGTGAGTTGGCCATGTGGGATAAGGCCCTAACGGAACTCAGTGAACCAAAACTCAGGACCTTTCTGTTTGATGATCACAGGACACAACTGAGAGTTATATGGCTCCTTTAAAAGCATAAAATGTTGCTCTTATTATTGCTTTGCCTGCTTTGTGAAGTCAATGGGAGTTCTGTGAAGCAGGGACTTGCAGTATTGGCCTCCAATCTAAAATTAAACAGGAGGGCACGTGGACAGCTTCTTTCAAAGCTTGCTTGTGAAGACATCCCACTTCTAATTCTCTTAGCATTCCATCTACACTAGGTGCATACTCATTGCTATGCTAAGTGTACTAATATAGGATTCTTATTTCTCTCTTGGCAGCATACCCATGGTGCCCTTTAGTGTTTGTAGGAGTTGTATGTGTGCATTAAGGGGAAAATAGTTGGCCTCTTGAATTTTCCATACCTTGATTTACTTTTAACTGCTTGTTAGCCCAAAAACTTTAGCTCATCCTCCCTTCCACTCACATACCATCTGCCAAAGATTTCTGTCAACAAGGCTTGTATGATATCCAGGGGAATTTTTCCAGACACCTGCTGATATTTTAGACCACATGATCCGGGGGAGGAAGGAAGAGAAGAAGGGCATTGTCACCAATTTGCAATCAAGTTAGTGACTTTCCATCTTATTTGAAATTCATATTATTTTTTTCCTCCTGACGCATCAAAGTCAATATTGTGATCGTAGAGCTCTCTTCAGCACCATAGATTGTTAGCATTCACTTGTATTAATGCTACAAAAACCTCCTGAAGCTTCTATTGAATCCTTGGGTCCTGTTTTATGACTATCCTGCACTTTGTGTCCTGCACTTACCAAATCAAAGCAGTAGTGTAGCTAGCACTCTGTCCACCTCACACTGTTGTTGTAAATGGCTGTACAAGGTGCAGAGCAACGATGAAATGGGCCTTTACTCTGCAAGTAGCCCCATTGATTCTAATGGGACTACTCCCAAAATAAGGTGCTACTTAGTATGAAATTTGGCCACGAGTAATGATTTAACTGGCTATTGTGACAAGAACCCCTCAGAGGCTACATTGTTGCCTTGTCTTGCATGACTGGCCTGGCTGTAGTGCAGGGAATAAAGTCCCACACCACTGGATGGTCACTTCAGCCCTGCCCTGGGTATGGGTAGAAGAGTACGGGCTGAGTGTCCAATACTGCAAGGTGGTGGTCGAGGAGGGAGTGAGAGCCATGGTTCCTCACCCCTGGTGTACCATCCAGCAGAGATGGCTGTACAAGAGGGAGGAGGAGTATGTTGTACTCTGTAAAGTGCTTTCCCAGTGAAAGAGGGAGGCACTGGAGGAACTGTGCTTCAGAAGGGCCCCCCTTGAGGTACAGTGTTTTCTGAGAGAGTGTATCCTGCCCACCATCCCTTGCTCAGAGTCGTGCTTAAAGGCACAGTCTAGCCCAAAGGCTGAAAAGAATATTCAAATACACCTCTACCCCGATATAACGCTGTCCTTGGGAGCCAAAAAATCGTACTGCGTTATAGGTGAAACCACGTTATATCGAACTTGCTGTGATCCGCCGGAGTGCACAGCCTCCCCCCCACCTCCCCGGAGCGCTGCTTTACCACATTATATCCGAATTCATGTTATATCAGGTCGCGTTATATCGGGGTAGAGGTGTATATAGATTTACTAGCAAAAAAGGTACATTAGAAAGACCAGACTCAAACTACAAAATAATCTCTTATGACACCCTTGCCATGTTGAAGCAGCAAAATTATAACGTTTGGCTTCTTTGTATTCAAGTGTATTGATTTTTATATTTCAAAGGGTAAAATTCTCTATTGACATCCACATTGCATAGTTTGCCCTTGTTCTGTGTATGACGTTCCCACTGAAATCAATGGAAATTTCAGGTAGATAATTGAAGAGTGCGCACTAAGAAGTGCACAGAGAATACAGACTGACAATAATTCTGCCTATGAAACAGAACTCAGGACACTGGGTATAGAAATCAGACTACAAGCTATAGTGGACACACCTCCTACAGTTCTCAAAATCTGTAATTTGGCAACCAGTGGGTGTGGATCTCGCTGCCCTCTTGTACCTGTATATCTGGCAAGGTTTGAGGTTGAGCCATGTATTGATTCTGCACTTCACTAGTGACCCATTGCAACTCAACATTCCTATTTTGGTAAAGCTGTAGTGAGTCTGCCTGAGCTAAGTATAGGTCCTGCTCATCTTTCTGCAGGGAACCGATTGCTTCCTTTAGAGACCTGTCAGGGATGAGCTGCATGACTCACAGTATGCTCTCTTCAGCCTTTTCTGTACTTTCATCTTACAATCTAGGGATGAATGCAGATATTATGGAGAAAGCAAGGTGAAATCTGCCACCGTAATTTAGTAGCGTTTGAGTGATAGAAAGCAAATGCTTCCAAGTCAAATCATTTTAAGAATGCACTACAACATATCTCGCACAAGTAGACTCCTGTGCACATACTACAGATTTGTATGATACTTAAGACAATTTATTTTGTAGACTTTGTTTGAACTCATAGTTCTGTGTTAAATCATAATGAGTCCGGGTCCTGTGTTTGCTGCAGTTTTAAGATCAACAGGGTGAAAATCTCTCTTAGATTTGGAGGCTCTAGGGACACACGAAGAACAAAGACAGTGACTACACACACAGGTTTCAGAGTAATAGCTGTGTTAGTCTGTATCCGCAAAAAGAATAGGAGTACTTGTGGCACCTTAGAGACTAACAAATTTATTGTAGCATAAGCTTTCGTGGGCTACAGCTCACTTCTTCGGATGCATGTAGTGGAAAATACAGAAGGAAGATATAGATATATATATATATATACACACATGAAACAATGGATGTTACCATACACATTATAAGGAGAGTGATCAGTTGTCAGCAGGAGAGAAAAATAAGTCTTTGTGGTGGTAATGAAAATGGCCCATTTCCAGCACTTGACAAGGAGATAAAAGGAACTGTAGGGGGCAGGGGGAAAGATAAGCATGGAGAAATAGTTTTACTTTGTGTAATGGCCTATCCACTCCCAGTCTTTATTCAAACCTAATTTGATGGTGTCCAATTTGCAAATTAATTCCAATTCAGCAGTCTTTCGTTGGAGTCTGTTTTTGAAGTTTTTTTGTTGTAATATTGTGACTTTTAGGTCTGTAATCGAGTGGCCAGGGAGGTTGAAGTGTTCTCCAACTGGTTTTTGAATGTTATCATTCTTGACGTCTGATTTGTGTCCATTTATTCTTTTACGTAGAGACTGTCCGGTTTGGCCAATGTACGTGGCAGAGGGGCATTGCTGGCACATGATGGCATATATCACATTGGTAGATGTGCAGGTGAACGAGCCTCTGATAGTGTGGCTGATGTGATAGTTACAAGTGAGAAGTCTTGTCTGTATTATAAGTTTCACTAAGCAGATGACTAAGGTTACAATCACACATAAGTATACAAAACCTGAGAGAGCCAATGCAATAGCTCCTACTTCACATATGTTATAGAGTCTGGTGGAGCTCTCAATGGGTGGTCATTAATAGAGGGGTGGTTCCTGCTGGGAGCTTCCCAATGAGGTCTTCCTTCAGGATCTTTCCGCCCTATCCATAGCAGAGAACCCCTTTTATCCCGTTATTATGACCATGAGGATTCCAACCCTCCTTTTCCTTATCTGTACTTTCACACTCCATAAATTTTGGGTTACTCTGCTTTTCATAGGTTGTTCTGAGTTCTCCTTATTCTCATTATCTTATTAACATTTTATGTAAACATGTTCCAATGGTCACCTGTGTTCAGAACAGAACTTTCCGTAATATTACAATCAAGTGGCTTGTAGTCTAGATGGGCACACTGTGTTGTATTTTTCTAGAACATCACCTATTGAATACCAAATAGAAAATATCACCATAGGGTAACTGGTGCTAACAGAAATGCAAGTCATTGTGTAAGATATGCATTTTTTGTCTTTGTTTCTTTATAATATTAGTTACAGCCAAAGTTAAATACATAAATCTGTGCATTCAAGTAATTCTTATTAGAGAAAACACCAAACAAAACCCATCTTAGATTGTTGCTGAATAATTGTTGTCCCTCACTTCCTAACTTGCACATAAATAAAACCCTACCCCTAACATCTGTTTTTGGTGACAGGACATATCAGATATGTGGCCCCAGTCCTGCAATCTACAATGTGCAAGGGGGAACTTGACGGAAGCGAACAGAGTTTCACAGAGGCGCTCCCATGCAGAGTCAAATGCAGGACCGAACCCACTCTACACAACACTTTTTATAAAAACGTTTATGCCTAGTTACTGGGCGTGTCCTGATATCCACAGAAAGGGGGATAGAGCAGGGAAGAGAGAAATTATACAGTATATAATATTTCCTTAACCCTCTGTATGAGGATTGGATAAATATAGATTGAGATACAGTCCCAAATTTAGTAAGAGTAATCTGTTCTGTCTGGAAGACTTGGTGCCTGTTGGCTACAGCTTTAATTTCCATCTGTCCAATGCCTGGGTATAAAAGGCACTCTCTTTTATCAGAACACTAAAATGAGCCTTTGAGATTTCCAATTCAGAGATAATTAATAGATTCTCCCCCCCTCCCCAAAGCTTCTGATTCAGCCTTCAATGATTCACTCCCCCCCCGCCACAAGTCTTTGCCTATAGAGAGTCTAAATAACACTAAAGACACCAATTCTATTCTCTTAGATATAGATTCTTATACTGCACTCATCAGTATAGTATAACTTGCTTATAAAGTACTTTGGAGATAAGTGCTCTCTATATATTTATTTTAATATTACACCTCTACCTTGATATAACGCTGTCCTCGGGAGCCAAAAACTCTTACTGGGTTATAGGTGAAACCGTGTTATATTGAACTTGCTTTGATCCACCGGAGTGCGCAGCCCCGCCCCCCCGGAGCACTGCTTTACCGCGTTATATCTGAATTTGTGTTATATCGGGTGGTGTTATATCGAGGTAGCGGTGTATATGCATTTCTCCATATTGCAAAAATATTGACTAAACATTCTGAAAACACTGCAATCAGCTGATCATGATATAATTAGGCATGCACATATATCCCCTACCTTCTGTCTGTCTTGTCTATTTAGACTGCAAACTCTATGGGACAGGGATTGTCTAATACTCTTTCCGTAGTGCCTAGCACAATGGGGCGCAGTTCTAGGTAGGCCCTTACACACTAATATAATAAAACATGATTAGCAATACACAGACTCAAAAAAAATAACAAAACCGGTATGCTTTTAGAACTGATTATCTGTTCATACACAGGACATCTAGCATGTAGATGTTTATTGTGACCTTGGCCAATCTCACTAGCTGAGCAGAGGTAAGCACTGTTGGCTGTGAGACTTTCAGGAATCTCCTTCTGATGGGTTGTATAGACCCCATACTGGCAGTGATGGAATTAAGGAGTTAGCCTGTTTTGTGGCACCTGGAGAGAAAATAGGTAATTAAGTATTAGACTCAGGTGGGGTGAACCAGACTAGGTGGTTCCTATAAAGAAAGGACTGCAGAGCCAATAGGGAAGAACTGAGAGAGGAGAGCTGAAGTACAGAGCTTATCCTCTGGGACTGGCCCTGAAGGGAGAGGTCAGGAAGCATAAAAGGATTCCAGGGGGCTGCCTGAGAGACTGAGCAGCTGCTGAGAGCAGAACCTTCCAACCACAGGCTGGTGAGAAGCCACCTAGCAAACTGGACCTCCTGGAAGAGAGGGCATGATCCTGAGGAGAACAGCCTGCAAGAGAGGCATGGTATGAAATATGCTAGGGAAACAGTAAGGAGTTGGGAGAGACTGGTGCCAACCACTTCTTAAAGGGTCACTGGCCTAGAACTCAAAGGAGTGAGCAGGCCTGGGTTCCCCCAACCAAACCCAGCAAGGGGTTTATTAAAGCCTTGAACAAATAAGCCATACTTGAAGAGAGCAGGGACTGCACACCCTTCCTCTAGGGTGATTGTCCTGCTGATGTTCTGGACTGTTTATCACCTCAAGGGGAATGGACTACCAATGACTAGGCCAGAGGGCCAATGTCATATTAAAAAGCCGAAATGGACTAGATGGTGATCAGTCCATTAAAGGAGGGAAACTGAGGCAGAGTTGCTGTGTTACCCAACTGCACCACAAGGGGATACCTGAAGGTTAAAAACGTCTTCCAACACCCCTGCAAGCGGCAGGAAGTGAGTCTGGGGATCCAGTAAATGGAAAATTACTCAGCCTTTAACAACCCATGTTTTAAGGGGCATGACTATTGGACATGCTATCTTACACTGGAGCCAGGATTGTATTAGATAATACAGCAAAGGTGTAGAACTGGTCAAAATTGTTCTATGAAATGTCATTTAAATTATTGTTTTAATTAATTGGAAGGGGAATTTAAAAAAAAAAAACTATCGTTTTTCCTCCCTTTTTTGACCAGTTCTATTATGATGATAGCCTGGTGCCTTTTAAAAAAATGTTTGCCTATGTGAACTGTAAGCAGAGTGTAACTTTATTACGAGAAAACTCTCTAGGTATATCAGGTCACACAAGACCGCAAAGGAAAAAAATGGGATAGGTACTGCATGTAGCAAAGGTATAGGCAGTGCATCCAATAGCCCTATCTGACTCCACATAGATATCATGCAGGTCAAATATTGCTAAATAGAGACCTAGGACCTGAACCTCATTGGTTACATAAGTAGCAGAACCAAAAGAACTTGACAGAGAGGAAATTAAAAAAAAAAAGCCTTCTGGAAGGGATCATGGACAGCTCGCTTGCTAGATGTCTCAGGACAAAACAGTGTTTACTGCTGGGCTCCCAAATGTCATGGCTTGCCTGCCAACATTTAAAGAGTGTGCACAGCATAATAATGTTTAACTTGTATCCTTTCCTCAATGCTCACACTAAAATATTTGCTCTTTGGAGGTAGCTGTATAATATAAAATATAGAGGAAACGGAATTCTGGAAACATGTTGAACTTGGGCTATAACAATTGTCTGCATTGTAGTGGCTGAAACAAAGGTCACCAGAACTCTAGTCCATTGCTACTGTCCCTAATCATTTAAAAAAATCTGTCGTCTTCATGTATCTTTAAAAAAACTACAATATTAGGGGTTTAATTACAACGAGCCTCGCAGTGTATGACAGTTTTGCCTTTATGAAGCTTAGGGCACCCTGTGCCAGCAGTTTGAAGGGCTAGTTGGTTTCACAGTGTCTGTTTTAAACTAAACCTACTGCAGTGTATGGGTTTTAAGGCTCCTCCCTCTCAGCCCCGTTTTGCAGCTTCTTGGGGCTGGATTTTCAGTTTTGACATTCCACTCCCTGCACCAGCAAAACAGAAAATCAGGACACAACTAATATTTTCTCGGTTAGTTACTGCTGTCTCCTTGTTCCAAATACAGTGGCCATCCTGATGGCCACTGTAAGACTCAGGTATAGTAAATACAAAGGGGATTCAAGATGCTGACTGCACACTAGCCCTTTAGCTTTAGCTTCCAGAGGGTGATATTCACCCCTGTGCAGAAGGCCTGTGCAAGGGACCACTTGATACACAAAATAGGTCTTAAATGGTGCCCAGGTCTTGCCCCTGCTTGGGTCTCCCTGACCCTCAGTGAAGGAATACTGATTATCCTGCCACTTATACTACACAAGCTCTTCGTTTCTTTGGAAAGTTGACAAAACCTGTCAATCGGAGTCAACTTTATAAAATGTTAACTGAACCCTGAAGATTGTTCTGACACTCCTAAGTAATTAATGAATAATTGTACCAAATATCCACATCACTTTTTTACAGATGAAAGGTACACTTTTTCCCAGATAACAGTGAATACACCAAATTTGATGTTTCTAAGTCAAACCATTCTTGAGCGATGGGGTGAAAAAGTATAAGAATTTTCAAAACCAGAATTTGCCAGCTGTTTCCAATATTTCAGAAATGGCTTGCCAGATTTACTTTAAATGTGATTAAAAGATTTGCCTCTGTCCAAAGATCATGCATACAAATATGAAGCAGAAATATGAGAATTTTACAGTATTAAGAATAGTAGAAAGGGGCGCCTAAATCAGCTTTATAGTCAAATGCTGCTTGCAACTGAACAGGACTTTAGTCAACAGGTTGTCTAGCTCAGTAAAGGGGTAACTAGGTGAAATTTAATGCCCAGTGATTGTAGAGGAGGTCAGACTAGAAGGTCTAAGGGTCCCTTCTGGCATTAAACTCTAAACTACTATAGAAGGGCTAGTGGTGCTCCAGAATTCTAAATGTTAAGATCAAGCTGCTGTTTGAGATCACTTTATGTATTTTGATAATATGGCACAGATATCAAAATTCTCTTTCACAAAACTAAAAATAACTATCTGGTGCAAAATATTAACTAGATGCATTAATAAAACAGATTATAAATACTAATTCAATTCCCCTTTCTTCCCCAATGAGTCCATGCTTGTGGTGCTTCCACATAAAATATATTAGCCAGTTCAGAGATGCACCTTCATACATTATCTGAACAGCCTTAAAAAACCCAGTTTAACCCCCCCATGTTGAGGCCATTGATGCTGACACACAGAGATGCACCCCTTAAATTGCTGTCGGGGGGGAAAAGGCAGGAAGGCTAAAAGACCAGGCTGTGCTATATCAAGGGAGCAAGTGGGTTCCAAAGTTGAGAGGCCTTTATGGAGAGCTATTGTAATATACTTTCAAGAAAAGTTTGCTCTTTACCCAAGGGAACCTCTTTCTCCTCCTCTAACAAAGGCTACAATAAGAGGGAAGTCCCTCCTCACCACTCTCCCAGAGGGAGGATAGCACTGAGCTGGGTCTCCAAACTAAATGCCTTAATCAAGACTCTGCTGTTTCTGTATCATTTAATCTCAGACCAAATTAAATAAACTGCATTGCAATCAACTGCTCTGCAGGGGACTGGCTGGAACCTCTGAGCCTGATTTGCCATTTTCCCTGCACCTATTGTAGAGGGAAATGATGACACTGGTCAACAGATTTGAACTCACTCTGGAATCGTGTTTCAGAATGGTGGTGTAACACAAGCTTTGCCCGGACTATAGTTAACAACTAGACAAGCAAGCTGTGTGGCAACGATGAGTAGAAACCTGTGTTGAGGGAGAAGGGAGCACAGGAAATGGGATTGGATGGTGGCCTGCTTGGAAATGCAGGAAAGGAAAGAAGAGGTAGGATCCAGAGTTTGTGGTTGGATAAAGAGAAGAAGCTGCAGCAAGAAATGGTTTATCTTTTGCCTGCTTTGCAGTATGGCCAATCTGAAGCATTCAAATACGAGTCATAGCTATCAAAAAAACAACCCAAACCTTGAGAGTCTTAAATAGTAAATTATGGGGGCTCTCCATTTCAATCTCTTACCTTTAGCGTGCACCTCGCTCACATTTTTAAGCTTTTCTTTGCATCCACCAGGGCTACATGCTTTTTGTTTTAAATGAAAGCTGGGGTTCCCATATGATCACCAGACTCCAGTAGCTATGGCTTTAAGACGACACCAAATACGAGACTTGCAATAAAAACATGAGAGTTGGCAACATGATGTTTGGGTTTTCTCTGCTACCCCCTAACTGAGAGCTAACTTAGCTGACATGAGCAGGTCCATGCCTGAACAAGTAACTGTTGAACAAAAGTGAACAAGTAATTGCTGAAACAATTAACTATTGTGAATATGCTTACAGTAAATAAGGGAGGCAGAAACTAACTATTCTGGGTATGTTTAATAAATAGGCAAAGTAAGCTTACCTTAACAATCTGCAAAGCAATTGGTCCTTACATGCAAAAAGTATACGTGTTAGTAGCTAGGAATGATGTATATAAACTGCATAGTGCATGATATGAGTTGGAATTATGGTATCACTCTTTACCTAAACGCCCTGCGTCTGTACCTGGCCAATTTGGGCAAAGAGTTGTTTCATACTTAATAAAGTAACCTGAGTAACGAGTTGAAGTCATACAGAGTTTTTTGGATTCCAGAGAACTGGATGAAGTGTTCTTCGAGAACTGAATAAGGTGTTCTGGATAAGCAGAGTGGAAAGTGTCTTGGAGAGAATCCCAACAGGTAGCCTGTACTGTAGGGCAGACTCTGGAAGGGGCACAGCTTTGTAAAAGCTATTACGAAATAATTCTTCACCAGACTTTGGTGACAGTCTTATGAAGTTATGCCTTTGTGAAACTGGCTGGCTTAGCCACATTCATGGAAACTAGTGTCACAAAATGTGTTTTAAACTAGCTTGCTAACCCAAGGGAAACTGCAATGCATGTGGTCAAGGATAAGAAACCCAAATCTCTATTAAATCCAGCTTTGGCAGTGAGCTATATTAGCTCAAATAGGCCATCTTTAATTTCTGACCAATTGTGGGTTGGGGAATCTCCTCTACACCAGAGGATATATCCTGTAATAGAATAAAAATCAGCGCTCCATGTGCTCACTTGCCCCTAAATCTGATGCTTACTTAACTTGTCAGAGCTGCAAACTAATGAAAACACCTACAGAAAGAAGAAAATGCAATTGATGTTTTTGCCCGGAGGTCTTTTAAAGATTACCTGGTAAATGAGCTTGCATGTTGTGAATAGATCTCTAGGGTTTATTTTCCTTGTGTTCGGCCTGCTTATGTAACCTGTATCGCTAAAACTTTTTTTTATAAAAATTCTTAAACTGAGGAGTTGCTGTGGGCAACAGACAGTTCTGACCAAATTCACCAAGTATTTCCCCTCTCAAACTATACACCTGATATCACATGCCTCTGAAAGTGAACCAAAAATCAAGAGATGGGCAGGGGAAGAGAGAGAGGGAGGAGAGGAGAGGGTACCTATTGTGCAACTAAACTCTGTGTCTTTTTAATTCTATGCTAGGAGTACTTTAGTAAATAATATGGACCAGAAAGAAAAAATGAACAACTGCTTGCAGGAACAGTCTGTGCTCTTACACATATGGTGGCAGAATGCACTTTAAGCAAAAGAAAACACAGGGAGGCTGGTGTATGTTTTGAAATGGAAGCCAATCACAATAGAGCTGGGCAAGAGATTTTCATTGAACCTCAAGCCCACTGCAGTTTAGCCTTTTGTTCATGGTGGTCTGATATGTTCCCTGAGCTCAGCCTCTGCTTGAAAGAGTGTGGCTAATATGGATGGAGAGTTTGGAAGAAGCTGACAGTGTTTGCCTGAAACACCAGATTCTGTTAGCACATCCTCTTTTCAAGGCCGTCACTAGGGAGGTGCCGGGTCTGGCGCAAATCAGCCTGTATGGGGCCCCCCTTAACAATTTTTTATGCAAGTGAAATCTGGTTACAGTGAACTTCAATGGCAGCTGCTGGCCGCAGGTTAAATATTGATAGCGCCCAGCGGTATAATTGTTATATTGTAGTTCTTTTTTATAATTATAATGAAGTTCATATAATTAAAAAGAAAACAACTCACCGATCACGATCAGTGTCGTGCCACTTACAGTCTGAAATCCACCTTCCTTGCAGCAAACTCACTTCCCAGGTGCATATGGTCTCGCTACCCTCAGTGGATTTTTTAAAAATGTAATTACACATTCGCAACACTGGGGGCTCAGGTCTGGGGAACTGGGTGGCTCTTGGAGGGCCTATATGTTGCCTGGTGCTGGGGGACCCCAGGACCCTTCAGCATGGAGGAGGGGCTCTAAGATCTGTTTTCTCTGGGGGCTGGGAGGGGAGGTGGAAAAGCAGATGGATGGAGGACCCCAGTCCTGGTGGGTGGTGGAGAGACCAGAGTTGTGGGACCCCCAGATCCTGGTACTGCGGGGAGGGGGACCCCGAGGCTGGAGAGCTGAAAGGCAAGGAGGACCCTGAGGCAGGGGGGTGATAAGGGCTGGCCCTGGCCTGGAGGTGGCATTGGAGGACCCCACCCAGTGCTGGGAGAGGGGAGAAAGGGCAGCGGAGGGACACCAGTCCTGGGTGACAGGTGAAGGATGATGGAGACTACTGGCTGGCACTCACCTGTGCTAGGGACGAGGGGGCCCCCTGTGCTGGTGGAGGGTCCCGCCGGAAAAGGGAAGGGTCTGTCCAAGGCGGAAGGGCAGTGTCAGGGTCAGCCTGCCCTGGCACTAGTGGTGGAGGGTGCTAGGACCCTGCGGAGGCAGGCGACGCCAGGAGCTGGGGCTGGGGCTGGGTCGCTCGCTGCTGCCGCAGAGACTGAGCCCGAGCCTGGGGGCTGCAGGCAAAAAAAATAAAAATCAAAGCCCGGGCCGGTGCGTGCGGGGCACGGGCCCGACCTCTGCTGACGGCGCCAGGCCCCCTGCTAGCCCCCTGGGCTCCCCTGCCCCCGCATCCCCCTGAAGTGCAGGGCCCCCCAAAGCACGGGGCCCAGGGCGGTTGCCCCGTTCTGCCCTATGGACGGGACGCCTCTGCCTGTTTGGCTGATACATTGAGGCAGGTGGTGTATGACCCAACCTGAACATAAGGGAATTAGGAGTGGCTCTCTAGTGGGCTGAGGTGGGAAGCCTCTCTAGGAACAGCCATGCATAGGGAGGAGGTTTGATCCAAAGATTTGATAAGGGAAGCTGAAAAGATCAGGAAAAAAAATCTACAGTTGGCAGGTAGAAGGACAAGAAGAAATACACTACGGGATTATACCGATTTTACAGAATTCGATTTTTGGCAACGGATTGTATACAGTCGCGTGCACGCAGCCAGACACCAGGGCGATTAGAAGAGCACACCAGGAAGCGGTGCGCATCAGAGAAGCTTTGAAAACCAGTTTTATGACTGGCCAGGCTATGGTGTGAAAATTCTGTTTGTTTCTCCCTGATGAAAACCCGCCCCCTTGATTGACTCATTCCCTGTAAGCAACCCACCCTCCCCCCTTCGATCACAACTTGCTTTCAAAGGAAATAAAGTCACTATCGTTTAAAAATCATGTATTCTTTATTAATTGATTATAAACATAGGGAGAGAACTGACAAGGTAGCCCGGGTGGGGTTTGGGAGGAGGATAGGAAGGAAGGAAAAGGCCACTTCAAAAGTTCAAAATAATGACAGCCTTTTGCTTGGGCTGTCCACTGGGGTGGAGTGCAGCGCTGGCTCCAGGGTTTTTGCCGCCCCAGGCAGGCAAAAAAAAAAAAAAAAAAAAAGCTGTGATCACGATCTGCGGCGGCAATTTGGCGGGAGGTCCTTCGCTCCTAGCGGGAGTGAGGGACCCGCAGGCCGAATACCTGGACGTGCCGCCCCTCTCCCGAGTGACCGCCCCAAGCACCTGCTTGTTAAGCTGGTGCCTGGAGCCGGCCCTGGTGGAGTGGCATGGTGCACGGAGCTTCCCTCCCACCCCACCCCCTCGCATTCTTACATGTCTGGGTGAGGAGGCTATGGAACATGGTGAGGGGGGAGGGCGGTTATACACGGACTGCAGCGGCACTCTGTGATCCTGCTGCTGCGCTTCCTGAAGCTCCACCAGACGCCGGAGCATGTCCGAGTGATCACGCAGCAGCCCCAGCCTTGCAGCTTGCCACCTCTCATCTCGAGCATCCCTCCTGTCCTCACGGTCACTGGCAGCTTTCCTGTACTGTGATACCATGTCCTTCCACTCATTCAGATGAGCTCTTTCATCGTGTGTCGATTGCTTGATTTCCGAGAACGTGTCGTCTCACGTGCGGTTTTTTTTCGCCACCTTATCAGAGATAGCCTTCGGGACGGAAGAGGGAGGCTTGAAAAATTTGCAGCTGCGGGAGGGTGGGAGGGGAAAAAGGGAGAGAAGTATTTAAAAAGATACATTTTACAGAACAATGCTTATAATCCTTCACGGTGAACAACACTATTCACATTACATAGCACATGTGATTTTGCTACAAGGTCACATTTTGCATCTTATATTGAGTGCCTGCGGCTTTGGTGTTAGAGATCACAGACACAGGGCCGGGCAACAGAATTCGGCTTGTATGCAGCCATGGTAAGCCATTGTCTTTCGGCTTCTGCAACCTTAATAAAAACAGCGCCCTCCTTTCGCATACCAACCAAAGCCCGTTGAGTGCTGCGGTTTTCCTGTTAACGTGCAGCAGCAGAAACCAAACTACCCCCCCTCCATCCAATTCTCTGGGATGATCGCTTTACCCCTCCCCCCACTGCGTGGCTGGTATCAGGGAAGATCCCTGCTAGCCAAATGCGAAAAGCTCAGCGCCAATGCACCCCCCTCCTCGCTTGGCTAACTGCAGGGAAGGATTTCTTTTCAGCCACAGGCAAACAGCCCAGTAGGAACGGCCACCTCTGTCCCCTTAATTAAATTCCCGTATTTCAACCAGGTTACCATGAACGATATCACTCTCCTGAGGATAACACAGCAAGAAAAAAGAACGGATGTTGCTTGAATGCCAGCAAACACCAGGATCATAAGCTGCCAGGCTTTGTCATGCAATGATACTAGATTACTTGCTACTAGCATGGCATGGTCAAGTGTCCTACCATGGAGGACGGAATAAGGCTACACTGCCCAGAAACCTTCTGCAAAGGCTTTTGGAGTACCTCCAAGAGAGTGTCATGGAAATGTCCCTGGAGGATTTCTGCTCCATCCCCAGCCACGTTAACAGACTTTTCCAGTAGCTGTACTGGCCGCGAATGCATCCCAAGTCCTCAGGGAGGGTTCGGAGGGTACTTCAGTCAGGCTGAGAAAAAGATCCTGGCTGTTGGGGAGAACGGTGTGCTGTGTGCTCTCCGCAAGCTCATCCTCATCCTCATCCTCCTCTTCCCCGTCCGCAGAATCCTCCGGCATGGCTGAGAGTACCCCCTCATCGGAATCCACGGTCAGGGGTGGGGTAGTGGTGGCGGCCCCCCCTAGAATTGTATGCAGCTCCGCGTAGAAGCGGCATGTCTGCGGCTCTGCCCCAGACCGTCCGTTTGCTTCTTTGGTTTTCTGGTAGGCTTGTCTGAGCTCCTTAACTTTCACGTGGCACTGATATGAGTCCCTATTGTGGCCTCTCTCCATCATGCCCTTGGAGATTTTTTTCAAATGTTTTGGTGTTTCATCTTTTGGAACGTAGTTTTGCTAGCATATCCTCTCCCCATATAGCAATCAGATCCAGTACCTCCCATACGGTCCATGCTGGTGCTCTTTTTCGATTCTCGGACTGCATGGTTACCTGTGCTGATGAGCTCTGCGTGGTCACCTGTGCTCTCCATGCTGGGCAAACAGGAAATGAAATTCAAAAGTTCGCGGGGCTTTTCCTGTCTACCTGGCCAGTGCATCCAATTTCAGATTGCTGTCCAGAGCGGTCACAATGGTGCAGAGGCCAATACCGTCCAATTTCGTCCACACTAACCCTAATTCAAATCAGCAATGTCGATTTCAGTGCTACTCCCCTCATCGGAGAGGAGTACAGAAATCGATTTTAAGAGCCCTTTATGTCGAAGTAAATGGCTTCGTTGTGTGGACGGGTGCAGGGTTAATTCGAGTTAACGCTGCTAAATTTGACTTAAACTCATAGTGTAGAGCAGGCCTTAGGAACAAACAAAATCCTAGCAGTGATACAGGCCCATTATTAGATAAAGATGGGTAAGATTGTTATTAATGCCAAAAAGACAAAAGTGTTTAATAAATATTTCTGTTCTCTAGTTGGAAAGAAGCAGAATCATAGGATTGGAAGGGACCTCGAGAGGTCATCTAGTCCAATCCCCTGCACTCATGGCAGGACTAAGTATTATCTAGACTAGTGTTTTTCTAACCTGCTCTTAAAAATCTCCAATGATGGATATTCCACAACCTCCCTAGACAATTTATTCCAGTGCTTAACTACCCTGACAGTTAGGAAGTTTTTCCTAATGTCCAATCTAAATGCCCTTGTTGCAATTTAAGCCTTGCACCCCAGAAATGTACCATCTTACACTGCTCAAGACCTTGTCTTGAACAATGCAAACTCATTAATTAGTTCATCAGTTCATCAAATGATAGTGGACGTGCACCAAACTTCATAAGCTGAGCAGATTCCCCAAGCACTTTAGACAAACTCACTGGTAGGGGTTAAAATGTTAAAAGAAAGATTGTAAGTGATTATATGTGGTAGGCATATAGGACAAAGATGCTTACAAAAGAAATAAAATAAAATCACAGTCTAAATTCTAAACTTTATCAGACTAAGGAAGATTTTAGTCAAACAGCCTTTCTCACCCCAGTGGATGTTGCAGGTAGGTTACGGTTCTTAATATACAGGCTGAATTTCCTCTTGGCCTGCGACCAATCTCCTCAGTTCAAAGTCCTCCCAGCATTCTTGTTGCCTTCAGCGTAGGTGGGGGAGAGGTGGTCTCATGATGCCACTGTTCCTTATTTTATAATCTCAGTTCATGTCCCAGGGAAGATACTGGCCTAGACGTGTCCTGGTGGGGCTTGCTGAGTCACACTTGAGTAATCTCCATTGTGTGGTGCTTGGGCAACCGCTCCTTACAGAATTGTAATTCTCTTGTTGACAATTCCCCTGCTGATCAATGGCTCGTGTTGGTCACTTAGCGCCAGTCTGGATGTGGGTCACCTCCTTTGTTGTCACTGGAGAGCTAGCTGTGGGCATCTCCCAGAATCACAACATATTTCAATAACAACCCTCTAGCAAAATCTCATAACTTCATACACACTAACAATATACATATTTTGACAGAACAATGAGTTTCAGCAAATTGTGACCTTACATATGAGACCTTACAAGGCATGCTTTGTATGATATATCACAACCATATACAAATGATTAATATGTGGGTTACAGGGTGCTACTTTTGAGGTACAGTGCGTCACAGTGCGAACATGGTATTATTTGTTGCTATCAGTCTATTTTGACGTTTACTAGTGCTGGTCAATATTTTTCAAATGAAAACGGTTTCTTCTCAAAAAATCCCCCCCCCACATATTAAAAAGAATTCACCAAAATTTTAATGTTTTTGTTTCACTATGTTCTCCTTTTTTTCAGTTTGTTCATTTATCGTTTTTTATTTTGTCATCTGTTTTTTCTATCTTCCGATTTCTATCTTTCTTTTCTCCAGTCATTTTTGAAACTCCATATCTATCTTTTTGAAAAATGATGCCGGGGGGGGGGGGGGGGGGGGGGGGGGGAGAGAGGGAGGAATTGAAATGAGGAGAAATGGGGGAAAAAAATATCATCAGGATGTTTAAAAAAGAATTTCATGAAAATGGGTCTCTCGACTCTCATGAAACAACTTTGAAATGTTTCTCCTTGTTGTTCATTTTGTGGCCAACTCCATACCTCCCTCTTTGCTGTGCTATCTTACAGGAGCTGGCCACTCTTGAAGGGTAGCCTTCAGGGGTGTAGCAGCTTTTGTGCCCAATGAAATTTCATGAGTGCCTGCTTGAGACACAATGGCTGCAAATCTCAGCAACGGCTGTACTGTGCTCAGTGCAGCTTTGGGGTGCTGGGAAGGAGGAGACAACAAATCACCTTGTTGCAGTTCCTGTATCCTGAGGCAGGCTGGGAACTGGTCCAGAGTGCTCTGGACAAGTTACAACCCTCTGTCTCCTCTAACTTACACTTGGCTCTCTGTCACCTTAAGAGATCATTCCAGCAGCCAGGAATAGCCAGAGTGTAGCAATTATCATGCCTCTTATTCCCCAGCCACACTTTAATACCAAGGCCAGCGCAGAAGGTGGCATGGAGCAGGTATTGCCCTGTCACTCAGGCAATTCTCCTGTAATGACCCAGGAAGTTGAGTAAATCAGCTTTATGACTGTTGTGTTACTGAGGGCAATGCAAAGCAGGATGATTGGGGTGTTGGGGCTTGTAGCCAGAACATGGCCTGATGCCTTCTGGAACTCCCAATAGGATCCTGAGGTTGTGCTTTACATACACATTGCTCCTTGATATAGTTAGCAGTGGGCAAGATTAACGAGTCTGCATGGAACCATCATGGTCAAATGTAGTTGTCACCTTGACTGGCATAACACAGCTTAATACAGAAATGTTAGCAAGGATCCCGTGGGACCCCTTGATGACAGTCATTAATGCCTGCCACCACTGCACCAAACAGAAGTATTGGAATGCAGCATGCACTGTCACTGGACAGATGCTTTGCCTACAAGAGAATGGAGTTGATTACCTTATTCTCCTGGGCTGCAGGTTATGAGAACAATATTTGGTGTTCAGAATAAAACAGATTTTTAATGACAAATGGCAACTTTTTATTGATTGCACTATAAAAAAAAAAGAAAAAAGAATTACTTCATGCTATAGTGTATATGGTTTCCCTTCTTGAGCTTGTTTCTTTCCCTAGCAAATATGCCTGTGTAGTGGTATTGTGCTGTTATAAATTGCTGATGTTAAAGATTAGTAATTGCAAAGAATGTGACAATTTTTTTTCAACAAAAGATGTATTAAGTACAACACTCAAGACTCCTGTATCCAAGATCAGCTACGTATTGGGGGTGGATATAGATCCTTGATTCTCTGAGCAGGTCTGTGCCAGCCCTAGTTCCCGCATGATTTCTAGCAGCCTAGCCCTAGAGATTGCAATGAGTTATGCCAGTGGTGCATGGTCTATAAGGGACCCTACATCAGCAGAGTGTAGCCCCCACTCTCCTCACCCCCAGCACACCCCTATCCCTGAGGAAGAGGTGTTTGCATAGGAGTAAGCTCCACAAGCTGAGCATTGCCACCTGCTGGGGAACTTTTCAACAGGCTAGTTACTGGCAAAAATCAGCTCTTTTGTGCTGTGTGCCATGCACAAGAGCTGGATCTGAAATGATAATCCAGCCTTCAGGGTATTGTGTTGCAACTGGAATCTAATTTGTGCAATTAGAGAGGGGACTGGTGCTATTTAGGTAATCTCTGTATTATAGGCAGAGCTGGCAGTATTGCCTATAGTTGAGTGCCTGACATTTTCCACTATAAAGACCCTGCTTTCAGTTGCTCATAACTTCAGCAAACTTAAACAGTTCAGGCTGAAATTTTCCATGGCGGGTGTCTGCCTCAAGCTGAGTATTTATTTTATTTGTGAAATTTCAGCTAAATGGTTTCCAAGAATGAGATTTGGAAAAAAATACATGGTGTTACCCATGTTAAGTGGCTCTTTGCTCCTCCTCCTTGCCTCCCCTAGTGTAGAGGATGTGGCTGGAGAGAAGGTGTGGCCAAACATGCTGTACTATGGCTATTCTTGACTGGCTTTGTGGCCCTTAAGGTGAAATTTAGAGAAGCCCTGAGGGTGCTCGAAGGGCTTATCTATGCTACAAATACTATTGCAGTAGAGCTCTGCCAGCGAATCCCCCTAGTGGAGACAGTTAAACCAACAAAATTAAATTCTTTTGCTGCCATAGTAACCTACCTCCCTGAAGGACCTAAGAAAATGGCCTCTGGTGCCTGTATAACGGCATCTGCATTATAGTTTTTGTTGGCATAGCTGTGTCAGCTAAAGGGTGCAATTTATTTTTAACACTCCTACCTGACATAGCTATGCTGGCAAAACTTCATAGGGTAGATTAAACCTAAGTTGCATGAGGGCTGAACTGGCCCTGTACAACTCCCGTACACAGGAAGGCACAAAGGTGACTAAAAGGCACCTACCTCCTCATGCTTTTTACACACACACCTTTCCTGTGCTGAGCGAAGCTTGGGTAGAGCGGACAGTCTGATACTTTGAGGTGGCTGGCTCATTTTATAAAACAGAATGCTGATCTTATTCACATGGACAACATTCAAAACCACACTGCTGAAAATGGAGAAAACGGGATCCTTGATCATCTCAAATTTCCTGGTTGTTATGAATACTCTTAGATTAATGGGCACTGAGAGAGGAATCTGACTGGTCTCTGTTCAGTGACCATCCAAACATATGCATTGCATCAGAAATACTCTATAGATATATGTGAATTCCACCCGTGTTCCCTCAGAAATGAGGTACTTATCATGACATGTGGAGTACTTTTTTGGGGACAGTGAAATGCACAACCTGACTTTTTTGTAAAGGACTTTTTTCCAGGGTAGCTAAGGATTCTTTTTCTTTCTGTTTTTCTTTTTGTCTTTTCTGTGGCTTTTTATGTGGCTTTTTTTATCAATGTGTTGTCAGCAGTGAATGGACTGTTAATAAGTATGCCGAGATATTCTGTTACACACCTTTTAGAATTATAGTTGGGCAGTTCAGGAAGCTAGCAGGCAAAGGGCCTCTTTAGTTATTGAAGATTGTCTACTTGTGTTATGGGCCTGTTCCTTCATAACATGCTGCACTAGTATAGAAGAAGGTACTGTAACTTAAAATTTATCACTTTGCCTCCCCACAGTACTTGTTCCCATGAAGAACAAACTGTTCCTTATTTGGCATGGAATGCTACAGCTTTATATTTCAATATGAATGCACAACTGGACCACAAGAGCTGTGGCAATATTTTCCCTTGTCACTTTTATTTGCTAGTCTTTGTTTCCTTGCTCCCTTCAGGAGCAAAGTGTTTGCTTTATTTGGATGACAGTTTTCGTAAACGAAAAAAGAAGAGAACATATTTTAAATAAGGGAACTAAGGACATTTAGATGTATAACCCCTTTCAGTTAAAAAAGGCCTGAATTGGAGCCCTGGATCCAAACCTCTCCAGACTTTAGGAAAGTTCAGATTTAGGCCTGAATCTTTGTCCAAACTACGTAGCTTGGCCCCATTTCTAATGTCTTCCAATATAGAGAAGAGTTGTTGTAGCTGTATTGGTCCCAGGATATTAGAGCAACAAGGTGGGTGAGGTAATACCTTTTTTTATTGAACCAACTTCTGTTGGTAAGAGACAAGCTTTTGAGCTTACACAGAGCTCTTCTTCGGGTCTGGGAAATGTAATCAGTGTCACAGTTAAATACATGAAAGTACATGTCCAGATGTTTTGATGTTGTGTCCTTTCTGTGTTTGCCTACAGCATATGATGCAGACTGAAACTTTGAGATACTAAGATTGCACTTCAGTATTAGTCCTTTCAGTTTTTCGTTGGAAGAGAAAATACTGTGCCATTATTTTGAGGCCTATGGTTCACTTCTCTGCCCACCTACTATGGACAAAACAGTTTCATCTGTAATAATCTTGGGTAGTACATATCTGAGATGATGGCGGTGATACATCCTTTATGTTCAAACAAAATTAGATTAATAATACTCCTTATGCTTTGCTTTGTAATCAAAGATGCAAAAATATCATAGCATTACTCTTGAAAATTGTGTGATCAGATACTAAGGGGTGGCGGGGGAGCAAGATTTTTCATGAAAGTGCAACCCCACTGTGATGGGGTGTATAGCTCATCCTGGCTCTAAAAGAGTTAACTAAAGATGGAGAGCTTGTTTAGGGCTCCCAGTTGCACCTAGAAGGAGTCCCTCATGGAGAGCTGGGTAATTTCTATGACAGATATAGTAATATTTTGTAATATCCTGGACAAACTTTACTGAATTAACTTTGTGTCTAGGAGCTCATTGTGTTTAAAAACACAACTGTTTATTGTGGTATTGTATGTAACATCTCTAGGGGGAGACATTAATGTAAATCATGGGAAATGTTATCAGCTTCAAAGGACTGTTTGAAACAATGGGACAGACAAGAATGAACTTTCAAAGTTAAGTGAGTTTCCCAGGAAATCTATAGGGGGAGGTATATGCAAATGTACCCGCTCTGGTTATGCAAGCCTTTTGAAGCTTCACCCTGATGAAGGTACCTTTTGTCTGTTGATCACCTGTTATATGAGGACAATATTAGAGGCCCAAATTGTATAAAGGAGTGACTCTCAGATTCATGGTGTTCTTGTTCTGAGCCAAGGTGGTTATGAACTGGTGACCACAGGAAAAACTCCTTGGTGGGGTTTGAAGGACCTGCCAGAGTCCTTGTTTGAGTGGGGTGGTCTCTGGTAAGCTTATTAGCATGTAGGTAGTTGATTTAATATGTTTTCTCTGTAATGCTTTCACCTTAAGAATAAATGTGCTTGCTTAAAAAGAGCTGTGTGGTAACATACCCATGAGCAATTGTGCTGTTTGTAGCCTCTGAGGAGACAGCCAAGCAGGCCTGCTTAGGCAGTTGGACTTGCTACGGATCTCATGGTGGGCAGGGTATTCTGCAAAGTGGAAACCCCCCCGTCAGGCAGCTCTCCACCCAATGTAGGTGACAGCTGGGGATCCAGAAGACTGAGAGTGGGTGCCCGTGTTGGATCATAGAGAGAGAATGCAGTTGCCCTGAATTGTGATAGTTTCTGTAAAGAGAGGAAGCCCAGAGTAGACGGGGTCTGCAGGGAGAGAGGAAGAGGAATTCTGCAGTCCCTCTCTGAGTGAGCAGTAGAGACTGGTACCTGGAGAGATACAGAGAAACTACTAGGGTGGAGCATGCTCTGGTGGTGAGTCCTGACAAAAGGGCCTGGAACTTCAGGGAAGAAACTCAGGAAGGTGCTCCACTGAAAAGGAGCTTCAGGGGGGAGTTTAAACCTGGGGACAGGCCTGGATGAAAAAGGGCAGCAGAGATGAGTGACTCCTGAAGTGGGCCTTAGAGAAGGCCAACCACCAGACAAACAGCGTTGGGGGTAGAGTGCAGTGAGGCAACTCTTGGGAGTCAGCATTTTGGAGAAGAACATACAGCTGGGGAGGCCCCAGGATGGATTAAAAGTTCCAGTCCAAGGGAGATGGCAAAAATTGCTTTCATTGTAGTTTTTGTTTTGCTTTTGAATTTGGTTGAAGGACACCAGGGAGAAGTCCTGGGGTCACTACTCTAACAGAGTGCAATGGAAGACGAGCCCTGGAGAGGCAGACGACTTATACCATTTACCAGTGTCACATAGGACACCAGCCGTATGTTTGGGACACTGATACCCCAGAAGGGGTGAGACTGTAAGTTGACCGTGCTGGAGGGTTAAGTCACAAGAAGACGGAGACCACCACAGGACAGATGTGACGGTTGGCAGGGAATAGTAGACAGGAAAGAGCTGCTGCACCAAGCATAGCCACAAAGGGGTGCTCTAGCAGTGAGTCCACTCCTCTACACCCATACATAAAGATAGCTATCAAATCACTAGTATGGGGAGTGACTATGCAAATGCCTCTTGGCATGCCTAGTGTGAACAGAATATTTCCAAAGCTTGAACAGTTGTAGACAGAGCTGAATGCTCCTGCTGTTGAGGAAAACATTCTATGCCTTCTCTCCTGAAAAATTTGGTGCCGGGTTCTTATTACCATCCCCTCATGCCCTTCACCCCAAAAACTTGTTCAGCCTATGCCCTAACTTCTCACGTCCTTTCAATTGTATTCGAGTAAAACGTGCTCCAGCGTTAAATGGTGTGTGTAAGTCTCTTGTAAACAATGGGCCAAATCCATCCCTGGTGTAACTGCACTGACTTCTGCTGTGCATAGAATGGAGGAGTACAGAATTATGTCGGTATGTACCATCTATGATACTACACCATTGGTTGGGAAAACTATTTTAGTAAATGTTCACCTCTCAAATGGGTCACTGAAAGAAGGAAAAACATAAAGGCCTTGTACTAGTACTCATTTGGCACTCAGTGGGGAACACAAAGTAGTTGCACTGCAGTGCAACAAAAATGTACCTGTGCTTTGTAGGACAAAACTCAAAAGAGAGATCTTGCAGAATGAGATGCCTGATGGTAATTGGTGGGTGTGCAAATGGCATCTGTTTTGTTGTTAGTCAACAAGATGTAGGACATTTCTGTCTCTGGATATCAAGCACACATGCAACATTGTGCCCATGGTAAAATTAAATCTTAGACAAATGTTTAATCCTGTTCCTTTTACAAAATAACTTCAAATACCAATTTAAAAGATCCTGACAAAATGCTGGTTCTTATGGGCGAGGATTGCACTGGTACATAGTAGGAGAAGGTTAGAGGGCTGAAGGTATTGTATGTGTGAGGAAGAGGGGGGAATCAAAGAAGCTCCGGATGTAGTTAAAGAAGCCTCTGCAGACAAGGATACATAGAGAGCTAGGAAGGCCATGGGTAGATTAAGGCAACTGGAGAACTACTGGAAGCTATTTAACAGTTTCAGATACCCACAAGATCAGACAAATTATCTGCCTTCTGATGTGATTGATTTAGAGAGGTAACATACTTTGCTGTTTGTCATCTCAGAGATGCTCATTTGACCGTAAGTTTGACATTTAAAAAAGCTACAAAGCCGCAACAGTAAGCCCACAATTAGGGCTGTAACAAGATTTCTGCTTTTCTGTTTTCTCTCACTCTCTGACATGTGGCCCTTTCTATTACTTCATGAGAAAAGTGCCATTCTGCCTGACGTTTCTCATGTGTAGTCTTATGCCACTGAAGTATGTTGGGGGAACTAAGCTAATCAGACAAGACACTAATAAGAGCTGAGCTTTGAAAATGTAGAGACTTCCTGTTTGTAAATCTCCTAAAATTATATGAAACCTGTATGAGGTTTCATATCTCTAAAACAAGAAAGTCAATTTTTAACATGTCTGTTTATTCCTGACAACTTGGAGTATCAAATTTAAAACAATGCATTTTTGAGTTGTTCTCTGATGGTCCCTTTTACATTCTGAGAATTATTCTATCAAGGAATCTGCAGAGTTAAAAATTTTGCAGGCTCCTCAGTGGCATTTATAAACTCCAGAGGCTACCTAGAGAGAGCCACTAGCCTTTGACTATTGTCAGGCTTATCAGAGAATGCTGCTGAGGCTTGGGGTGTTGGTGGCATTTATCAACTCTGAGGATCAGCAAGAATTAAGTCAGGAAGGCTATTGAATATATAAGAACATAAGAACGGCCATACTGGGTCAGACCAAAGGTCCATCTAGCCAAGTATCCTGTCTTCTGACAATGGCCAATGTCAGGTGCCCCAGAGGGAATGAACAGAACAGGTAATCATAAAGTGATCCATCCCCATCGCCCATTCCCAGCTTCCGGCAAACAGAGGCTAGGGACACCATCCCCGCCCATCCTGGCTAATAGCTATTGATGGACCTATCCTCCATAAATGTATCTAGTTATTTTTTTGAATCCTGTTATAGTCTTGGCTTTCACAACATTCTCTGGCAAAAGAATTCCACAGGTTGACTGTGCGTTGTCTGTTCCATACCCCTCATCAATTTTGTTGCCCTTTTCTGAACCTTTTCCAATTACAATATATCTTTTATGAGATGGGGCAACCACATCTGCATGCAGTATTCAAGATATGGGCATACCATGGATTTATATAGAGGCAATATGATATTTTCTGTCTTATTACCTATCCCTTTCCTAATGATTCCCAACATTCTGTTAGTGTTTTTGACTGCCACTGCACATTGAGTGGATGTTTTCAGAGAACTATCCACAATATCTCCAAGATCTCTTTCTTGAGTGGTAACTGCTAATTCAGACCCCATCATTTTATATGTACAATTGGGATTATGTTTTCCAATGTGCATTACTATGCATTTATCCACATTGAATAACATCTGCCATTTTGTTGCCCAGTTACCCAGTTTTGTGAGATCCCTTTGCAGCTCTTCACAGTCTGCTTTGGACTTAACTATCTTGAGTAGTTTTGTATCATCTGCAAATTTTGCCACCTCACTGTTTATCCTTTTTCCCCAGATCATTTATGAATATATTGTACAGTACTGGTCCCAGTACAGACCCCTGGGGGACACCACTATTTACCTCTCTCCATTCTGAAAACTGACCATTTATGCCTACCCTTTGTTTCCTATCTTTTAACCAGTTACCAATCCATGAGAGGACCTTCCCTCTTTTTCCATGACAGCTTACATTTCTTAAGAGCCTTTGGTGAGGGACCTTGTCAAAGGCTTTCTGAAAATCTAAGTACACTATATCCACTGGATCCCCCTTGTCCACGTGCTTGTTGACCCCCTCAAAGAATTCTAGTAGATTGGTGAGGCATGATTTCCCTTTACAAAAACCATGTTGACTCTTCCCCAACAAGTTATGTTCATCTGTGTCTGACAATTTTGTTCCTTACTATAGTTTCAACCAGTTTGCCCGGTACTGAAGTCAGGCTTACCGGCCTATAATTGCCAGGATCACCTCTGGAGCCCTTTTTAAAAATTGGCATCATATTCGCTATCCTCCAGTCATTTGGTATAGAAGCTGATTTAAATGATAGGTTACAAACCATAGTTAGTAGTTCTGCAATTTCACATTTGAGTTCCTTCAGAACTCTTGGGTGAATACCATCTGGTCCTGGTGACTTATTACTATTTAATTTATCATTTTGGTCCAAAACCTTCTCTAATGACACCTCAATCTGGGACAGTTCCTCATATTTGTCACCTAAAAAGAATGGCTCAGGTTTGAGAATCTGCTTCAAATCCTCATCCGTGAAGACTGATGTAAAGAATTCATTTAGTTTCTCTGCAATGGCCTTATCGTCCTTGAGTGCTCCTTTAGTATCTTGATCACCCAGTGGCCCCACTGGTTGTTTAGAAGGCTTCCTGCTTCTGATGTACTTAAAGGAAATGTTGCTATTACTTTTTGAGTCTTTGGCTAGTTGTTCTTCAAATTCTTTTTGGGACTTCCTAGTTATATTTTTATACTTCACTTGCCAGAGTTTATGTTCCTTTTTATTTTCCTCACTAAGATTTAACTTCCACTTTTTAAAGGATGCCTTTTTGCCTCTCATTGCTTCTTTTACCTGGTTGTTTAGCCACGCTGGCCCTTTTTTTGGTTCTATTATTATTATTATTATTATTATTATTATTATTATTATTATTTTATTATTTATTTTTAATTTTGGAGTATACATTTAAGTTGAGCCTCTATTATGGTGTCTTTAAAAAGTTTCCATGCCGCTTGCAGGGATTTCACTTTTTGCGCTGTACCTTTTATTTTATGTTTAAATTCCTCATTTTTGTGTAGTCCCCCTTTCTGAAATGAAATGCTATCATGTTGGGCTGCTGTGGTGTTTTCTCTGCCACAGGGATGTTAAATTTAATTTATATTATGATCACTATTACCAAGTGGTCCAGCCATATTTACCTCTTGGACCAGATCCTGTGCTCCACTTAGGACTAAATCAAGAATTGCCTCTCCTCTTGTGAGTTCCAGGATTAGCTGCTCCAAGAAGCAGTCATTTAAGGAACTTCGACATTTAAGTCAATTTAAGAAACTTTCTCTGCATCCCACCCTGAGGTGACATGCACCCTATCAATATGGGATAGTTATAATCTCCCACTATTATGGAGGTTTTTTTTTTATTTTTCTAGCCTCTCTAATCTCCCTGAGCATTTTGCAGTCACTGCCACTATCCTGGTCAGGTGGTCGGTAATATATCCCTACTGCTATATTCTTATTATTAGAGCATGGAATTACTATAAGTGCTGCAAGACTACCAGGTTCAGAGCACCTGCAGAACTTACAAGTTCCATGGAGCCAGAGAGAGCTTATGCAGCAGAAACATTCTGGCTGTGAGGTGCTTGGAAACATCAGACTTCCCAGATCCGTTGGCTGTTTCTGGAGCTTCTGACCTATGAAGCTTATTAAGCACTGCAGGAGTCCTGGCCCAAGTAACTCTCTGGACTGTTAAGCTTATAAATTCCACAGACTCTGTAGCTTCAACAGTTCACTCTGAAACTCCAGATTTCCTAGCTTGATGACTATCTCTGAGGTGTATATGAACTCTATTGAAAAGTCTTCATATCAGAGCTTTCTAGCACTGGAGCAAGCTGGCCCATGGTAAGGGATGGTGCAGTGTATAAACTCCTCTTGCAATTTCTGGGACACAAGAAAGGATTGTTCACCACCTTTATGCATGTCTCTATTGAACATAATCTGATCCTAAGCCTCACAGTGCCTCTCTTAGGAAAATACCCAAATTGGAGAGAGAGAAAGAGGTTATAACAATAAGTGACTTGAGTAATTCACATAGCAAGTTGAAGTTTAAAATTGGGAATAGAATACAGCACTCTTGGCTCCCAATCTTTGTCTTACTTGCCAGCCACACTGTCTCCCAGAGCAATAGAAAAGTAAAAAAAAAAACCAAAACAAAAAATAACCCCTCCATACAATCTACCTTCTGTAGGGACAGTAATTAAAATGCTCTTCAAGCACTATCAAATTGAAAAAGGAAACAGGGCCATTGTGAGTCTCTTCTGGTGGAAGAGTGCCATAGATGTTAGCATATAAATGTTTGTGTTATGGTCCTGTTGTAGGTGGCATTTGCAGTGTCAAAGATTTTCAGGTGATCCTTTTAAAAGTTGAGTTGAATTACACTGGGTCTCTTCCAAGTAGCCAATCAGCTGTGTGTTATCAGATAGATGGAGCTACCCCATTCTCATTAGGGCTGTGGTAAATACCTGTAGCTATGTCTGTAGGGGGTTAATTGAAACCTAGATGAGAGTTGTTGCCTTTTATTGCTTCAGACTGTTTAAACAACCCCAGCAAAACCAAGATCTGCTTTCTTTCATTTCTGTTCTTCGGTGAGATTGGCTGGGTGAGGGAGTGAACACTTTTTAAATTAAAAAATTAATATTTGCTGTAATAAAACCAAAGAAAAATTAGCACTGCAATTGTGAAATTCATAAGCATGCCTTGGCCTTTCCAGACATCAGATGCCACTGACTCTTGGACATGCTCTTACTTAATTTCCTGCCAGATAAATTATTAAAATTATGCAGATTATATCATTTGGAATTTATTTCAACTTTAAATTTAGTGTGGTTTTTTTGTACCAATTAAGCTGTAGAAATTTGAAAGGTAAAATCTGGGAGTGTCTGATTTTTAAACTGGCTGTGTGCCAACCGGTGCAAATACATGAATGATTATCTCAATTTAGTGAGGCAAACAGGCCTTAGCTATATAATTTTTCTGTAAAACTAGCTGCACAATCTGAAGTTTCAGAATCTGCATCTGACTTATGCTGGCAAGGGCTGTCAGTCAGCGGGTTTTTTGTTTTTGTTTTTTTTTAAACAAGGTGCTGACTGAATGAAATTTTACTTCTTCCTTAAATAGTTCTAGGTACAATAAGGAGCCACAAGAGAGCTGATCCAGATTTTAAAATATCAACTATAGATAGGTTTCAGAGTAGTAGCCGTGTTAGTCTGTATCAGCAAAAAGAACAGGAGTACTTGTGGCACCTTAGAGACTAAAATTTATTTGAGCATAAGCTTTCGTGGACTACAGTCCACTTCTTCGGATGCATAGACTGGAACATACAGTAAGAAGATATTTATACATACAGAGAACATGAGAAGGTGGAAGTAGCCATACCAACTGTAAGAGGCTAATTAATTAAGAGAAGCTATTAACAGCAGGGGAGAAAAACTTTTGAAGTGATAATCCAAATGGCCCATTTCGGACAGTTGACACGAAAGTGTGAGGCTACTTCAACATGGGGAAATAGATTCAATTAGTGTAATGACCGAGCCATTCCCAGTCTCTGTTCAAACCTAAGTTAATGGTATCTAATTTGCATATTAATTCAAGTTCAGCAGCCTCTCGTTGGAGTCTGTCTTTGAAGCTTTTCTGTTGCAAAATTGCCACCTTAACGTCTGTCACTGAGTGATTAGANAAGTTCAGCAGCCTCTCGTTGGAGTCTGTCTTTGAAGCTTTTGGCCAGTTAAGATCTTTTCCATTGGGTTGGGCCAATAACCTTACTGGCACCACAAATAGTGAATGCACTGCCCTTAGGAGGGAATCCAAAGTCCAGGATGAAATTCTGGTCCTACTGAAGTCAATGACCAAATAGCCATTGACTTTAGTAAGACCACGATTTCACCAGGTTTCTGAGACTTGGACAAAGAGGGCTTCAGCGTATCAGGGAGGCAGAATGGCTCCTGAGGGGAGGGAGAATGTCATTCTCTGTGTCACAGTGCCCAGCATTGTCATGAGAGAGAAGATTGTTACAGTGTCAGCGCTTTTGGGATCATGGATTCTTATTACAGGATGGTAATTTTAAGAAGTGTTGTAAAAAGAAAAGAAGAAATCCCTGTTTTTTGGCAGGGGGACACCATTTCCTTTGCTGTTTCTGTCTACATGATGTGATTATAAAAGCTGTCTCTTAAACCTGGGGTGGATTATTGTGTGTGAATTTCCCAATATGTCAGCTCTTAATTGTATGAGACCTCCAATCATACAGGTAGTAATAACATAATCATATTTGTGCCAAAGGAAAAGGTAGCTATTCTGGTTTTCTGTGCAAACTGCCAGAGATGCACCAAAATGATAGGCCTGGACATATCCATATTGATATCCTTTATATAACTGTGAGTGTCTTAGGGAAAAGGAGGGAAAAGCGTCTCTTTATTGTTAGTAAAATAGTTCACATTTTGTAGAATACATTTTTAACAGTTCTGCATTATAAGAATCAAAAAATACCTTGCACAAAGGACTAAAGGGCTCATTTTCCCTCCAAATGGCTCAAAATAGCTGTATCTATTTGCAGCACAACTTGCAACACAGACTACTTTTTTGTGACCTATCCCCGAGTATGTTGATCTGGCTATAAGCGTTGTTTCCAGATCTCTGGTTCTGGCAAAGATTTGTATAACCATAAAATAGGGCGAAGGAAACAAGAAAACAAAAACAGGGAGCAGTGAGTCCGTGGAGAATTTTTAAAAAGCAGAAAAGTTGACTCTGAATTGGATATGCAACTTGATATGCAGTTCCTTGCTAGTAAATCAGTTTGTGACATTTTGAATATGAAGAGTGATATGTAAACACAAATTCTATTCTACTAACTTTTCAACTTTGCCTCCCCCCAGCACACCCCCAAAAATAGTATGTATCAAGGATTGAAATCTTAAGACTGGGGTTCTATGATGGCATAGTACAGTTGATGATGGATACATGACAAATCTTTTCCCAAGCATTGTCTGTAATTAGTATTGTTTACTGTCTGTTGCAGTAGTGCCGAGAAGCCACAGTCATGGACCAGGACTGCATTGTGCCAGGTGCTGCACAAACGCAGAACAAAAAGAGAGTACCTGCACCCAAGAGCTTATCGTTCCAGTCATGTTGTTTATCACTTTCAACTAAAGCCTGGTGTAGTGTGATCAAGTGGATAGAGTACTAGATTGGGCCTCAGGAGACCTGGGTTCTGTTTCTAGCTTTGCCACTAGCCTACTGGGTGACCTTGGCAAGTCACTCCACTTATGTGTGCCTCAGTTCTGTAAAGTGGGGACAAACCTCTTTTTTGTAAAATGCTTTGAGATCTACTGATGAATAAGAGCTTGTTGGTGGAGGTGGTATTATTCCTACAGATTGTTGCCCAAAGGTTGGGTCCTGCACCCATGCAGATCCCCACTGAATTTGCTGTGTCCGTGCAGAGTTTTACTGACACATAATTTCTTCCTGGATTGGGCCCTTTAAAAAAAAAAACCCTCAAAATGAAACAAATATTTTTCTTTTGAATTTTTCACTGAACAAAATGAGGAATTATGATACTTTCTGCAAAAATATTCATTTTGTCAAAAAGCCACTTTTCATCTAAATGTCTTTGATCAGTTCTAGTAAGTATAACAGAAAAAAGGTTGTCAAGTATCAGAGGGGTAGCCATGTTAGTCTGGATCTGTAAAAAGCGACAAAGAATCCTGTGGCACCATATAGACTAACAGACGTATTGGAGCATAAGCTTTCGTGGGTGAATACCCACTTCGTCAGATGCATGACGCTTTTTACAGAAAAAAGGTTGTGTTTTGTGCATTCCACAGGATTTTGTGTGAACTCAGTTTACCTGTTCCTCCAACTTATCAATAATGGCCAGATTCTCTCCCCTCACCTCCCTCACTTCCCTTAGTCACACTAAATAGTAACTTCCTCTGCAAAGAGTCTCACTGATCATGGTATAAGTTACTTCAGGCATGTCTGGACTTTAGTTGGTCAGCTGCCCCCACCCCATTTTGTGTTAGTTTCTCTCCTGTTACTGCAAGAAAAAAAATATATTCACGTTTTTTATATCTTTTAAAGGCACAAAAAGGTGGCAGGGGAGAGGGAGTGTTTAGGAGTAGATTTTTTTTTTTTTCTAATTGACTAGGATACCAGTTGTATCTCTTTAAACAATCTCTAATATTGGCTATTGCAGACTGATATAGAAAATGCTATTTTGGCATCTAGATAACATTATTTAAGGTATTTTAAAGCATGTATGACCTAAGCGTACTCTAACCGATTGCTCACATCTCTTTTTATACTCTTGCTCTTCATTATATGTGACAAGATTTACAGGCAGTGTCTATTCCCATTAGGCTCTCGAACATTGTTTTACCACCTATAACACAAACAGCATGTTGTTGATTTTTATCTTCTTCCTTTACAGTTTATTTTCTAGCACAAAATTCTATAAAGGAGATTAAAATTACCCAAATGGGACCTGATCCAGCTCCCACTGAATTAAATGAAAACTCTATGGATTTCACTGAGAGTTGGATCAAATTCATATTGCTAACTTTGCTGCTATGCTTATTATATCTATCCCTGGAAATATACCTTTTTAATGCAGTTTTCTTATGTTGTATGTAGTAAAGTGGCTTTTCTATACTAATTTGAAGACACTAATTATCATATCACATATTTGGTTTGTTTACTTTTTTAACAAACGTAGCAAAACATTTTTGGATATTCTTGACACACTTACTGGTGGTTTTCTATATTCAATATCTTTGAAGTTACAGTGTTTCCTATTATCACTTGGGATTTGGGGATTTGATAGTTTTTAAAGGAGTAATACACTTATTCAGTTATGTGAAATGTTGGTGGGTAACACCTATTTAATCAGAAGGTTCAGGTTGATTGGCTATATATACGTTGTGGGGGAGAGAGAATGGGAAAGACTGACTATATTATATGTCTGACCCCTGTGATCAGACTGTGGTTGGTTGTTTCAAATGGAAAGGCTTTGTCTCTGTTTCAGTCCATACAGGTGAACTTGGAACCTGAAGCATACTGTGTGCCTAGGGGTATATCCATTTTTTCCCTGAGCCAGAATATCAGTTGGAAGTTTCAGTTCATAATGGGCTTTAGAAATGGAAAAGTCCTATAGTGAGGTATATTGACTTTAAGTCTGGTGTAAGTGGGTAAGTAGCTCAGATGAATTTGGCTCAGGATGTGAATTTAATATAATAAAAATAGGCCCAGTTCCTGCTCAGTGTGACTAACCATGTGCATAAAGATACTCACATATATAAATCATCACAGGACCAGGGATATGGTGGGTTTTCTCACATTTTTCAGCAATTAAGAGGTAGATTAAAAAGAACAGGCACTCTGTAACCCATAGAACATTCCCAGACTATACCACTAATGTCTTCTGGTATTTATATAACACATCTTGAATTTTTACAGTATAATAAACCTGTATGTTTTCCAGCGCCATCTCCTTTATGTTTAAACCTCAACAGCTTACGTCTGTGTGTAGGTCCTCTGACACATACTAAAAGTGTATTTTGTGTGTGTGTAGGTGGGGGGAACTCTTTCTGTTTCCAAGTTAAAACCTAGTGGGAGATTCAGTTAATTAGTTTGCTAGCTAAAAGTCAGTGGTACCCTTTTTTCTGCATCCTCTGGAATACTTCATGCTATTTTGTTAAGGATAATTCTCAAGTTTAGGGGTTTTATTTGTTTTTTAAATAGATCTCTTCTGTTTTCAGCAGCACTTTCCCCCTTCTTTGCAACAATTGTACTTCCATTTCCACATTAGTAGAAATTCTGTTACTAAGCTGACCAGTTATTAAATATAGCTTTAATTATGTACTATTTGAGAAGATATTAAAGAAACTTTCTTAAGTTTTCCTGTTAATGCCTGACTCCTTTTGGATCTCTTCCTTGTCTTCCTCACCAGTGCCTATCTTACAACTTCTTTTAAAGACTCTGTGTAGGAGAAGGTAGAGCCTGACAATCACTATGGGCCTGATCCAAAGCTCACTGAAGTACGCCGAAAAACTTCATTGACTTCAGGGGGCTTTGAAACAGATTATTCCTATATGTTTAGGTTTTTATAATAAGGATTTATCCGATAAGTATGGTAAGAATGGAACTAGTCCCTGGCTCAACCATCCTACTCTGAGCTATGATGTGACTACTTCACCGCCCTGTACTTCTGATAACTAAAAGGCCAGTGTGACATCATCAGTCCAGATTGTACCCTGCGTAAACAGCTGTCCCTCCTCTGTTCTCCATCCTGGGGTGTCTCTTACACTGCTTTGCTGTGAGAGCAACCACTCCTGGTCTGCCCCCACACAGCCTTCAGCATGTAAATTAATCCCAGTTATACTGCAAGAGTGCTATAGCCAGCCACCCTTGAATTACACTGCAGAGCAACACCAGCAAATTCCCAGTCCCAGACTTCCCCTCAGAAATGGACAATACAACCTCATATAAAGTCCATCATTTTATTAATAGAAAAGGATATGCACATATCCTGCTATCCTAAATGGAGCTTCCCTAAAACTTCAGTACAAACACCCTGGTCTAGATAAAAACAAGTTTATTAACTACAGAAAGATAGATGTTAAGTGATTACAAGTAATGAAGCATAAAAGTCAGAATTGGTTACAAGAAAATAAAAGTAAATTGTAACTAATGCCTAACTTTACAAGCTATAGTGAATTCGAAGCAAAGGTCTCTCTCACATGTTTTAGCAGTCTTACTAACTGAATCTTTCAGTCAGGATCCCTCCCCCAGTCCAAAGCTGTTCCCTTTGTTCTTCAAGTATTGTGGACGCTGTGGGTATAGAGAGAGGAGGAATGATTTGGGGCATCTGCTCCCCCTTTTTATAGCTCTTTCACTTATTTTAGAATCATCTCCTGCTGAGGTTCAGGAGACAGACAGTCTGTGTGGATGGAAACCCCCAGCTGTGTCTTTGTCACGCACATCCTCTTTCCTGCCAAAGAATGGCCACTTAACCAGGTGATAATCTATTTGATTTTGTTGATGCCTGGCTGAGGTGTCGGCTAATCTTTTGGCTTTGGGGAACTGGTTTGTGACTCTTCCCCAGACTTAGAACATCTTTAGTAGAGTCGTATAACTTTACATACAATGTTGCCATGCACATTTTACCAGAACAATATTGATCAGTATATTAAGTTTTCAAATGATACCTCACGAACCATTCTTTGTATGAAATGTATCATAGTCTTATAAAAGGGGTGAACATAGGGATATGGGCTGTCACAGCCAGATCATGAACTTCTTTTGGTGATAAGCAATGAGCCTATTCATGTGCGGTAGAGTAAACAAGTAAGAATATGGATAAATAAAACAAATGGAAACAAATGAAATTAAACTTTGAGAGCCAATGAGGGGGGGAAAGGTCCAAATGCCCATAGCCATTGTTAATTGTTTGACATTAAACATAATGGATACTTTGTTACGGCACATGCAGTGGAAGCCATTTTGCATGGAGACAGAGAAATAAAACCAGAGTAGGACTTGTGCATAAAGGAAAACAATCTTAATGGCACAGTTGGGAATCAGCCTCTATTCCTTTGTGTGAGTGTTGTGTAAGCAGCAGCTCTGTACTGGAGAAATTATTCTGATCAGAAAAAAAAACTGACTCAGTGAACAAATCTTACTTGTGGATGCAATAGATTCTAAAAGAATTGTCTCACAACTAACACAGCATTTCTTCCCAGATCTGTCTGCCTCAGACATTCAGTGAAAGATTCTCCTTGTATTTTTCATGTCTGTTAGTGCCTACAGCCTTCATCTGTCTTGTTTGTTTAGATTGTAAGCTCTTCAGCACAGGGCCTGTATCTTGCTAGGTATCTATACAGCACTTAGTACCTAGAAGCTCTAAACAGAGCTCCACTGTGCTATCAGAATACAATTAACTACCAATCCTGGTAAAACATGGCATTATTACAGATATTACCTCCAAACTGTTAACCAGTAAATTACATTCTCATTCATTCTTCTCTTGCACACCACAAATACCGAAGATGATATTGGTGTATCTGCCACGGCAGCCATACCCAAGCAGTTACAACATAAAGGAGTTTCCTTATCCCCATTACTTCTACAAGGAACAGCAAAGAAAAGTGGAGGAATTCCACTCTCTCGCTACTTTTAAAACAGTTCCTCATTTTCTCAGACTCTTTAAACTTAACAGCCAGACAGGCAAATTCCAAACAGAGTACCAGCCATGATCTCTTGAAGTGTGCCATGAAAAGGTCCATAAGCCTCCATCTGCTTTAGAGATCTCCAGATGAAACACACAAATACTAATTTAGAGCAAGAACAGAGCAACAGCTGCTAATGGATTATTCTCAGTCCATACAGGAGACAGCAATGATTTCAGAGCAACTGGAACAGTAGTATGGGAAGAATGGCTTGCTTCATATATATGTATGTATTTGCATTTAAAAATATGTAGAGGTGCCCATGCAAGGCTGTTGGGTGTGGGAGCTATTGGCCTATGCTCAACTTATGCAGTAGCCTCAGGAAGTTAATGAGCTTTGCAATGTACTTGAAGGTTAACAAATCTGAATACTCTGGTGAACCCGGGGGGGGGGGGCGTGAAGGGTGGAAGCAAGTTCCAAAGTTAAGGATCCCCTAACTCCATCTTGCACCCCAAGGAACCCCAAGATGGAGTGTTGTTTCTTGGGGCGCTATCTGCCCTGGTGCTTGCATGGGATAATGCACCACCCTGTACACAGGACTCTACAATGGTGAGGCAATCAAATGCTATCCCAGTGATGCCCATCTGAGTCTACAAATACTGCATCATCCCCAGCCTGAACCTATAGAATCCCATAGTCATTATTTTGTCTCGTCTAGCTAGGAATGTCATTTGAGTCTGGGGTGCACCTGGCAGGGAGAAGTGGTAAGTGTTCTCACCTAGTCTAAACTGTAGGTGTGTGTTGTCTCAAATCTTCTTTATGAAAATAATCTCAGATGAATTGCTGGGTATTATGACTAGCATAATAGCTTGTACTCATTACCATAAATGTATGCATAATACTGCTTACATTAACAAAAATACCCCTTGGTAAATCTATCAACCCTCGGAGAATCTATTTAAAAGCCAGACTGATCCATTTAAAAGAAAAATGATATTTCAGAGTTATGTTTCATCTAATCTGAATTGCTCAACTAGCAGACTAGGTGAAAGGAATTGTTGCATATAAAGGGTCTATAAAGAATTTTACCACAGTCACAAGAATACAAAAAAAGGACACACAGAAGGATGTTAATGAACCAAGACAAATGGCCTTCAGTGCAGATCTACTAGCTGAGTAGTGTCTCATGCAGTCAGCATTTCCTTTCCTTTGGTTTTATTGTGTAGTTTAATCGTATAAACTAGTGTACATGCAAGCATGAGAAAAAAAATTACTGCCAATCAAAAAGCCATGGAAATCATGAAGTAGTTAATAGGGGGCAGGGAGAAACTACAATATAATACAAAGGCTATTAAATTAGAGCATTAGAAATGAAAACTTTGGAAAAAATACATTTTGAAATTTGGTACCCAGAGAGAGAATACTTCAGTAGTTGTGAAAAATGTTGGCTTGAGAGTGAGAGAATTAATTTCTTCTCTCGTGTGAACACACACAAATATATACACTCGGGGCCTGATCTGAAGCCCAGTGAGTCAGTGGAAAAACTTCTATTGACTTCAGGGAGTTTTGAATCAGGTCCTATACAAATAATTTCTATTAAAGTCTGTGGGAGTTACTCATATCCTTCAGGGTGGGGAGAGCCAGCTGAAGGAGAATGAAGTCCTCGCCCCACAGAGCAGGTACAGCATGGTAGTAGAGGTGGTCAGAGAATTGGGAAGAAAACACGTCTACCCAACCAGCTCAAATATGCAGTGACAGTACACATTCCTTCATGCTTCCCTAGGAGTGTGCCTCAAGCCTGACTTGAAGAAACTTCCTCTAGGAGTTGGTTAATTCTCCATGCTGATTATGTAACACACTTCAAATTCAGATTCTGCTCTTTGAAGGCACCAGATTCTTTATCTTAGATAGCATAAACACCTGTAATACAGAGCTGAGAGAGACTCCGGGGTCTACAGGGTTCAAACTAAAATGTCTCAAACACAGTTTGATGTGGCTGGGCAACTTGATTTAATAGCCTAACAACAATGAGCCGTGTAGTTTAAGCTTTTCTGCTCCTTTACAGTACATAGTGTTCAGGGCCTGACCCAACAGACTGCAAGTTACTTTCTGTACCAACATATTCCTAGCACTTTAAACCATTTTATATGTAGGCAATAAATGTTTTAGAACTCTTTAAAGCATAAACTTATAGCACATTCCTATAATGCAGAACAGAGAGACTCAAGGGTCTGTATGAAACAGAGCTCAGACTAAAATGTTTCCTCCATGCCACAACAACCCTAGCCAGCAACAGTAGGGAGTGTCTAGAAACTATATGCTCTAGGGAACATTGTGTGTGTGGTGGGTGGGGAGGGAGAGGGGGGAAGGAGGTGTCCAAAAGGTTCACCATTGTGAAAACTTCACGTTATCAAGGTAAGAACATAGTGTTCCCTTTTGTGTATGCCGTACAATTATGCCCCTGGCTACCTCTGCTCAGAGTAACAACAGAGGGGAAGGAAGAACCTGTGGTAGGGCCCCCTATTAATCATTAGTATGTGTTGTGTGGGGCAGGGCCCAAAAATATTCCTGCTTGGGTCCCCCAATGGGCTAGCACTGGCACAGGGTGAAGGCAGGGCTGGCTCCAGGTTTTCTGCTGCCCCAAGCAGCGGGGGGGGGGGGAAAAAGAGCACTTCGGTGGCAGCTCAATCACGCCGCTCCATTCTTTGGCGGCAGGTCCTTCACTCCCTCTCTTCTTCTTCGGCGGCACTTTGGCAGCAGCTCAAGGAGGAAGAGAGGGACTGAGGGACCTGCTGCCGAATTCCCGCCAAAGACCTGGATGTGCTGCCCCAATAGCAGACGGCGTGCCGCCCCTTTGTATTGGCCGCCCCAAGCACCTGTTTCCTTAGCTGGTGCCTGGAGCCGGCCCTGGGTGAAGGGTTTTGTAATATGGACACCTGTCCGGTGAACTAATCCACCAAACTCATTTCACTTAGGGTGCCAAAAAGCCATGAGATGGTAACAGCTTCTATATGCTACTGACCATGGCTGGATTTGAACCAGACATGAGTAGTCTGTTCCCTGTACTCTGAGCCATCTAATTCTTCTTGTAGCAGATTTCCAAACTTAGTTATCGCATATTAGAGCACCTTCTTAGGCAGTTTAGAGCAGTACATAAGATCAGAAGTCAAATGGAAGAGTCCTTTTGATTTCAATGAGAGTTGGATCAAGAGCTAAAAAAGGACAAGATCTAATGTACATTGTATAAAACTCCAAAACATAATCACAAAATCTCCTAAGCCACTAGTAGAGATCACTACTGAAATGTTTGAACTCTTTCTTTTTTTTTCAATATTAATATTTTCCTTCCTTTCCTTAGCCAAGAAGATCAGGGACGCAACCGCATGCTCCGCGTGCCCCTAAACCTTCAACTGCCAGAAGCTGGGATTGGACAACAGGATGTCTGAAATTGCCCTGTTCTCTTCATTTCCTCTGAAGCATCTGGCACTAGCTGCTGCCAGAGACAGGACACTTAGTTAGATGGGCCACTGGTCTCTGACCCTGTATGGCTATTCTTATGTTCTTTCCTCTGTCGTCTTTCTTGATCTTGTGTTCTTTCTATTTGCTACCTAAATGAGCCAAAATCCTTTAGGAAAAAGCAATCCCCCTTTGGTGCCACCTGATGTCTTTGAAATAATCTTGTGTGACCTTTGTCCCATTAAATTGGGCTACTAGGGCTGTCCTCCTAATCAGGATTAGAAGAGGAAAAACAGCACTTAACCTTGTTGTGACAAGTGAGGTACACTTCAGGCTAAGGGATAAGACCTACTCTACAATAGATGCATTAGGGCTTGTCGGTATTCAGTCTAGAGTTAAAAGCATTTGTAAGCTTATTTTATATAGAATAATATCTCTCTGTGTTGTAATGTGCTACCGTCAGGACTGGGGAGAGGAAAGGTTTTCTGGAATTAACTGTTAAAGTGCTATGGCAATAGCTTTTCCAGAAATGAATACATTTCATAGGCATGAAGTGCTATATATAAACCGGTGTGGTTTCTGTCACTGTTCTGAGAAGTGAGAAATGGTTAGTAGCATCAATGGTTGGAGAATTTAAAATCTTCACCTTCCCACTTTCAGAGCCTTGGCAGAGATTTTTAAAAATGGGTGTCTACAAGTAGACTTGTAAGCTCATATGTAGGCATTTAAAGAAATGGCCTGATTGTCCAGTGTCATCAATGCTTCACAATCTTTGTCATGATAGTCCAACAAAAAGATGAGAACACAAATTATTTTAAGAGAACTGTCAGTGTGTAGACTCTGCATGCATTCTTTACATTAAAGAAATCTATTAGATGAGATTCTAGCAGTGTATTCTTTACTTCAGTAAACAGGTCTCTTCTCTTGTGACTCAGCTTCTCTGGTAAGAAAAAATAAAGATATTTCCCTTTTCTGAGTTTAAAAAAAAATCACTGAATCTTACGTCATAAACAGTCAAAAGAAATGTTACAATATTATGGGTTGTTTTTACAGCTACTCTTCTTTGTATTACCTCAAAAGACTTTTGTGCTTTGTGAGCATAACGACATTTATTACTTAATTTTCACACTTATCCAGACATAAGGAAGGAAGGAAGAATGAGACAAGAAAAGAATTGCCTCTCTAAGCTGCAGCTCTTGATCACTTATTTATAGTAACAATGGAGACATAAGCTAAATAGCATTAAGTGGATTTATACAACTTGTTTAGGGTGAAGGGTGGGACAGTAAAAGACAAGAGAATGAACCTAGCATTGAAAACCAATGGAAATCTGTTTTAAAAATGGGTAATTTTATGACTAAGGGAATAGGAAACACAATACGCTTTTTACTATCATCTGAGCAGAGCAGCATTTGAACCTCAAAGAAGAGGGTAGCTCCATTTTGAGGGGTTAAAGTCAAAATAGAACCAGTAACATATGTGCAGCTAATTTGACCTAATTAGTTGTTACTAGTTCCAGGAATTATATGAAGAATCTCATTATATAGGTTAGATGTAAGATAGATAGAATCTTAGCCTTTGGCAAAGATCAAAAGTAGTATCAGTAAATACCGGATACATCCTCTATCTGGGTATGATGTCCAGTACTTGCAGAGCGGGTGGGGTTGAAGTTCTAGAAAACATCTACCATCTTCTGTTTAAAAAAAAATCTTAATGATACTTTTCAAAGTCTTGCCCTCTTATGTGGATGCTCTATTTATGTTTGTAGTTATAGGTGCAAAGGAATAGACCTTTTTTACCTCCTGGGTGATAGAATGTCAGTAGTAACTAGTAGGGAAATCCAATGGCTTTATCTATTTAAATGAAGCTGAGCAGGTCCCTGTTCTTGTCCCCCATGCACACTAAAGTGTGTTTTTAATTAATGTTTAATATGTCTGAGCTGGAGCCCCAAAGGGGTAACAAATTTCTGTGTGAAAATTTGTAAATCTGCATAAATCATTATCTTATTATTTTATTTGTATTACTGTAGTGTCTAGGAGCTCTAATCATGGACCAGGACCCCATTGTACTAAGTGCTATACAAACCTATAACTGGCCATTGGAAGTCAGTAACTTAGTGCCTGATGCAAAGCTTATTGAATCAGTGGGACTCTTTATTTATTGACTTCAATGGGCTTTTGGCTTAGGCCCACAATGACTTACCAAAAGAGAGAGTTTATTATGTGCTGCAGTGGATTTGAAACCAGGTGACATTATTATTAGCTTTATCATTATAAACAGGAAGCACCATGGTGTTGCCATAAACGAGGGACATACTTTTTTTTCTCCAGCAGGAATTGAAACATAAGTTTTTGATGATGATCTTACTGAGAATGTACTTTACATTCCAATAAGACAAGAAATTTTCCAGATGAAAATATGTGCCCATTAGGGGCCTGCTCTTGTAATCCTTACTGAGATAAAAATCGCCCCCAGTGAAGTCCGTGAGGAATCTTGCCTGAATCAGGAGTCCAGGATGGAATGTGAGGTCTTCAGGTGGAATTACAAATCTTACAAAATGAGACAGTTCTTTACACCCCCTTTCCCTGAGGATTTGGAACTAATCTTTTCAGCAGTAGATCCAGGAATATGTATGCCATGTAAGGGGTTCAGTAGTTCTTGTGAGTACATTGCTCTTTTATTACTTATTATATGCAGCTGGATGAATACAATATGATACCAGCAATAGGTTCAGAAGTGCAACTGTAATTACAATCTCTCTTTTTGCATACATTTCATTTTTTTTCGTAAATTCCTTAGCTTTTGAACTTATTATGGCCAGGTTTTTCCTTAAACAGCAATTAAAATAATTCAGATTAGGCAAATGCAACCAATAAAATCAGTCAATGCCATCCACTTGTAATGGAAAAAGGGTAATGTGAAAGCAAAGAGATGGAGATAGGATCTTCCCTGAGAAGAGTGGGTTGTTGCTTAAAGTGCAGAGCACCTCAGGCCTTATCCAGCTGAAATTAATGGTGAAATTCTCATTGCTTTTGATGAAACAGGATCAGACCCATATACAACCATCAAATATTATTGCCTTCCTGTGATGCAGTATTTTGCTAAAATCCTAAATGTGAATTGCAGGATAGAGTGGACAATAAGTCTAGGACACATAGAAACATTTTAGTCTTAACACTGATGGGTTTTTTTAAGGCTGATGGTTTTTTTTTTTAAGGTGCCTTGGGGAGCTGGCTGCCCATTAATGGGACCTGGGTGTCAGACTCCTTAGGCAGCTTTGGAAATCTCAGCCTACATGTTGTTGTTGTTTGTTGTCCTGCTTCCTTTTTCTGAAGGCATCTGAAGAGGAACAATGATAGAAAAGACCAGTGAAGCCAGGTAATCAATCAGTGGATTCTTCATGTAAATAGCACTGAATAATCTTAGTGTTATCTTATTAAACAGCCCTTAGGTGTGTATATTTTTTAAATGAAGAACAGATACATCAGCGTGGATACGGTACTGATGGAGGTGAATGATTTGTCAAAATCAAGAGGATCCAGCTGACCTGCCATAAATCATGTTGGCTGAAAAGTAAGCAGCCAGTATTTGTCAGCTTGCTGAAATGATTCATTAGTATTAACATAGAAGTTCAGTAGGTCACAGGAGCATCATGCTGTCCTGGAAAGCTTAGATGAGAAGCAAGAGTTGAAGAAGTTCAAGACACCCTGATGTGCAGGGATACTCAATTCTGTAGACTTAGGGAAAAGAAGTAAATGCAACCCTATTGTGGTAGAGTATATTTTCTATGTCTATACTGAGTCTAGACACCGAGACATTTATTTTTTTAACAATCAAGTTCCTGTCTGCTCTGCATATACATAACAAAGGGGCAATGAGATATTTAAGGAGAAGGAGCTTAGTTAGATATTCTTGGCCAAAGAATTTCTCTCTCCCTATTATTGGGCAGCATGAGGAGTACCAATTAGCTATCCTTTCTGTAGAAGAGAGATTTAATTCTTTGGTACCATATACAACTATAACAGTAAAAGAAATAAAACAGCTTTTCAGGTTCTTTTACAAACTCATTTAAAGCAAGTTTGATTTATACCATTTATACCACTACTCTTGTTAATAGAATTTAGGCATATCTTTTATTACCTCGGGACTTGCAGTACCACCTTTATAGTTCCATCTTTGAAAGATGCACTTTGCAGCTAAGAGAAGTTATCCAAATTCAGCTTTTTTTTTTTTTTCTTCTTCAGGAAAAGCAAGTTGCAAAGTATTTATAAACAGTGTTATATCTGTTTAATGTTTGAGCACTGTAGCTATTTTCTCAAATGTAGACCACACAATGAGTGGTCATGATATCATAAATTTTACTTTTCATGCTTTAAAACTCAGATCATCAAGGACTTTGGGTAAAATCCAAGGTTTTTAAACAAAATAGCCAACCTGTCAAAGCTACTTGGACTCTTGGAATTTTTTTAATAACATTGATTACAGGAATATAACAGACAACCTTGTTCATGTTTTGCTCTTTTCTATTATGTTTGACACTACATTAGAACATTTATCAGAGACTTTTAAAAGCAATTTTTACCTTTCAGAAATTATATATAGCATCCTGAAAAGCAATGTAAACACCAAGGAAGCAATGCAAACCATCAGATTTAGGGGTCATCCACTGAAGTCGATGATCAAGATTTAAGTGACATCAATGAGAGAGAGATTAGGCCATCAAGACTTAAATGTACCCACAAGACAATTAAAGCAATCCTATGGTCTTTTTCAGACAAAAAAAGTATCATTCGCATGTACAGTTTATAATGTTGTTCTGGCTCTTTATATGAAAATAATTAGGAAAGCATTTTAAAGTCTGATCCAAAGCCCATTGAAGTGGATGGGAGTATTTCCCCTGGACTTCATGAGCTTTGAATCAGGCCGATAGCCTCAAACTTGAGTACAAGGGTTACAGAAGTTTAAAATTGGAGATAACATGGCAGTATTACTGTGCAGTAGTGTAGTGTTAGCACTGAAACTTTAAAAAAAATCTTGCTGAAGCATAATATACTCCTATGTCGAATGGAAAATAACTCCTATAATAAGAATATCTGCCCCGAGCTACTGACCTGATTTATTCCCTGAAAAAGTCAGAAGTGCTGACAGAAATGTTGTTTGAGATTTTTAGATAATGTTCTATGTTCTTTGTTGCCTTTCACTTACTTTAATATCTGCACACATTTTGAAGCAGGACACACACACAACGTTTTATATATATGCTTGGTAGATTTTTTTTTTATAATGTCTATTTATTTGTAAGCATTTTTAGATGGTTATTGATTTTAAATTTTCACAGATGTGGGAAATTAAGAGCAGAGATTCAGACAATTATTTAATGACAGGAGATGTTGCCATTCAAAAAGTTAGTTTTATAAACAGTTAAAACCCAAATTGTCAACATCCCATGTCAAAATATACAAAGTCAATATCCTTAAATCAACAAAGTATACCTGTTTTTACAATTCATCTGCTAATTTATTTGTAACAAGCTTAATTCAAAACCATTTTTCTTACTTTGCCTATCTATAAATTTTGATTATCTACGGAAATTGTGTGTGGGATGAGATTGACAGCTACTGATTAAAAATGTAATCCTTCTATGCACCCCAGGTATATAAATTCTTTCGGAAACATGCACTTGCATAATATCACTTTTTTCAATTTAAATACAGATCTGAGACTAGCTTCTGCACTAAATGACATGTTGTGAAGTCAATAGGATTGCATAAATTTATAAACAGGGACAGAATTTGGCGCAGAATATGTAACGATGCACAAGAAAGTAAAACTCTTCATGATTTAAGGACTGTTTTAATGTATAATTGACTAGTGGTGGCAGAGACAAGCATTAAGTGAGCTCTACATTTTACTCCAAAACTTGCAATCTTTCTTTTACACATCCCATTAAAATCAAATTATGCTATTTCGCATCCTATTGTAATGGGTTATATTTCTCCCGCATCAGACAGAATGTCTGCAGACTAACTAGGCTGTAGGTGTAAAGTTTTTTTATCTTTCTCGTGGCTCGTATTATTACTATACTTGTACCAAGAAGGCTAGGCTTCACCTCCTCTGCCGCTGGCGGGTCCACACACTAATGCGTTTGCAGGGACGTGAAACAAATGCGGAGCCTGATCAAAGCACGAAGTGAAGCAAAGCACGGCTGACTCTGGGCAAGCGATGGCTGGATGTGTGTGTTCCGATGGCGGGAGGGAGGCAGCAGGCGGGCCGGGGGAGGGGGGCTGCAAAGCAGACTCAAACGTGGTCCTGTTGTCAAATCTGTGTTTTCTTCTTGTCAATCTGCTCCGATGGGGGAGACGTGTCTGGCTTCTCAAGCGATCAGTGCGCAGGCGCATATCATTCCCGAGCCCCAGTGAAATGCTCTTGGACGTAGGAAGGGGATCACCCTCTTTCCCTGTCTGTGTCTCCTTCCTTCTCTCTCCTCCCCCCACCTCTCTCTTTTCCTCTGCTTAGTCCAGGCCCCCTTGTTGTTTTTAACGTCGCCTACTCCCTAGGAAACAGTATTCCCTCCAGCTCCTCTAACCAGGCTCTCTGAAGCCAGTTCTGCCTGTTGATTACTCCCTCCCCCCCTTTCCTTGCTTGATTTCAAACCTTTGGATGGTGTTTTGGTGTCATTAGGAGATTATCATCCCTGGAGTTCCAGGGGTGGGGGGTGGGGGAGAGAGGCTGGAATAATAACACAACTGAGATTTTGACTCTGTCCTGCAGCCATCCCAGCGAGCTCTGGATACCAGGTTGCATCTGGGGGTGGCTGGATCCCTCCCTAGGGCTGCTTCTGGTTGCTAGTAGATTGGCTCTGGTTGCCGGCTCCTAGGAGGCTTTTGCAGCTGGGGGTTGCCGGCTCCTAGTTGGCGGCTGCTGCTGCTCCAGCTCGCAGCCCCTCTCTCCCTCTCTCTATGAGCAGAGAGGCAGAGGAGCAGCAGCAGCAGCAGGGGACGCCAGGAGGAGCATTCCTTCCCCGGGGTTTATGAATGGCACTGACATGGAGGAAATACCGTTTCAGAAAGTCAAGACCAAGAGGAAGAAGTGCTGCCACTGCTGCTGCTCCCCCCCGGCCGCGGCGGGCGCGGGCGCCGGGCTGGGGGGACCCCCTCCGCTGCTGCTGCTGGATGCCATCGCCTGCGAGGACGAGTTCGACTGCAAGGAGCTGGAGTCCCTCTTCCAGAGCTACAACCTGAAGCTGGAGCAGACCTCCACCCTCAAGGCGCTGGCTGTGCTCATCGTGCTGACCGCCAGCCTGGCCCTGGTGGAGCTGCTCTCCGGCCCCAGCCTGACCATCTCCAAGGGCTCGCACCCGGTGCACTGCATCATCTTCCTCTCCCTCTTCATCGTCACCAACGTCAAGTACCTGCAGGTCACCCAGCTGCAGCAGATCGTCAAGCTCACCCTGCTCTTCAGCTTCACCTTCTCCTTCCTCTGCTGCCCCTTCTCGCTGGGCGCCTACGGCCTGGAGCCCCCCAGCGCCCCCGAGCAGGGCATGTGGCAGCTCATGCTGGTCACCTTCGTCTCCTACTCGCTGCTGCCCGTGCGGACCCTGCTAGCCATCGTCTTCGGGCTGGTGGTGGCGGTCTCCCACCTCATCGTCACCGCCACCTCGGTCACTGCCAAGAGGCAGCGGCTCTGGAGGACGGTAAGTCCCAGGGAAAGGAGGGGAGCAGCCGGGGGGCACTGCAGCTGCTGTGTGTGCTGGAGGGGGGAGGAGGGGAGGTTTAGTTTGTGTGTGTTGGAGTGTATGTATTGGACCTGGGATGTGTATAGAATGCAGGGATGGTGTGTGCATTGTGGGACATACGGGGTGTGTGTTTGTATGTTTATGCATTGGGGAAGTGTGTGTGTGTGTGTGTGTATGAGTTTGTGTTGCAGTGTGTCTGTAGTTGTATTGGGGAGGTGTCTGTATTGGGGAAGTGAGTGTGTGAGCTAGACATACGGTGCCTGTGTGGTGCGTATTGGACGCATTGAGTATGCCTATGGCTGGTGTGTTAATAGTATATCGGGGTATCAGGTCTGTGTAGCGGCTAGTGGGATGCTGAATAATCTGTGTTGGGACGTGTGTGTTTAGAGAAGGCATGTCGCCGTCTGCCTGCTGGTTCCCAACATCACAAAGTTTGGAGGGGGGATGGATGTAGGGCAGAGGTGGGGTCAGAGGTAAGGGAGGGATATTTGGCTGCTGGGTGAAAAGGCAAGGAAAAGCTTTCCGACTTTGTCTAGTAGTAATAATAAAAAGCAGCAGCAGTACTTCGTTGATGGGGACACTTCATGTGGGAGGTGCAGTCAATGAACATAAATAAATTCCACCTGACTCACTATAGACTTGGAATAAGTAGCTAGACTTGTTTGGTGAGATCGCCATGAACTGATATTCTTATTTTTTCCACAGGCTCTACCCCCAGGAGACCCTCCCCAACCCTTGACCCCAAATAGCAGAGCTCAGGGGAGCTGGAGAAACTCCTTGGAAGAGGGTGGGAAGGCAGAAATGGAAATCCCACCCCCTTCTTCTCCCAGTGTGCATTACATTCCCAGTTTAGTTTCCCAATTCCAGCCATTTCCTCCTCCCCACACAGATTAGTTAGTATGTCATTGAACTTCCCCCCAAGAATTAAGCCGGTGATGCCTCCCTCTGCAGCATTTTTGGGAACGTGCTGCTGCACTTCCTCCATCCTCTGTGCCCCCTCCCAGGAGTGGCTATTTATAGCCCTGCAGGGCTTTCTCCAGCTCCCATGACCTGATGGTCTGTACTGGGAATGAGGGAGGACAGTAGGGAGATGTGCATGTTTGAAGCGGTGGGGCTAGGAGTCAGGATTGTCTGTTTAGATTCTATTATGTTGTGTATCTGAACCACTGGGAAAGACTGATTTATTCTTTCTAGTACTGGGTCAGTTATGTTTGCTCTTAAGAGGAAAAATAATGGGTCTTAGGGATTTTAGATTAATATTTAGTGATACTTTATTCCTTGTTTAGATTATTTGCTACTTTACTGCTTTTGATTTTTGATGTTATTCTCCTTGATCATATCAGGCTGCGTCATGACACTTAGACATACACCCCCAGACACAGTAACAAACACACAGTCACATGCACCAAGGCATGCATTCATACACCCTCACCTAGAATCTCACACACACATAGATGGATATAATAGATAGCCAAGGAAGTGAGGTTGCTGGGACTACAGGATTACTCTTGGCTTGATGCTGGTGGACAAAATAAATTGTATGTTTTGAAGGGGAAGAGAGAGATAAGCCGAGCTTTATGATTTACCCAGATAATCTGGTGTGTCTATTTTTAAGTGCGTGATTTAGAATTTCCATGAGAGAGAGTGCTGATGAAATTCAGGGAGTCTTCATTGAAAACATCCAAAAGGATAAAAGAAAAACACTAAAATACTCTGCTTTGAATGGGGTTACAGACTGCTTCTTGTACCAGAAGTCGGGAACCTTTTACTCCCAAGTGGAGCCCAGGCAATGCTAATCCCCATGACATGGAGGCAGATATTCACTGATGCTGGGTTACAGCTATGTGTGGCACCTGCTGTTCCACCAGAATTACACAAAGGATCTAACTTGCACGACCACGTCTGTTTATGGTATTCTCTTACCCAGGGCTTGACGATAAACATTTTGATAAGCTTTTTGTCCTCTTATTGATCTCCCCTCAGCTAATCAACAGGCAATGTTAAAAAATCCTGCTAGAGGCTGGTATAGCATTTGTACATTTTCCCCCTTACAAAGTAATTTGTCATTTATACAAAGTCCCATGGGTATTATGCTTTGGTGAGAATATTAGGCAGAAACCTGCTCCAAGTCGAGCAAATTAATCGGTCTGTGAATTTAACAGAGATGTGTGTTGCTTATGATGAAGTTGTCGGTTTTTCGCACAGTATTTTCACAACTGTTGAAATTCTGAAGCCTGCATAATACCAGAGTAATTGAATCTTATGTGGGCATCCTGGGGGCAGCACAGCCCTTTTGCAGGAGCTGCTCCTATGCATGAGCTGCAATAGCAGTTGTGTCTCAGGCAGGGGATGTGTTCTAGTTACAGGATTTAATTCAGCCTGCCCTCAGTGCTCCCTTCTGTGTTGGCCTGTATGAACGCAGGACACAGTCCGTTGTCCAGGCTTGTGGAGATGTGCAGAGCTGCAGCCGAATGAAAGGGTTTGCATGGGCCCTGTAAACAGAGATTTACCGCAACCAGACATGCAAAGCAATAGAACAACTGAGGTCAGCTTTTTCAAACATGGCCTCTGACTCCTGGGTGCTTCAGCTTTTGGGAGCCCAAGTTGAGATTCATTGGCTCTGATCTTTAGAAATGCTCAGTGCCCATAACTTACACTGAAGTGAGTTGTCAGCAAAATCAGGCCCAACGTGTCTGAAGCTGGTCTCGCAAAAACGGAGGTGACCAAATACAGAGGCCACTTTTGAAAAGTTTTTGGCTGTAAGGTTTTCATTCCATTATAAACAGAGTTTCTTTATATCCAAGACCTCCATCAGGCCCTGATCCTGCTCCCATTGAAGTGCCAAACTTCCATGGACTTCAGTGGTGCAGGATCAGTCCCTAAATGGGCTCTTCTGTATGCATAAAATTTGCATTCATGTAAAAGTATGAACAATTTTGCATATTAAAACCAATAGACCAGCTTGTTGTGAAAATAGTTTTTCATGAGGTTCAAGCCTTAAGTGAACTTCAGGAATATTTAGATCAAATGTGATTGTGGTTAGTAATGCAGGGAGTTGTTTATGGGGACTCCCTGGCTTATTTCACATAGCCTTCTACACCACTCGAGGTGTTCCCTCCAAGTCAGGAATAAAGCACATTGACAGGGTAAGATGGAGAAAATTGCACTGTAGCTGTCCATTCTGTACCTGTTTGTGACTAAATGGGGGATCCCAATCCCCAATGTTAACTGAATAATTGAAGTAAAATAAAATATAAAGAATTGAATGTTACTTATGTATAACATACCTAGGGTGCTAGGTTTCAGAGTGGTAGCCGTGTTAGTCTGTATCAGCAAAAAAACGAGGAGTACTTGTGGCACCTTAGAGACTTGACTTAAATTTATTTGGGCATAAGCTTTCGTGGGCTAAAACCCACTTCATCAAATGCATGGAGTGAAAAATACAGTAGGAAGATATATATATATTTCTATATATATATATACATATATATATATACATACAGAGAACATGAAAAGATGGGGGTTGCCATACCAACTCTAACGAGACTAATCAATTAAGGTGGGCTATTATCAGCAGGAGAAAAAAAACTTTTGTAGTTATAATCAGGATGGCCCATTTCAAACAGTTGACAAGAAGGTGTGAGTAACAGTAGGGGGGGAAATTAGCATGGGGAAATAGTTTTTAGTTTGTGTAATGACCCATCCACTCCCAGTCTTTATTCAAGTCTAATTTAATGGTGTCCAGTTTGCAAATTAATTCCAGTTCTGCAGTTTCTTGTTGGAGTCTGTTTTTGAAGTTTTTTTGTTGAAGAATTGCGACTTTTAGGTCTGTAACTGAGTGTCCAGGGAGATTGAAGTGTTCTCTGACTGTTTTTTGAATGTTATAATTCTTGACGTCTGATTTGTGTCCATTTATTCTTTTGCGTNTATTTCTATATATATATATACATATATATATATACATACAGAGAACATGAAAAGATGGGGGTTGCCATACCAACTCTAACGAGACTAATCAATTAAGGTGGGCTATTATCAGCAGGAGAAAAAAAACTTTTGTAGTTATAATCAGGATGGCCCATTTCAAACAGTTGACAAGAAGGTGTGAGTAACAGTAGGGGGGGAAATTAGCATGGGGAAATAGTTTTTAGTTTGTGTAATGACCCATCCACTCCCAGTCTTTATTCAAGTCTAATTTAATGGTGTCCAGTTTGCAAATTAATTCCAGTTCTGCAGTTTCTTGTTGGAGTCTGTTTTTGAAGTTTTTTTGTTGAAGAATTGCGACTTTTAGGTCTGTAACTGAGTGTCCAGGGAGATTGAAGTGTTCTCTGACTGTTTTTTGAATGTTATAATTCTTGACGTCTGATTTGTGTCCATTTATTCTTTTGCGTAGAGACTGTCCAGTTTGGCCAATGTACGTGGCAGAGGGGCATTGCTAGGGTGAAATCCTGACATTGAAGTTAATAAAACTCCTATGGACTTCATTGGGGGTAGGATTTCAACTATTTTTGTATATCTAGCTACAACATAGTCATAAAGGTCTACATAGTATATGTAATCAATAGCATTTTAGCCATATGACTCTCATTGACTGCAGTGGGAGTCATGATTGCATGTTGACTATTTCTCCCTCGCCCCCAGTGTTTTTGTGAGCAAAACCATAAAGTAGTATCTGGAAAAGGTGTAGAACCTACAAAGGAAAATTTAATGACATTTGCACTAGTTTGCTTTATTTATGCAGTGCCCAAACATGTGCTAGGTGCTTAACAGCACAGTTAAAAAGATATAATCCCTGCCCCAAAAGCTTAGTCTAATTTATGTTGAGATGCAATGAGTGGGCGTTATAGACACTAAGGGCAGATGGGGTGAGCAAGGGTTACTGTAATTACTTATCTGTGGTGTGGGCTCATCTTCATGTCTTAAGTTGCTGTTAAACAAATTAACTCTGTATAACATTTTAAATATTTTGTTCTCTTGCTCATTAACAGCATATATCTATATCTATAATATCTATATCTATATCTATATCTATACATATAGATATATATATAGAATTAAAAAACTCTATAGGTATACCTATCATATATCTATCTAATATCCACCTGCAAGTACAGTAGGTGAGTCTTGTAAAGTAGTAGGCATGCGGTAGCACCCTGCTGATATAGAATTGTGTATGCAAACCAAAGAATTTCGACACAAGTTAACAGAACAAAGCAGAAACATGGATGCCATTTTAAATATATCTTCTTTTCAACTCTGTGGACAGAGCAATATTTTTGTACTGTACCCTTCAATCTATTTTATATTTAAATGTATTTCAAGCTGAAAATGTATTGGGTCAAGCCAGTAACCAAATAGTGCCAACTTGGAAAATGGATGAGTAGAGGGGAACTGGTAAATTATGGAAAGAGCAGCCGGAGGGAGGCTGGTGATTTAGAAAATGTTGAAATAACACATTTTGATGCCCTTTAACATTTACAATTTGATTAAGTTATTGTAGCACTTCCCAGGCCACTGGCAAAATAATCCACAATATCACACAGAGTTGTCCACATTTTGTGTTTTATATGGTTCGTATTTTTCTGCTAGTGTGGAAAAGGCAGTTAATTAACCACATCGTTGACAGGACTGTTGATCCCCCTGTTCCCTTTGCAAAACAGAGGTGAGTTCTAGTTGTATAATAAAAGGAGTGGAAGTCAAGAGCTACTAAATTCTAATCCAGTATCTGATGGAGTCTTATATTGGTGCATTGGACTAGTTGCTTACTTCCTCTGCTTCATTTTCCACATTTATGCAGTAGTTTATATTGGAAAGCATTATGTACAAGAAGTGCCAAGTATGTCCCTAGTCTCGCAAATGCTTCTGCATATCAGTAGTCCCATTGAAATCCATGGGATTCTCCACATGCCTAAAGTTACAAAGCGTTTGTAGGATTCGGGCCAATATTGGTAGTGTGTTCAGCCTCCATGCATAACTTCCAGCTGAATTTCATCCTGTATTTGAAGGAAACTTATTTTTGGAAGGGTGAAGGACACTGATATCTTTGTAGTTAAAGTAGAATTTTAGACTTCAGTTACAACATACCTTGAAAAGTGGTGAATAGGTAAGTTCTTGTTGAGTTGGAGATGGCGTGCCATTTGTTTCTGCAGAGCGAAGAGTTGCATTTTAAAACATCACATGAAGGGCTACAGTTGTGAAGATGATTTTGCACATGTGAACTGAATATATATTATTTAAGCTCAGTACCAATGTGGACACAAGAACAAATGGATATAAACTGGCCATCAGGAAGTTTAGACTTGAAATTAGATGAAGGTTTCTAACCATCAGAGGAGTGAAGTTCTGGAATAGCCTTCCAAGGGGAGCAGTGGGGGCAAAAGACACATCTGGCTTCAAGACTAAACTTGATAAGTTTATGGAGGGGATGGTATCATGGGATAGCCTAATTTTGGCAATTAATTGATCTTTGACTGTTAGCGGTAAATATGCCCAATGGCCTGTGATGGGATGTTAGATGAGGTGGGATCTGAGTTACTACAGAGAATTCTTTCCTGGGTGTCTGGCTGGTGAGTCTTGCCCACATGCTCAGGGTTTAGCTGATCGCCATATTTGGGGTCGGGAAGGAATTTTCCTCCAGGGCAGATTGGCAGAGGCCCTGGGGGTTTTTCGCCTTCCTCTGCAGCATGGGGCACGGGTCACTTGCTGGAGGATTCTCTGCGCCTTGAAGTCTTTAAACCACGATTTGAGGACTTCAATAGCTCAGACATAGGTTAGGGGTTAAATGCAGGAGTGGGTGGGTGAGATTCTGTGGCCTGCATTGTGCAGGAGGTCAGACTAGACGATCATAATGGTCCCTTCTGACCTTAACGTCTATGATTCTATAAACTAATAGCTTTGGCTTCCTAGGTCTGTAGACAGGCATCTTTAGTACCTCTGTTGCTGCTTAGGGATTAGGCAGCAACAGAATGCAGTTTCAAAACTAGTCAGTTTCTCAGCTGTGTTTGAGAACCAGTGGGCATCAGTGAAACTGCCAAAAATCACATAGAGCTGAGGAAATCATTAACAATGAATAATTTGTCAGATAAGATTAGCTACTTTTCTTCTGCTTACAGAATGTCTGTGAGCAGCCAGTGCTTCCCTCACATTTCTTCAAACATATATTTATCAAATTCTTTTGCACTTCAAAAAAAATCCTCTGAGTTTGTTTGCATTTCTTTACAAGTACACCTCTACCTCGATATAACGCTGCCTCGGGAGCCAAAAAATCTTACCGTGTTGTAGGTGAAACCGCGTAATATCGAACTTGCTTTGATCCGCCGGAGTGCGCAGCCCTGCCCCCCCGGAGAACTGCTTTACCACGTTATATCCAAATTTGTGTTATATCAGGTCGCATTATATCGGGGTAGAGGTGTATTCATTATTTAAGCTAGTCTGGATAGTTGTGATTGGTGAAATAATGTAGATTTTTATTTTATTTATTTATTTGTTTGTATTATTGCAGTCCTTAGGTGCCCCAGTCACAGACCAAGAACTCCCATTGTGCTAGGTGCTGTATTTAAAAAAATTGTCATTGCCCCAAAGAGTTTAGTTTTGTCCACTGATTGGATGGGAATGTAAACATTTCTTTTGGGGTTTTTGTTTTTCATATCCCATTTCTGGGAATAGTAAACTCATTTAGAACCATGAGTACAACTGTAGAGACCTCAGAGGAAAGGAAATGTTATTCTAATATAGTTTAGAAACTTACAGAATTAACTAAAATAGTGTTCCAACACATAGTAATGATACATTCAAAGGCTGGATATCTTGAGCTCTACCAGGACTAGAAACAAATGTCCCATTAGAATGAAAGCTTCTGGCTGTCTAACAATATAACATACCTGTCTCAAGCTCTGATGCCTTGGAATGTTAGAAGTAGCCCAGGTATGGTGGAGGGAGGAGGAGTTGTGGGCAGAATGCAAACAGAGAAGGTGGTCGTCATTTGGGTAGGAGCATCACACAGAGTGTATGTGTAATTATACTTTTATAATTTAGGCTTGAGCTGGTCACAGCAGCATAGTTAAGGTTGGGGCAGATATTTCCCCCCAATGTAAGTGCAAAATTTGGCTCCAACTGTTTATTTTATTTTTTCTCAATATGAATTTCCCAATTACAGTTGTAATACAGTACACTACTGTATATATCTGGTATAGCCCAGTATCTAGATATGGTGGGTTTCAGATGGTTTTGATCAGATTTAACTGAAATCATTAATCTCTACATGTTTCAGTGTGTCTTTGCATTGTGTGATATGATCCTTTCTAACTAGGGTGGCTGTGGTGAAAAGTTTCATTTATAACCTTCTTATTAAGTTTTGTTGCTTGTCAATGTAGGTAAATTATACTCTCTCTCTCATATAATGGTCTATGCTGCTTTCATTTCCATAAACAGCTGGCAAACATAAAATAACGGCTTTTGGCTGTCATGATTTTTAAATTCAGAGGGCCAGATCCTCACTTTCACTTTCACTTTAGATGGGCCGGCGCAACCCATTAGGCGACCTAGGCGGTCGCCTAGGGCACTGCTATTTTGGGGGCGCCGGTGCCCTGGCCGCCCGTTGAAATTTGGGGGCGGGACCTTCCGCCGCCTAGGGCGCCGGAAGAGCTGGCGCTGCTACTGGATGTAGTGACAATGGGAGTAGCACAAATCAAAGCCAAATGCAGATGGCACATTTGGAAGGTGTGAGAAGAGCCTAATAGCATCATCCTTCACTGTTCCTAAGCTCATGTTTGCTTCTCTGCATGAACACTAAGTTGTTGGGATCTCTAGGTTTTGGGGGGATATAGAAGGGGGACAGGGTGATACCATTCTATGCAGCTTTATTCCCTAGCAAGTTAATGAAATTTCATAAGGAAATTCCAGCAGGATTTAATGCTGCCATATTCTACTCCCCTTGGAATGTTGCTGTCAGGGAGGAAGCCAATGTGAGTACAATTCCTGAAGGAGCACTGCTGCTGGGAACTATAGGAGACTGGGGAGCAACACAGAGGGCAGGTCCTCTTTGCAGATGCTCCAAGATCTCTATGGTTGGGGACTAGATCCTTGGCTTAGTATGGTTGGAGGGCCTTGTGAACCCCTCGTCCCCGAAGAAGGGAAGGTAGCTCGTGTTTTCTGTTACTTCTACGCTGCAGAAATATGTGACTCCCCCTTTCCCCCACCCCCAACCACAGGACCACTTTTGCTCCAGACAAGATGATATAGCTCAAAATCTTTAACGATCTGAAGTATATAATTCAGGAGTTTTGAGGAAACAGCATTTTCACTACACTGTCCATCCATCTGTACTAAATCTGGAAGAAATATTGACTTCAGTAGAGTTACTCTGGATTTACACTAGTGTTACTGGGACAAATTCTCATCTCAGTATGGATAAATGTAACAATACAATGCAAATGTAATACAATGCAAATTTATTCTGAGTAGCATTTTCATACAAACAGTATCCCAAATTTTTTTGTATAGAATGAAATAGTAAATTGTGATGTAAGGAGAGAACTTATTTAGGCCAGGCCAGGTAGATTACAACAGAAATACAGATCCAGTGTTTCCCAAGACACTATTTTCTTGGGTGTTTCAGAAACTGCAGGGCTGTAAAATGTTCCATAGGAAAGAAGAAATGCACACTACCTGAATGCATTAAAATATAGCTATAGTAGAAAGTGCTATTGACACAATCCAGAAGTTGCCTTTTCGCACAAAGGAGTGCATTATTGAATTTGCTAACAATGGTTATGCAGCCTCTGAGATAAACATAAGGATTACAATTAATTGTCCTTTCCAACTGTTGCCACAAGAATAATGTCTCTAATTATAGCAAATCTACTAGTCTGCCTTTCTTTCACAGAGTACTTTGGTTGTTCATTCATATACTATAATAGCAGAGACATTTTTTAGACTTCTATAATTCACTTATGAAGCTCTGAGGACTATAAGTAATTATCCACCCACACAAAATTAGGAAATAAAGCAACATTAATAAACACATTTATAATAGAGCCTTGCTTAAAATATATTCATAGTCTGAAGTATTGACAAGCCAGAAAAAAATACTGTGCTTGAGTAGTATTTATGTAATTCCCTACTTAAAAGCGGAGAATGGGCCAGTGCTTCTAATGTTTGCTATAGCATTAACTGCCAACTAGATCAGTGGTTCTCAAAGCCGGTCCGCCGCTTGTTCAGGGAAATCCCCTGACGGGCCGGGCCGGTTTGTTTACCTGCCGCATCCGCAGGTTCGGCCAGTCGTGGCTCCCACTGGCCGCAGTTCGCCGCTCCAGGCCAATGGGGGCTGCAGGAAGGGCGGCCAGCACATCCCTCGGCCCGCGCCGCTTCCCGTACCTCTTCCTGTACCGGCCTGTTACTGGGGTTGAACACAATGTTGGATGGTCTCATGTTTGAGGTTTGGGAGGAAAACAAGCTAAAAGAGACAATTAATAAATTCCATATTGGAGGCAGCAGTTCAACTGGGTCAGTTCATTTTCATAAAAACGACTTTAAAATTATTAATGTTGTGTTTTGCCATGCTGTTTGGTTTTGTTGATACCATGAAATGCACCCCTTCATACAGCAGCATCCATCTCAATGCAGAGGGACCAGGCAAGGCCCTCATCCCACTTATGGTCCACTTAAGCCCTTACTACAGGGCTTTGTGGAGACTTCTGGGGTGTGCGGGTCCTGCATAGGTCTTCTGCACTGGGGTGGATTCCACTCATTGCGAACCCAAATATAGTGGAATTCCGTTTAATGGGACTTGCTAAGAAGGTCAGAGTGTGTTTACGTGCACTGTAATTTGTAAATAGCAACCATAGTGAGAGGGAACCTCTGCTTGTAGGGAAATTTGTCTGTAAAACAAAAAATTACATCAGCACCACTCGGCCAGGGTTCCACTGTATTACAACATAGTATTTGCCTTTCTTTATATCTCGATCCTTGTCTTTTTTCTGTAGCTAGGATTGTAGTGGGGTAGACACAGAAGTCAGAAGACACCTACTTCCCTATGTCTGCATTAGTGGAGATAAGTCTGCCCTCCTTGCATTCAACTAAGCTTTGAAATGTAGTTTCTGGTTGTTTTGAAATCAGTGTCATTATGTTGAACGAGTGAATGGAGCCACCCCCAGTTGAGTAAGGGAGGAGATGAACTGACTGTAGCAGCTGTCACTATTCTACCACTTTGGAAGTTTCTATTTACTTTTCTGATCTTCATCCTATGCACATGCTAAAAATTCACTAGAGGTTTCATCATCTTATGGGGCCTAGTAGGCCAATGATTTTTCAACCCTTCCACAAGGATTTGGGAGCCCTCTTGAACAGAAAGCCCTGTCCGTTTGCTGGATCAGAATGAAGGCTCTGATTCAGTTTAAATGCAGCCTTTTTTTATTCCAAAAGCCCTATCTTTGTCTGTTGATCTCTGGAAAACCCAGCTTGAACCAGTATATGCAAGCTTTCCCAGAGAGTGGTACCTGTCTGGATGTGTCTACAACCTGAGTGATTTACCTTAATCATCTGTGTTTTTAGTTTCTGATGGAGATGTGGCAACCCTTCTTCCCATTGGAGTTGTATATAATCCATGGTCCAGAGTGATACATAAACTATTCATAAATTTAATGCCAGTAGCAGAGCTGGGTTTTGAGCAGTGGTGGAGCCACCTTCAATTCAAGCCACCTCTTGGCTTGAAAAGCCACACATACACCTAACAACTGCTGGGGGAAAGGGGGGCAGGTACCACTTCTAGCCCCCTATTCACTCCACCACTGCTTAATACAATATGTTCCTCCAAAGATATTGCATATGGTTGCAATATCTGTCACAGAGCCCACTATGATGGTATTTCTGTCATTAATGCACACCGTGAAGTGCAAGGTATATTAACACACAGACTTCAGTGGAGCTGGAATACCCCCATAAGAAAATTGGGGGTTCCCTGGTAGTTAATAACAGTTTTCCTACCAGATCTGCTCCAAGTGAGAGAATGGACCAGGGATGAGAAGACAGAGTATTTCCATGTGGATGAGGAAGCCTTGGATGTGATTGGGGCAAGAGCTGAGATGTCCCTTGCTATTCAGGAATAGGAGACCTTCTGGTTCATCCACTGTGGCTGGTAGCTCCAGTTCAGAGGTGTTTGGACCTTGTAGTCAAAAGACTCTGATTTAATTCCCCAACGCCTAGAGAGATAGCAGCATGATCTCTGAGCCAGTCTCTCCCATCTCCCAGTGCACTCATATGATGAGTCAGGTTCAGCTGTAGCACATAAGTTCAGGGAATTTGCCCTTTATTGAATGAAATGCACAATATTTAAGGTGAGTGAAAATGAGCCCCTATGCGCACTGTCTGCATGAGGCCTACACACCCCTAAAATCCCAGATCTATTTTGAGGGGATTAACTGGGACTTGATGTGAATAGGTCTGGATCGCTGCACAGGGATGACTCACTCATACACAAAACCCATCACCTAGCCCACCTTAAAAGATCCTTTGTGTAGTGAAAAAGAGGAGTCAAATAGTATGTAGACTTGCTTTGCATGGTTTCTGACATTTGCTGCAACTGCATAGAAAAAATGATGTGCTAACTGGGGGAAGTACAGGGCTATGAAGTAGAAGGAAAATCAGCAGTTGATTTGGGAAGGAGATGCATCTTGGCAATGAATAATCCAAACAAAATAAATCAAAACTCATCTTTATCCAGAATGATCACAAGTAATAGGTCTGTCGTTCAGAAGAAAGAGATGAGATAAGGGAATTCTACTTCCAAGGCCAGAACTACTTTGTACAACTGAAGGCTCTTGTTTCTGAGACTGTCCTTTGGCAATAAAACAAAGAACTCCAAAGCTGATTTATAGTATGCTGCTAAATTAAATTACTATAGACCTTCTAAGTACAAACTTTAAAAGAGACTGTTCTATTCCACCATCAGAGTCCTAGAAAGGGTGTTTTGTTTTGTTTTGAAATTACATAGCTCATGAGAGGAATAGAGCGATGAAGAGCTTTTCCTTTCCTAGGTCAGCAGCTCCAGTTAATTTAGGTTGACAATGACTGAACGCCATTACCATCTAATATCTTTTGTGATGCCCAACAGCATGTAAAATGGATTGATAGTGTTAATCCAGTTTGCGCTGGGCACATGTACAAATAATCATTACAGTTGACACACAAATCCACCAGTACTAACTGACACCCTTTTCAGTTTCAGCAAAGAGTGGCCAAAGATTTAATTCCCCATGCCTATGCAGACTTAGAGATGGCCCCTCCAGGTCAGGGTTGATGAATATTGTGAGGGGAAGCATTCATGGTCACTTATACCATAGCTATTGTGTGGACAGCAGATTAGGCCTTTTGATCTGCCACATTTAATTAAAAACTAAAAAATTAAGATAAACCCTTGGTCATACAAATCATCCTGTGCAGACCATAGGGCGGGCCTGCAGACCTGATTCAATATGAAGAGTGCACCAGAGGAAAACAGTTCACAAGTTATGATTTACATACTACTTTTTCCATGACATAGTAGCTACACTTGCATATAGGGATAGTTACTAGGTGGTTGGAGTTTTTAAATGAGAATTGCTCAGCTTTTCTCTTGTTTACTTGGTTTTTTGACCAGAAGAGAGGCATTTTTCTGAAGTATCAAAAATTGCTCTGAGTTAACATGCACATCTTAGAATATTAAGGTTTAGTTTGCAGAGAATGTAACTACTCCAGACCTTCCACACTACTGCCTATTGCTAGTATTAACTTATTTAATAAATCAAAGTGGAAGGAACAAAACATATAGGCTGGTGTTGGGGTTTGTGTGTGTGTTTGTTTTTTAATGTGTTGAGCCAAATATTGAGATCCTTATTCAGGCAAAATTCACATAGACTCTAAGTCAAGATCAAGTGAAAACTGAGGGCCAAATCATTTGTCTCTACAGAAATACCTACATAGGGGCTAAAAAACTCAGTGAAATTCCCCTCACAGAGTTTCTTGTGCAGTCTTCTGTTGAGGAAGCCCCTTGGGAGCAACATGGATCTCAGAGATCTCCTGGTGGCATGGCCCCATCCACTCAGACATTAGTGTCTTCTTTGTTGTGCCTCTGGACTCTCTGCAGCACCTGGGTACCAACTTTCATGGAGGTTCTCTCCCAGGGAGGCAGCTCCACAGAAACAGGACAGGACAGCCTTAGCTTTCACCACGTTTGCTCACTGGGGCCAGTGGAGGATATCTCTCATCCTTGGTCCACTTAGCGCCTGATCCTGCCTCATGTAGAATTATCTGTGAGTTATAGAGGAGAGGGGGATGATGCTATGGAGGCAACTGAATGCCCCCTTTTCTATCTGTGCAACATGATGGTGTGCTTTAGAAATCACACCCCAGTAGTCTGTGTTATTGCTCTGTATAGACAAGCCCATAGATACAACTAACTATTTCTGGTATTTATTGGATAAACAGTTTCTTTTTTCCTTTTTTTTTTTAGTGGTTTATTGGTATTTTATTGGTTAAAACCTCAAATTAGAAGCCCCAAATATAAGGCATCTAGAAATAAAAGACTGAGGTCTCAAACATGAATAGTAATTTGTGCCTATATAAGAAAAATTGTAAGTTCTGTAAAGAATTTTATAGAAAAGCTTCATGAAGCAGTTGTTATAATAACTAACTCTCTAAAGTCTCTCAAAGACAGAGCTGCAAATCCCAGTTCATATTAGGAGTGCAGCTGTGTGCATCTGCGCATCAAGTGTGTGTGTGAGAGAAATATTTATGGGCAAAATTAACTTGGTCTTTTGTTGGTTAACATTTTTAACAGTAATGATCTTGAAACACATGTTGTTTGTGCAACAGACAGACATTACCCCTGAAGGGTCTTCTACTGCTGTAACTTAATTGAAGCCTAACCTATTTAGTTAGTCCACAATATAACAGGATTATTTTGGTATTACATAAATTGAATACAGTAATTCTTCTAATGCATACCCTCCTAAAAGGGAAATATCATTGGAAGTTGTTTTAAACTAAATCCCCAGTGAGGTATTACACATAAATAAAAGTAAGACTATCATCTGATTGCAATTAGTAAATGCTAACCGCTTGATCCTGCCTTCAGATTTATGGATTAATTTAGGGCTTATTAAACTGATGGACAAATAGCACTGACAGTGCCAGACATAGAGCTGAAAGGCACTAAACTTCTGCTTGCACATGTCTGCTAATGCACTTCAGTCCTGATCAGCAAAACAAATGCTGTTCCGGTTCTAGACCTTGTGTACAAAGGCTGTGCTGTTTTTCGTAATGTGTATAAATGCCCAGTAAATTTGATGCCAACTCAATCTAATGGATTTTCATTTCTGGCCCTACAGGATTGGGACCTGAAACTTGGGAGGTGGAAGGCTAGTGCATTAGTAAACTAACTTGCTGGTAGAATTCTGGCACATTGACTAACTGCACCATAGAGTCCCTCCCTCCAGCTTTCATTTTATCTTAATGTTGCCTGTGCCTGTGCTATCATGAAACTGCAAACTGTTCCAAGACCCTTGCAATACATTGCCATATTGGGTAAAAGAGATCAAACGGCTAGTGGGACTTTCAAAAGTGCTCAGTATCTGCATAACTTTATTCCCACTGAAGTCAGTGGTAAAACTCTGATTAACCTTCAGTGGGCGCAGAGTTAAGCCGATGCGGAGTGCTTTTGAAAATGCAACCTCTCATCATCTTACTCTTCATTTCATGTCCAAGCACATGTATTTTTAATCCATATCCAGATGCTTTGGCAAGAAGTAAATCTCAGAAGATATGTGTAAAGGCTAAGCAAATTGCAATTCCTCTTCACTGCATCCGCTAGCCATTTGTACACAGTAGTCCAGAGCTTTAAAGGTATGCAGGTGCCTAAAGATGCAGAGAGGTGCCTATTGAGATTTTCAGAAGCACAGGTGCCTGAGTCCCATTGATTTCTACTTAACCTGCTTAGGTACTTTTGAAAATCTCACTAGATGTGTATCTGCATTTTTAGGTGCCTAAATAATTTTGAAAAAGTGGCCCAGCACCCTTAAAGTACCATTGTATTGATGTCCGCCACAGTGCATTAAATCAGTTCATCATGTGGAGTCATTAGCTCTGGAGCAGGTACAGAGAATGGGGTCAATGAGTACTAAAAATACTAGGCACTGTACTTTGGGATAAGAAATCAATGGGACTTTGCATTTTATCCAAATAACAGTTCCATTACATGCTATTTCTTGAGGGGGAGGGGGGGAATAAAGCTAGCTATAAAAATAAAAAACTAGCTATAAAATCATGACTGGTGTGGATAAAGTAAATAAGGAAGTGTTATTTACTCCTTCTCATAACACAAGAACTAGGGGTCACCAAATGAAATTAATAGGCAGCAGGTTTAAAACAAACAGAAGGAAGTATTTTTCACACAGTGCACAGTCAACCTGTGGAACTCCTTGCCAGAGGATATTGTGAAGGCCAAGACTATAACAGGGTTCAAAAAAGAACTAGATAGGTCCATCAGTGGCTATTAGCCAGGATGGACAGGGATGGTGTCCCTACCCTACGTTTGCCAGAAGCTGGGAATGGGTTACAGGGGATGGATCACTTGGTGATTCCCTGTCCATTCCCTCTGGGGCACCTGGCATTGGCCACTGTCAGACGACATGATACTGGGCTAGATGGACCTTTGTTCTGAACCAGTATGGCCATTCTTATGTTCTTATTCCACATACATAATTGTTCCACCTTTGATATTAACCTTGCAATAATTCCATTGCATTACTAATGCCTGGGTTCGGAACACCTGAATTATAAGGGAAACACCAAACAAAACTTTAATTATAGGAGCACAAATTATATCTAATAATAAACTGTACTCTACAAGCCTGAGCATTCCCAGCCAGTAGTACTCAAGAGCAGAAGAAGCCTCATGATATTTTATTTTAAATTTGCCCCCCCACAGTATTTTGCAAAAAGTGAGCTCGCATGATGCTGTAGTCACACATGTTCAAATAATATTGTCTTGCAGCAAACTCCCAGAAAAGGCAAAAGATGCCTCTCTGAAAATTAGTAATTTTGTGACCCAGTGCTTTAAAGTTCACTAGTTACATATCCTGAAACAAGTATCTTTGTACTAGTCTTAGTTAAGCACAGCTTAGATAAGGAAAACCTTTTATTTGCATTATCGTCTTCTCATCCCCAGTTCAGACAATATTAACACAGAGAGAGCTTCTGCAGCCACCCACTACAAATGCTAGGCTCAGTTCATTATTGTTTTATATTATTTACTATTTAACCTAGATTCCCCCCCTCCCATTGTGCTAGGTGCTGTACAAACACCTAAGAAACAGCCCCTACCACACGGATCTTACACTCTATATCAGGGGTCGGCAACCTACGGCACGCGTGCCAAACATGGCACGTGAGCCAATTTTGGGTGGTACGCCGCTGCCTGCCGCAGTCCCAGCCCCACTCAGCCCCCCCGCCCACCGCTCTCCTCTGCGGGGGCAGGAAGCAGAAGCTTGGTCCTGCGGCAGCCAAGCTTCTCCCCCTCGCTTCTTCCCCCAGCGTGGTGCTTTCCTGCCCCTCCTCCTCCCTCCCGGGAAGGGGGGCAGAGCCGAGCTGCAGCGTGCTCGCTGCTCCGTAGAGGAGACTGAGAAGAGGTAGGGACGAGGCCTTGGGGAAGGGGGTGGAACAGGGTATATCCCTTCCAGCCCCCTGCCATGAGCCGCTCAGGGCAGGGGGCTGGGAGCACCCCAGCCCTCTGCCCTCACCCCTGAACTCCCCCCCACACCCAGCCTTCTGTCCTGCACCCCCACACCCTCCCAGCCTTCTGCCCTGATCCCTGAACTCCCTCCCCACACCCAAACTTCTGCCCTGAACCCCCCCACACCCCCAGCCCTCTGCCCTGTACCCCTGATCTCCCCCACACCCCCAGCCTTCTGCCCTGCACCCCCCCACACCCAGCCTTCTATCCTGCACCCCCACACCCTCCCAGCCGTCTGCCCTGATCCCTGAACTCCCTCCCCACACCCAGCCTTCTGCCCTGCACCCCCACAGCCCTCATCCCTCCGCCCTGTCCCTCCCCAGGTCTGGGGTTCCAGCTGCCAGCCCCATGCCAGTCCGGCCGCAGGCCGCGCTCAACTCGCTGCAGGCCCAGGTGAACAGAACCCCAGGCTGGCAGCTTAAGATCAGCATTTTAATTTAATTTTAAATGAAGCTTCTTAAACATTTTGAAAACCTTGTTTACTTTACATACAACAATAGTTTAGTTATATAATATAGACTTATAGAGAGAGACCTTACATTTTAACGTTTTTTAGATTACCGGCACGCGAAACCTTAAATTAAAGTGAATAAATGAAGACTCGGCACACCGCTTCTGAAAGGTTGCCTACCCCTGCTCTATATAGACAAGACAGACAAAGAGCTGGAAGGGAAACAGAAGAACAAAGCAGTCAAATCGCTGTCCAGGCTTATATAGCAGGTCAGTGGCAGAATGAGGAATAGAACCCATGTTTCCTGACTCCTTTTTCAGTGTCCTGTCTACTAGACCAGGATGTCATAAATAAGAGTTTGTCTTGAGGGTCATAGACCCCCTAGGATTATCTTAAAATATTTCAATTTAGCTTGGGCTATCCTATGCTGTCATGTTCTCTTCTTTCCAGTTACTTTGAGGTGAACACTTTCCTCTCTTGGGTCAGCATTCTGACTTGGGGCACGATGCTCACAAAAGAATGAGGAGTTTCATGTTACAGTTAAATGGAGCATGTTTAGGAGCTGCTTAGACTTTTTAAAAAAATGTATTTGCCTCAGTAGTTTGATTATTAACAGCATAAACTTTGCCTGAAATGTTGTTCTTGTTTGACCCAATCAAGACTGACAATGAATGAAAGCAAGAAGAATAATTTTATTCATGTTGGTTTATTTTTATCCACTAATAGCTGAGATAGTTTCACTTTACAATTTGTTCTACTGTGGTCTACCTGATGCAACAAACATGTTATACAAAAACATTCATTGTTTAAACACAGTAGCCTAGAGGATTCAGGGATACAGATCAAGGAACTCTTGCCAGTCTGGTCACACCATAATCATTATTATTAGTTATTTGTATTACAGTAGTGCCTAAGTGTGCCAGTGATGAACCAGGACTTGATTGTGCTTGATTCTGTAAAAAGAAAGAGCCAAAAAGGTCCTTAAATGCTGTTTTTAAAAAAAAACTATGTTGAATTCCTTTTTCTTTTATGAATGATATTTTAAAGGAATATTAACAGCCTGGAAGCAGCATCTTACTGCTACCCCCTGGGGAGAATTTTGGCTTTATGTTACTGCAGTGGTTAAAGTAGATAAAAACAGGGAGGAGGGAAAGCTCTCACTGCACCAGGCAAGATAGAGGGGGAGCTACAAGAGAGCACTGCTTACCCGAGCCAGGCAGAGCAGGGGGAGCTGTCCTCATTTTATCATCTGTGTTGCTCAACAGCAGTTCCTTTAGATGTTTGTGATGGGATCCCGGGTGCAGAAATGAATCCTGCCAAGTCTCATGGGCCTGGAAGGATGGTAGCTTTTAGCTGTAGCCTTGTGGTTGAAAGCATAACTCTCAACAGCATAACAAGGAGACACATGACTCACATTAAGGACTTTTTGTCTGCGTTATGTATTTTATCAGTACTCATAAAATGGCTTTTCATGCCAGTAATATATACAGTATCATAATTAAACTTAGTATGTACAAAATTACCTTTTCCCCATTGTGAGGTTTTGCTTTGCTTTTCTGTACCTCTACTGTACCTCTGTCCTTTAATGTCTCTAACCCTAGTTCTTTTTCAATTTGTATGCTTTGGGCCTGAGTCTCCTCTCACCTATCCCAGGAGAGAGCAGGTGTAAGTCAGGAGAGTTATTGTGACACTTATCCAGTATTAGTGAGAGGAGAATCAGGCCAGTTTTCTTTAATATTTCTTCTCTTCCCTCTTCCATTTTTCTTCCCTTGCAAAGGAAACAGGCCGAAGGCCCCTAGTTCTCTCTGTTCCCTCAATCTCTCTTTCTCATTCTTGCTCTACTCATGCTCTTCCTTCCCCAAAGTTCTCTCCTATCCCAAACTTTCTCTCCATGCATCTCCACAGGAACCATAGTTAAGGGCAGAAGGAACTATTATGGCCATCTACTCTGACCTTCTGCATACCACAGGCCATAGAACTTTGCCCTGCCTCAAGCCCATAACTTCTGGTTGAATGCTAGAGCAGATCTCTTCGAAAGACATTCAGTCTTCATTTTAAAGACTCCAAGGGCTGGTCCACACTAGGGGCGGGGATCGAAATAAGATACGCGACTTCAGCTACGAGAATAGCGTAGCTGAAGTCGAAGTATCCTATTTCGAATTACCCGCGCTTACCTCGCGTCCTCGCAGCGCGGGATCGACGGCCGCGGCTCCCCCGTCGACTCCGCTAACTCCGCTCGCCCTGCTGGAGTTCCGGAGTCGATGGGAGCGCGTTCGGGGANACCATAACTTCTGGTTGAATGCTAGAGCAGATCTCTTCGAAAGACATTGTCTTCATTTTAAAGACTCCAAGTGATGGAGTCTCATCTCTATTTCTGCAGCTATAGAGAGCTTCTTCGAAAGAGGGATGTTTCCTTTGCTGCTTCACACAGTTAAGCTGGTGAATCCGTGTGTGGTGCCTTTCTCTCCCCCAGAGGAGTTGCTTGAGGACTTGATCTGCCCCTTGATGCTACTTTTACCTACCTTTCCCCCAGTTGTCCCTTTCCAGTTCCCATCTCTCCACAGGAAACTGGTCCACTTAGCTACTATTTATGTGAGCCTGCGGGATTTCCACTGTCCACCAGACTTATACAATAGGAACACAAGAACTAGGAGTCACCAAATGAAATTAATAGGCAGCAGGTTTAAAACAAATAAAAGGATGACTTTTTTCACACAGCACACAGTCAACCTGCGGAACTCCTTGCCAAAGGATGTTGTAAAGGCCAAGACTATAACAAGGTTCCAAAAAGAACTAGATACATTCATGGAGGATAGGTCCATCAATGGCTATTAGTCAGGATGGGCAGGGATGGTGTCCCTAGCCTTTGTTTGTCAGAAGCTGGGAATGGGCGACAGGAGATGCATCACTTGATGATTACCTTTCTGTTCATTCCCTCTGGGGCACCTGGCATTGGCCACTGTCGAAAGACAGGATACTGGGCTAGATGGACCTTTGGTCTGACCCAGTATGGCCGTTCTTATGAGCAAGTGAGGCAAATACAGTTATACAGAAATTGGTTTATTGAGCCTGCCGTGTTCCCTTTGGCTTAGGAGAACCATGGAAGTATGGAATAATCTCTGGCCAGGGGTACCCCCCCACCCATTGTGTGAAACTACTATTATTGTGGCATATGAGCTCCTTCAGAACAAAAAATAATAATAAAAAAAAAGAAAGTGGGCAGAGGCATTGAGGTCTGGATGGAGAGTTCAGAAACTGAGCTATTTGGTAACATATCCAGACCATGTAGCTTCCTCTAGAACCTCCTTGGCTATTGCCTTTCAACTCAGCTCTGTATGAGGAAGTATGGGAGAGCATGATCTGTCAAAGGGGGCAACAACTGGAGAAATAGTCACTATATGCAGTGTTGTACCCTGGAAATTCCTAGTAAATTATGATGCAAATTGCATCTCATGTCACTACTCCTCACACTCACAAAAGAGTGGATATGAGCCAAAATCTTTGGGTAAAGAGAATAGTCCCTGAAATGTCTTAAACTGAAGGGTAAAATCCTGAAGTTTTTACTCAGTCCTTATACCATGGACTTCAGGATTCATTCCAAAGCTGCTTTTTGTTAATATGTGTGAAGGCAGGTATTAGAGACAAGTAGATTCCTTTTTTTATTTTTCTAAAACAGAAATAATACAAACCAATATGTTTGAAAAGTTATGAAGAAATAATCCTTTTAAAAATAAAATCCACCCTGTTCTTAATGTTGAGACTTCTTGTTAAGTTTCAAGCTAAATCAAAATGTTACTGCCAACGTGTCAGCCTTTTTGTACTGTAAACTCTTGGTGGGTGGGATGTAATTGACTATGCAACTGTACTGTGGCTAGATTAGTGGGGTCCTGACCTGGTTGAGGCCTCTTGGTGCAACTTCAGTATAACTGTTTAACAAGAGTAAATAGAAACACAGACACTACTTAAAACTATGGCGGTGTTGGTGTTGCTTTTTCTTCACGTTTATCTGTGAAGGTTCTCTGTGTAACCCAAGCCGGCAAGTGTTAACAATGAAAATGTGCTGCTCTTGTCTTTCCATGAACATGTTACAACTCCACAACTTTCATTTTTTACCTCCCAAGAAGAGAGATCATTTATTATGAATTAGAAAAAAAAGTGCATCACTCCACCTCCCTGAAATGACGTTTTCTTTTTGTGAATAAATACTCACTGACAGTTCTCTTCTTCTGATGCTTTGATGCAGATGTTAAAAGCTTCTGGGACAATATAAATAGTGGCCCTTTATAAATATAGTTTCCAGGGCAACTAAAGGGTCTACTCTTTCATAATCACTGTGCTCTCAACTAGAAACATTTGCCTGTCTGCTGGAAGATTATTTTACATTTAAGCACATTCATCTTGAAAATCATATCCCCCAGTGAAAAAATGAGTCTTTTATCATACTCATTCAGATCAGGATTATTTGAAAGTAAGACTTTAAAATATATTGTATAACTGCATTTGTAACTATAAATATGACTATTATACTAAAAGAAACCTGACGCGTTTTCCCTTGTGTTGCCAGTATCATCTTCACTGAGTCCAATAAGCAGTCTGACAAACAACCCCCTCAAAATGCTGCATTGTTTGTAATACGTATCTGATGATCTTCAAATCCCAGATTAAATTTGTTGCTATTAATTCACTGAAAAGGAAACGGCTTTGTCTGGCAGAAGATATATGGGTTTCAGCAGAGTTGGGAAAATAAGCTGCATAATTTTCTGTTGACAAAATCTGGTTGAGAAGATTGTACACACTTTATGGAGCAGAGGAGAAAGATGTAATGTTGCAATACAGAAACATTATGTACATAAACATTATGTACCTCCATAACTTGAATTAAAAAAGTCATTGGTACCACTGCCATTGAACAGTAAGGACTGGACCAAATCCTGGTTTTAGTTAGTGTATGCAACCCCACTGAAGTCAGTGGCATTACAAGCTTGCCTTTTGGCTCAGTTTATTAGGCCCTGACTCAGTAAAGCACTTTATTCTACACTACATAGGTTTTTATGCCATGCTCATCACCATAATATAAGTGCCTGCTTAAGTCCTATTGATTTCAGTAGGATTTAAGAGGTTTATTGTTATATCAGAAATCTCAGTCAGTTCAAAGATACAGTAGTTGTGCTCAAAAGCTTTCCAGGTTTGCCTTAGATAACCTTTCCATGGTATTTACAGTATGGTTAGTCTGGGAAATATCTGGAGAAAATGAAATAATGTTACCACAGCATTTACAGTAATCTGAGGCAATTGAAGATTTTTAAGGACAACTGCTGTAATTATGGAAAATGGTCCAAATTCTGCCTTCAGATGCACTTGCACAGATTCTATTGATTTCCTTGGAAAACTGCTTTGAGCACATCTAAGGACAGAATATGAATCAATGAGCTAAATTAGGATCTCATTAAACCAGTATAAATCTGAAACAATTCAACTGGCGTTCATGGCATTATTCTAAATTTACATTGATGTAAATGAGATCAGAATTTGGCCCCATGACTCTATTCCTTAAGGGCCTGATCCTGAAATAAATGGATGTTAGATGTCTAGTTCCTTTTGAAATTTGCACTGGGTGCCTATCTGCATCTTTAAGCACCCAAATATCTTTACAAATTAGGTCCTAAGAAAAAAGGGAGTAAAGATTTCAAGATTTGACCCACTACCTGCAGTGAGATTTAGAGATGCTTAGTTCCTCAGTATTTGCCACTATGGTGTTTGAGACAAATATTTAGCATAGTTTTTTTGCCAATATGAAATAGCACAGTGTGCTATAGAGAGCCCTTCACTGCCACTGAAGTCAGTAAGAAATGAGGCACTTACTGGATGATTTTTTTTCAAAAGCACCTAAACAGGCGAGGCATCTAACTCCCCACTGAAATCAATGAAAGTTGTGCACCAAATTCGAGTAGATGCTTTTGAAAATTCCACTATTAGTACATTACAGAAAACATATAGGGCTAGAGCCACAGAGGGATTTAGGTGCCTAATTGCTACTTAAAATGTCTCAATCCAAAATGTGGATCCTTAGCTTCCAACTAACCCTATAGGCCCCTATAAGGCCTGCTCTACACTATGAGTTTAGGTCCAATTTATCAGCGTTAATTCAAATTAACCCTGCATCCGTCCACACAACGAAGCCATTTACTTCGACATAAAGGGCTCTTAAAATCGATTTCTGTACTCCTCTCCGACGAGGGGAGTAGCGCTGAAATCGACATTGCCGGTTCGAATTAAGGTTAGTGTGGACGAAATTCGACGGTATTGGCCTCTGGGAGCTATCCCACAGTGCACCATTGTGACCACTCTGGACAGCAATCTGAACTTGGATGCACTGGCCAGGTAGACAGGAAAAGCCCCGCGAACTTTTGAATTTCATTTCCTGTTTGCCCAGCGTGGAGAGCACAGGTGACCACGCAGAGCTCATCAGCACAGATAACCATGCAGTCCGAGAATCGAAAAAGAGCACCAGCATGGACTGTACGGGAGGTACTGGATCGGATTGCTATATGGGGAGAGGATTCTGTGCTAGCAGAACTACGTTCCAAAAGACGAAATGCCAAAACATTTGAAAAAATCTCAAAGGGCATGATGGAGAGAGGCCACAATAGGGACTCACTACAGTGCCGCGTGAAAGTTAAGGAGCTCAGACAAGCCTACCAGAAAACCAAAGAAGCAAATGGAAGGTCCGATGAGGGGTTACTCTCAGCCATGCCTGAGGATTCTGTGGACGGGGAAGATGAGGAGGATGAGGACGAGCTTGCGGAGAGCACACAGCACTCCGTTCTCCCCAACAGCCAGGATCTTTTTCTCACCCTGACTGAAGTACCCTCCGAACCCTTCCAAGGCGGTATCCCAGACCCCATGGAAGGGACCCCTGGTGAGTGTACCTTTTTGTAAATATAAAACATGGTTTAAAAGCAAGCGTTTTTAAATGATTAATTTGCCCTGAGGACTTGGGATGCATTCGCGGCCAGTACAGCTACTGGAAAAGTCTGTTAACGTGTCTGGGAATGGAGCGGAAATCCTCCAGGGACATCTCCATGAAGCTCTCCTGGAGGTACTCCAAAAGCCTTTGCAGAAGGTTTCTGGGCAGTGCAGCCTTATTCCGTCCTCCATGGTAGGACACTTGACCACGCCATGCTAGTAGCAATCTGGTATCATTGCATGACAAAGCCTGGCAGCGTATGGTCCTGGTGTTTGCTGGCATTCAAGCAACATCCGTTCTTTATCTCGCTGTGTTATCCTCAGGAGAGTGATATTGTTCATGGTAACCTTGTTGAAATACGGGAATTTAATTAAGGGGACAGAGGTGGCCGTTCCTACTGGGCTGTTTGCCTGTGGCTGAAAAGAAATCCTTCCCTGCAGTTAGCCAAGCAGTGTGGGGGGACATTGGTGCTGAGCTTTTCGCGTTTGGCTAGCAGGGATCTTCCCTGATACCAGCCATGCGGTGGAGGGAGGGGTAAAGCGATCATCCCAGAGAATTGGATGGGTGGTGGTGGGGTTTAGTTTGGATTCTGCTGCTGCACGTTAACAGGAAAACTGCAGCACTCAACGGGCTTTGCTTGGTATGGGAAAGGAGGGCGCTGCTTTTTATTAAGGTTGCAGAAGCCGAAAGACAATGGCTTACCATGGCTGCATGCAAGCAGAATTCTGTTGCCCGGCCCTGCGTCTGTGATCTCTAACACCAAAGCTGCAGGCACTCAATATAAGATGCAAAATGCGACCTTGTACCGAAATCACATGTGCTATGTAATGTGAATAGTGTTGTTCACCGTGAAAGAGTATAAGCATTGTTCTGTAAAATGTATCTCTTTAAATACTTCTCTCCCTTTTTTCCCTCCCTCCCGCAGCTGCAAATTTTTCAAGTCTCCCTCCTCCGTCCCGAAGGCTATCTCAGATAAGGCGGCGAAAAAAACGCACGTGAGACGAAATGTTCTCGGAAATCATGCAATCGACCCGCGATGAAAGAGCTCATCTGAATGAGTGGAAGGACACGGTTTGAAAGTACAGGAAAGCTGCCAGTGAACGTGAGGACAGGAGGGACGAATGTGAAGAGAGGAGGGACGCTCGAGATGAGAGGTGGCGGCAGGAAGATCAGAGGAGGCAGGATGCAACGCTGGGGCTGCTGCGTGAGCAAATGGACATGCTCCGGCGTCTGGTGGAGCTTCAGGAATGGCAGCAGGATCACAGAGTGCTGCTGCAGCCCTTGTATAACTGCCCTCCCCCCTCCCCAAGTTCCATAGCTTCCTCACCCAGACGCCCAAGAATGCGGGGGTGGGGGTGGGGACGCTCCGTGCACCCTGCCACTCCACCCCAGTGGACAGCCCAAGCAAAATGCTGTCATTATTTTGAACTTTTGAAGTGGCCTTTTCCTTCCCTCCTATCCTCCTCCCAAACCCCACCTGGGCTACCTTGTCAGTTCTCTCCCTATGTTTAGAATCAATTATTAAAGAATACATGATTTTTAAACAATAGTGACTTTATTTCCTTTGAAAGCAAGCTGTGATCGAAGGGGGGAGGGTGGGTTGCTTACAGGGAATGAGTCAATCAAGGGGGCGTTTTTTCATCAAGGAGAAACAAACAGAACTTTCATACCGTAGCCTGGGCTGTCATGAAACTGGTTTTCAAAGCTTCTCTGATGCGCAGCGCTTCCTGCTGTGCTCTTCTAATCGCCCTGGTGTCTGGCTGCGCATAATCAGCGGCCAGACCATTTGCCTCAACCTCCCACCCCGCCATAAACGTCTCCCCCTTACTCTCACAGAGATTGTGGAGCACACAGCAAGCAGCAATAACAATGGGAATATTTGTTTGGCTGAGGTCTGAGGGAGTCAGTAACGTGCGCCAGCGACCCTTTAAACGTCCAAAGGCACATTCTACCACCATTCTGCACTTGCTCAGCCTGTAGTTGAACAGCTCCTGACTACTGTCCAGGCTGCCTGTGTATGGCTTCATGAGCCATGGCATTAAGGGGTAGGCTGTGTCCCCAAGTATAACCATAGGCATCTCAACATTCCCAATGGTTATTTTCTGGTCTGGGAAGTAAATCCCTTGCTGCAGCCATTTAAACAGATTAGTGTTTCTGAAGACGCGAGCGTCGTGAACCCTTCCCGGCCATCCCACGTTGATGTTGGTGAAACGTCCCTTGTGATCCACCAGTGCTTGCAGCACCATTGAAAGNGGCTGCTCTCATCTTGGTATTCTGGCACTTCAGGGCAGGGGAAAGCAAGTCACAAAGTTCCATGAAAGTGCCCTTACGCATGCAAAAGTTTCGCAGCCACTGGGAATCGTCCCACACCTGCAACACTATGCGGTCCCACCAGTCTGTGCTTGTTTCCCGGGCCTAGAATCGGCGTTCCACGGCTAGAACCTACCCCATTAACAACATGATCTCCAAAGCGTTGGGGCCCGCGGTTTGAGAGAATTCTGTGTCCATGTCCTCATCACTCTCGTCGCTGCGCTGCCATCGCCGCCTCCTCCTCGCCTGGTTTTGCAGGTTCTGGTTCAGCATAAACTGCACGATAATGCGCGAGGTGTTTACAATGTTCATGACTGCTGTCTTGAGCTGAGCGGGCTCCATGCTTGCAGTGGTATGGCGTCTGCACAGTTCACCCACGAAGAAAGGCGCAAAACAGTTGTCTGCCATTGCTTTCACGGAGGGAGGGGGGAGGCTGTACCCAGAACCACCTGCGACAATGTTTTTTGCCCCATCAGGCATTGGGATCTCAACCCATAATTCCAATGGACGGGGGAGACTGCGGGAACTATGGGATAGCTATGGGATAGCTACCCACAGTGCAACACTCCGGAAGTCGACGCTAGCCTCGGTACATGGACGCGCACCACCAAATTAATGTGCTTAGTGTGGCCGCATGCACTCGACTTTATACAATCTGTTGCCAAAAATCAAATTCTGTAAATTCCGAGTAATCCCGTAGATTGTAATGTAAATGTAGACTGCAATGTAAGCCAAGGGTTAGTGGGACTTGAGTCAGCTGACCCATAGAATTATAGACTTTAAGGTCAGAAGGGACCATTATGATCGTCTAGTCTGACCTGCACAACGCAGGCCACAGAATCTCACCCACCCACCCACTCCTGTATCAAACTCCTAACCTATGTCTGAGCTACTGAAGTCCTCAAATCGTGGTTTAAAGACTTCAAGGTGCAGAGAATCCACCAGCAAGCGACCTGTGCCCCACGCTGCAGAGGAAGCATGTTAGGGAACCCTGGGCTTGAGGATCTACATTGTATTTTAACCCTAGGTTAAGATTTTCTAACCTGTGCTGGAACCTAGGGCTCTGGCATTCAAACTGCACTGTGCAGACCCAAGTCAAAGTAACCCTATCCCAGAGTCCCTATCCCCCCCCCCACACACACACACACTCCAAAATGTGGCTGCTCTAGCCCTAGGACCACAGTGCACTGTGGGAAAACTTTACTGCCTGCCCTGCATGTTACCAGGAAACAGCTCATGTTGGAAAAGGCTTGGTTGGTTCACTCTCCATTGCAAACCCAGGAGGCCCTCTGATAGTGTGCTTGCAGATTGGTGATCAGAACAGAATGGGTTAATGCTGACTGGAGCTGCTGCCGTTTTGCAAAGGTGGGGTGGCTTCTGTTTTCAATGGAGTGTTTGCAGACTGTTGGGATAGAAAGGACTAAGGAAGTTGTCCCATGGAATTGTGGGATATGTCTGGCTGACTTCCAGAACCTGAGTCAAGTGGGGCTGTGTCTAAACTGCAAGGCAATAGGACTCAGGCCCTGGGTCCTGGCTTAACTCGAGCATGTCCTAGGACCCTGGGTTAGCAAACGTGCAGCATAGACACAAGGGGGTTAGGCTTGAGTCCAGGCTCAGGCACGAGCTTACGTTGCATTATAGGCATACTCTAAGTGTCTGCCAGTGCGCGTGCGCAAAGCTCGTTAACTCTTGATGCTGCTGAGCAGCTCAATTCCAAAACTCCAGTGGGATGCTCAAACTAAGTATTCCTCCACCTATCTCTTCTGTGGGATCTGATGCAGTAGGTGTTCTCAGAGGCCACCTGCTGCATCAGACCCTGCACATAACCAAGGAGGAAGTTCCTCACTGTTGTTCTCTATCCCAGTGTGTAGAGCACTCACCTAGGATGTGAGTGAACCAGGTTCAAGTTCCCCCTCTGCTTGGTTTGGAGCAGGGATTGAACTGAGATCTCTCACTTCCCGGATAAATGTCCTAGCCACTGGGCTATAGTGTTTGGAGGCAGTAGTGGTAGTAGCTGCACCCCCACTACCACAACAATTCATGAGAAAGGGCTGATCTGGTTTAGGTACCTGCCTCCAAGTGAGAGTTCACAGCTGTGAATTCCAAGTGGCAGAAAATGACTGGCTCCTTTGGAAGGGCAGGGCTTAGGCCTCACCCCTGTCTTTGGCAATTCCTAGTGGGTAGTTTAGGTAGCTCCCTGCTCACCTTGTTGGCTTCTGTGAATCCCATTGTTAGGCACCTAACCCTCCCCATGCATTATATAGGGAGCCTGGGTGTCTAACTTGGGGCTGTGGATTCCACTGAGTGGCAGGGCTCTTAAATGTTAGCCATTGCAATGCTGAACCTAAGTCTTTGTTATGGATCTAGCCCAGAGCTGATTCACAGGATTGGTACCTCTCACAGGCTCAGCCTGCCTGTGATTTAGCAGCTATCCCTCAGCCTCACTGGTGATCGAGCAACATAGTGATGATTAATGATCCCAGCTGGGGGTGATGGAGACTTAATTATAATGACTACCCCCAGCTGTGGGAGAATCAGAGGAAACTGAGCTGTGAACTCCCTCTGGGTGTGGAGATGCAAGAGAGATGAATAAGTGGAATTCCCACTAGAGCAGGGTAGGCTCAACTCCTGTGGGGGAGTCCTGAGCTGGGGCCTACAAGGAGCGGCGAGTTCCCTGAGGGATGCTACCAGAGTTCCTGGGGAGGAGAGGCAATGGGGGAAAAACTGCTAGGAGGAAGTAGAATAGGAGAAATTCTGCAGGGCCCAAAAGTAGGCGTCAAAAAGTGGAGAACTTCAGCATAGCCCAATGGGACAGAAGAATTACTATTTGGAAATTTTTTGGACTTTCAGTTGAACCTCTGGTTATCCTAGAAGGTGGCTGAATTTAAAAGGTGACCTGGCTGGAAGGCCAGGCCAGAGAATGACCAGACAGAGGTACCCATTATGAGCCCAAGGAAATGGTCAACAGGGAGCATGAAAGGCAAAAGCTCCTGCAATGTAACTTCTTAATGCCAGGTGGTGCTGTGGCAGTAAAAGCAACCATGTATAGGCCCTTAATATGGTGCCTTTTGTGGGTTCCATGGCCAGAAGGGACCATTGTGATCATGTAGTCTGACCTCCTGTATAGCCCATGCCAGAGAACTTATTTTAAAAGGGTTAATGGGATGACCCAGGTAATTATAGGCCTGTCAGTCTGACACTGATCCTGGGCAAGATAATGAAGCAGATGATATAGGACATAATTAATCAAGAATTAGAGGAGGGTAACATAATTAATGCCAATAAACATGGGTTGATGAAAATAGATGCTGTCAAACTAACATGATACCTTCTAGTGATGAGATTACAAGTTTGCTCGCTAAAGGTAATAGCGTTGATGTAATAGGCTTAGACTTCTGTAGGCACGTCTTGACATTGATTTAAAAAACTAGAATGATATAAAATTAGCCAAGGTTTAATCGCTATAATATGTAACAATTTATAGGGTTTAAAATGTAATTTTAAATGGGGAATAATTAGCAAGCGGGTGTGTGGAATCCTGCAGGGATTGTTTCTTCTCTCTATGCTATTTAACACTTTTATCAATGACTTAGAACACAACATAAATTCATCACTGAATACATTTGCAGATGACCCAAAAATTAGGGGAGTGGATATAATGAAGAGGACAGGTCACTGATACAGAGCAATCTGGATAGCTTAGTACGCTGGGCACAAGCAAACAATACATGTTTTAAATATAATTAAATGTAAATGTCTACATCTAGGAACAAAGAACAGAGGCCATACTTACGGGATGTGGGACTCTATTCTGGGAAGCAAGAATCTAAAAAAAGATTTGGTGCTGGGGATGGGTAATCAGCTAAACATTAGCTCCCAGTGCAATGCTGTGACCAAAAAGGCTAATGTGATCCCTGGATGCATAAATGGGGGAATCTTGAGTAGGAGCAGAGAGGTTATTTTATTTCTGTATGACACTGGTGTGGCTGCTCCTGGAATAATGTATCCAGTTCTGGTGTACGCAATTCAAGAAGGATGTTAATCAACTGGAGCGGGTTCAGAGAAGAACCATGAGAATTATTAAAGGATTAGAAAACCTGCCTTATAGTGACTGAGCTCCATGAGTCTATTTAACTTAACAAAGCAAAGGTTAAGGGGTCACTTGATTACTACAGTCTGTAAGTACGTACATGGGGAACAAATATTTGATAATGGGCTCTTCATTCTAGTATAACATGATCCAATGGCTGGAAGTTGAAGCTAGACAAATTCAGACTGGAAATAAGGTGTACATTTTCAACAATAAGGGCAATTAACTATGGGAACAATTTACCAAGGGTTGTGGTGGATTCCACATCGTTGACAATTTTTAAATCAAGATTGGAGGGTTTTTTCCTGAAAAGATCTGCTCTAGGAGCTATTTTGGGGAAGTTCTTCGGCCTTTGGTATACTGGAGTCAGACTAGATGATCACAATGGTCCCTTCTAGCCTTGCAATCTATGATCTTTCCCAAAATAATGTAATGTTAGATAGGTGCTTCATTTAATTATGTAAACCGGAGCAAACAGATGAACTCACAGCTGTGAGTTCATTATACATTCCATCAATAAGAATTGAGTCCCACAGGCTGATCATGAAAACACTTACTACCAGGCATAGGGGCGGATCCTCAGCTGGAGTAAATTGTCACAGCTCTATTGATATCCATTTACACCAGCTGACGATCTGCCCCATAGTACTAATTACTAGGAGTGAGTCCATTGAGCACTGCACCTGGTAGTAGGCACTTACAGGATCAGGCCATAATACATTTACCATCACCGAACTAGTACTTTGAAGAATTTAGGAAGAAAATAATATTATTAATAGTCTCTCTCGCACAGTCATGCACTCAAACAAGGGATATACAGTATACTCCCACATAGCATGGGGACACGGATTTTATACGGAGAATCAGGAGTTTGGAAAATTGAGGGGGAAGGAGTCATTTAGCCTCCTCACAGTCGTGACCGGGGGGGGAGAGTGTGTGGCTCTGCTTTGCTCTGCCCTGCCAGCTTTCCCTGCACCTTGCGCTTGCAGGGCTTGGGCATCACTGGCCCTGCAGCAGTGCAGAGAGCCCTTTGCAGCTCGGCTGTCACAGCCCTACTCACTCACTCTTATGACAGCTGTGCTGCACAGGGCTCCCTGCACTGCCGCAGGAGCCATTCAAAAAGCAGTGTGGCCTCCCCAGCAGCTCATCCTCCTCGCTGTTCTCCTTGCAGTCCTGGCCGGGAGTCTCTGCTCTATTATCCAAACCTCCTTATCAGCTGAATCCCTTCCTTGTACCACAGCATAAGATGCATGTTACAGAGGGCATGTCTCAAGCTATGGGACAAGGAAGGAATTTGGATGAAGCAGAGGTTTGGATAATTGGAAAATGGGAGTATACTGTACTACAGATGGAGAATACAGCTTGATTGTGTGGGCATCAGTCTGAGGAGAGGGCAACACAGACAGAATCACACAGATAAGTGATTTCTGCCCTGCTAGGAGGGATTGTGTCCAAGGTAGCATGTGTTTGTTAGTGCACAGGTTAGGATTTTTGTTTTCTAATCATGCTGATGAGCACAATAATATAGCATCAAGGCTGGGGATTTTCAGGCGCTTAGCAATTATTGAAGGCAGAGCATGTGAGATGCATATGTTGTGTTTTCATGCTAAGAAGTTTAATGAGCCTGCGGCAGCTGGAGACCAGTGCTAGCTCGGTAGGTACAGGAAAGCAGCTCCTTCACAAAGCAACCAATAGACAAATGTACCTAGGAAATACTTACGCTTATTTTAAAAGTGATTTTATTGGTGTTGTGTTGTTGTGGCCATGTCGGTCTCAGGATATCAGAGAGACCAGCTAGGTGAGGTAATATCTTTCATTGGAGAAACTTCTATTGGTGAGAGAGACAAGCTTTCAAGCTTACACAGAGCTTGTCTTCAGGTCACTGGTGTTATTGGTGTTAGGCCACTGCTTGAGAAAGCTTCCACTTTTCAAGCTCTTGTGATATATGAGAGGTGACATGCCTCCAGGTGATCTTAATAGAAAGATTGTCTCCGGGACCATCTCACCACCTCCTCTCCCTGTCCTCCTAAGTAACATCCCTACTCGAACTACAGAAGTTACTTTTCCTTGAGAGCAACATTAGCAGGCAAACAGACAAACCCTGACACAAATAAACCAATCAATCAAAACAAAAATTCTCTACTTCAAGCAGTCTTTTTAATCCCCAAAATGGAAAACCACCACAGTCTCTTTCAAGGTCCCTGGGGGACTTTGGTTTTGCTCTCTATTTTTTGTGGAAGGCGCTCAGATAATAGGGTCATGGGTGGCTGTATAAAACCCTAAGATAGATAAGGAAGTATTTGATGTTTTTTTCATTGTCTTTAGTGTGATAAATGGTCTGTCTTCCCCCCCCCCCCCCCCAAGTTAATCTTGGTATCTCCTTTTGATCTTTCTTTCATCTCTCCTTTCCATGTGCTCTGTGTCTCTCAGCTTGACACAAAGAGGGAAATCATTAGCATATGTCTATCTGACTCTCCAAGGCTCACCAGTTAGTGTTCTATGGAGCAACAATGCTTCATAGACTACAGTTTGAGAACCTCTGGTCTGCTGGAGAGACCATGGGGCTGGAAGCTGAGATCTTAATTCTGATCCTGGTTCTACCCTGACTTTCTGTTTAATCTTTGGGCAGGTCATTTTGAAGGTGAACTGCAGAAGATGAGGAGTCATTTTGGGTTCTTGTGTTGTATAAAGATGGGCTAGAATGTGTTGTGTTATGTTTTCCCCCCAAAAAATATGTGTTCCCCCCTGCTTGCTTTTATGTTATAAATATCCCATTTTAACTGGAGGATTAATAACAACAAACAGAAATCACTGCAGTTTGGTCTGGGATATGTGACAATGAAAAGTGGGAATTTGGCAGAGGATCAAATAATATTTTCAGTATTTTATTCTATCCCTTTCCCTCTCCCAGTTTGTCTGTAAATTAGCTCACTGGTCTTGGATTGGGATCTTCTAGTGTAGCTTTTTGTGCCAGTGTGAAGTCCCATTGAGTTAAATGAGGTATAAGCAAAGACATTTACTTGGTGCTTACCTTTTGTTTTCTCTCTCAGATTTTTTTTAACCATTGCCTAATCTGTTTTTATATTCCTCTATTTCTGGTTTATAAAAAAAATGCCTATCCAGTGCTCCGAGTGTATAGACAGTCCGTATAAAAATACAATTAAGACGTGCCTTCATGGACATGCATTATACGTGCACAGACATCTGATATTTGCAGGGATAAGTTAGGCATACACCAATTTAGGCATAGATATGAGCATGCCTAAATCTGAAAGTTTGGCCTGCTGTCTCTAATGTCATCCCAAGAGTCTAATTTTAAGCTCTATAATAACGTTTTAGGCTCTGTGTGCTCCACTCGTGCTATACCACTAGGGCTGCTTAAATGAACTTGCCTTAGCTGCAGTACCTACAACAGAACTAACGTGTTACCTAACAGAGATTTTGGCCCCTATGCCACAGTGCAGCAACTCAGGGCTGGCCTTACCGTGAGGCGAACTGAGGCGGCCGCCTCAGGTGCCAGACTGTGGGGGGGCGCCACTAGGACCCAGAGTGTAGAAAATGGTGTCTGCTGCCGGTGCATATGTATTCTCTCTGCTCTAGATGCACAGAGACGGTGGAGTGCTGTGCTGGAGGAAGGAGGGCACAAGAGACATAACAGGCAGGAGAAAAGGTGAGAGGGAATAACAGAAAGCAGCAGGAGTTGCAGGGAGAGAGAGGAGGAGGAGCCTCTTATGTACCTCTCTAGCACCCGGAGGAGCCTGGACTGATTAACACCAGCTTCTCAAGGAGTTTCCTGCTGCTTCCCTGAACCCACTTGAGGAGAACAGGCAGTCAACTGAAGTAGTAGGAGCCAGTTAGGCCCTTAAGACGCTGATATCTTCCCTCACTCAGGCCCTGCTACCAGCCTGCTTAATTGTCCCCTTCAATTGAGTGTTGAGAGCCACTATAGCTGGCACAGAACAGCAGTCATGAGTGAAAGAAGAAAACTCCCCTCGGGGGCAGCATTCAGAAAAAGAAAGAAAGCAAAGGAAGCTTTTCTATCTAAGCAGGAAGGAGCTCTCCTGAGATACATAGACACAAATGTTCACGGTGAGCCTTTCGGCCCCAGTGAGGATGTGAGTGGTGAGGAGATGCCTGATCTTCCAGTTAGTCAGAGTGCAGATGACCTGGCAGCTACTGCAGCATCCATATCTCCATCTCAAATGGATGTAACCATGCACATTCCTGAAGAAAAGTGTAGATCAGAGAAGAGTGTGGTGGAGGCGTAAGAAACAATTGCTAATGAGTTTAGTTCCTTAAGTCTAGATGATCCAGGACTGTGGACCCACTTGAGCAGTAGCTTGAGGGACTGGATGAGCAAGCGTCTCAGAGGGGTGATTAAGAAAAAACAGAAGGCGTACAAGGAGTGGAAGATGGGAGGGATCAGCAAAGAAACCTACCTTATTGAGGTCAGAGGGTGTAGGGATGCAGTGAGAAAGGCCAAAAGCCGGGTGGAGATGGATCTTGCGAAGGGAATTAAAAACAATAGTAAAAGGTATTTTAGCCATATAAATAGGAAGAAATCCAAGAAAGAAGAAGTGGGACCACTTAAGACTGTAGACGGAGTGGGGATTAAGGATAATCTGGGAATGGCACAATATCTAAATGAATATTTTGCCTCGGTCTTTAATGAGGCTAATGAAGGGCTTAGGAATAGTGGCGGCGTGACTGATGGGAACGAAGGTGGGGGGGTAGACATTACAGTATCCGAGGTAGAAGCCAAACTTGAACAGTTTAACGGTAGTAAATCGGGCGGCCTGGATAATCTTCATCCTAGAATATTAAAGGAATTGGCGAGTGAAATTGCAAGCCCGTTAGCGATAATTTTTAATGAATCTCTAAACTCGGGGGTTGTACCGTTTGACTGGAGATTAGCTAATGTAGTTCCTATATTCAAGAAGGGGAAAAAAAGTGACCCGGGTAACTACAGGCCTGTTAGTTTAACATCTGTAGTATGCAAAGTCATGGAAAAAATATTAAAGGAGAGAGTAGTTACGGACCTTGAGGTCAATGGCAATTGGGACAAATTACAACATGGTTTTACGAAAGGTAGATCGTGCCAAACCAACCTGATCTCCTTCTTTGAGAAAGTAACAGATTTTTTAGACAAGGGAAATGCGGTGGATCTGATATATCTTGATTTCAGTAAGGCGTTCGATACGGTACCGCATGAAGAATTACTGGTTAAATTGGAAAGGATGGGGATCGAAATGAAAATCCGGAGGTGGATAAAGAACTGGTTAAAGGGGAGACTGCAGCGGGTCGTACTGAAAGGGGATCTGTCGGGTTGGAGGGAGGTTACCAGTGGAGTTCCTCAGGGTTCGGTTTTGGGTCCGATTTTATTCAATCTATTTATCACTGACCTCGGAACCAAAAGTAGGAGTGGGCTGATAAAGTTTGCGGATGACACGAAGTTGGGAGGTATTGCCAATTCGGAGAAGGATCGGGATATCCTCCAGGGAGATTTGGATGACCTTGTAAACTGGAGTATTAGTAATAGGATGAAATTTAATAGTGAGAAGTGTAAGGTTATGCATTTAGGGATGACTAACAAGAATTTTAGTTATAAGCTGGGGACGCACCAGTTGGAAGTAACGGAAGAGGAGAAGGACCTCGGAGTCCTGGTTGATCGCAGGATGACTATGAGTCGGCAATGTGATGTGGCCGTTAAAAAGGCTAATGCGGTCTTGGGATGCATTAGGCGAGGTATTTCTAGTAGAGATAAGGAGGTGCTAGTCCCGTTATACAAGGCGTTGGTGAGACCTCATTTGGAGTACTGTGTGCAGTTCTGGTCTCCCATGTTTAAGAAGGATGAATTCAAACTGGAACGGGTACAAAGAAGGGCCACTAGGATGATCCGAGGAATGGAAAGCCTGTCGTATGAAAGGAGACTTGAGGAGCTCGGTTTGTTTTCCTTAACCAAAAGAAGGTTGAGGGGAGATATGATTGCTCTCTTTAAATATATCAGAGGGATAAATACCAGGGAGGGAGAGGAATTATTTCAGCTCAGTACTAATGTGGACACGAGAACAAATGGATATAAATTGGCAGTCGGGAAGTTTAGGCTTGAAATTAGGCGAAGGTTTCTAACCATCAGAGGAGTGAAATTCTGGAACAGCCTACCGAGGGAAACAGTGGGGGCGAAAGACCTCTCCGGCTTTAAGATTAAGCTTGATAAGTTTATGGAGGGAATGGTTTGATAGGATAACTTGATTTACTCAATAGGTCAATTATGTGCCACCACTGGTAATTAGTACTGAGGGTCAATGTTGGGATATTGAAAGTCTTTTTCCTGAGGGTCTGGCTGGAGAGTCTTGCCCACATGCTCGGGGTTCAGCTGATCGCCATATTTGGGGTCGGGAAGGAATTTTCCTCCAGGGTAGATTGGCAGAGGCCCTGGAGGTTTTTCGCCTTCCTCCACAGCATGGGGCAGGGGTCGCTTGCTGGAGGATTATCTGCTACTTTAAGTCTTTAAATCAAGATTTGGGGACTTCAACAGCTGAGTCAAGGGTGAGAATTATTTCAGGAGTGGGTGGGTCAGCTTTTGTGGCCTGCAACATGCGGGAGGTCAGACTAGATGATCATAATGGTCCCTTCTGATCTTAAGTTCTATGATTCTATGATTCCTTGTACTGCATGGGCCACAGCAAGTGAAAAACTTCATGTTCCCCAAATACAATGAAAATAGAAGTTTCCATCCAACACATTACTGGCGTGAAATCCCCAGTGGTGACAAAGTGGAGAGGCCATGGCTTATGCACTCAAAAACCCAGAATGCTGCATACTGTTTTTGTTGCAAACTCTTCCAGTCTAATGTTCCAGCCACATTGGGTTCTACAGGAACAAAGGACTGGAAAAATCTGGCTAGAAATCTGGCATGCCATGGGAAGGCAGCAAATCACCAGAGAGCATTCCATAGGTGGAAAGAGCTTGAGATGAGACTAAGATTAAAGGCCACCATAGATGAGGGGGGTGAGGGATAGCTCAGTGGTTTGAGCATTGGCCTGCTAAACCCAGGGTTGTGAGTTCAATCCTTGAGGGGGCCATTTAGGAATCTGGGGCACAAATCTGTCTGGGGATTGGTCCTGCTTTGAGCAGGGGGTTGGACTAGATGACCTCCTGAGGTCCCTTCCAACCCTGACATTCTATGATGATCAGCATCAAGAGAAAATTGCATCAGAGTCTCTTTACGAGCAAAATGTTCTGAAAAGGCTAATTGCCATTGTGAGAATGCTTGCTACCCAAAACCTAGCACTGCGTGGCACTTCAGATCAGCTGTATGTGCCAAACAATGGAAACTTCCTTAAAATTGTGGAGTTGATGGCTGAGTTTGATGCTGTACTCCAGGAGCATCTAAGAAGAGTCACCACCCAAGAAATGTACACACCCCACTACCTTGGAAAAACCATTCAAAATGAGATCATACAGTTACTGGCAACAAAAGTCAAACAGAAGATTGTGAGAGATCTGAAGTCAGCAAGATATTACTCGGTTATTCTGGATTGCACACCTGACATCAGCCATACGGAACAAATGACTTTAATGGTGTGTTTTGTAACAACAACAGAACCCAGTGAAAATGTCCCTGAAATGGTGACTGTCAGAGAGCATTTTCTAGAATTTATTGACATTGATGATACTACAGGATCTGGTATGACAAATGTGCTTCTTAAAAAGCTGGAAGATACGGGAATTGCGATAGTTGACATGAGAGGTCAGGGCTACGATAATGGTGCCAACATGAGAGGAAAGAACAGAGGAGTGCAGACACGGATCCAAGAGTTAAACCCTCGAGCTTTTTTTGTCCCATGCAGTTCTCATTCATTGAACTTGGTGGTCAATGATGCAGCATCAGCTTCTAGTGAGGCTGCTGAATTTTTTAATGTAATTCAAAGCATCTATGTATTTTTCTCTGCATTAAGTCATCGATGGCAGATTTTGAAGCAACATTTGGGAACATCCTCTCTGACACTGAAACCGCTGGGGAAAGTCGACTGGAGGCAAAAAAGCCTATCAAACACTAGATTGGGAAGATAGATGATGCCATAGTTGCCATTATGGAGGATAATGCTATGACAGGAACTGTTCGTGGGAGAACAGTGGCAGAGGGAAATTGAATCACCAGAAACATACATAACTTCAAATTTCTGTGTGGCTTAGTGTTGTGGCATGCCACACTGTTTGAAATAAATGTTGTAAGCAAGAGACTCCAAGGCGTGACCTTGATATATCTGGAGCAATGGAACAACTGGACAAAGCAAAGTCATACCTACAGTCTTACCGGTCAGATGAGGGATTTCAAAATGTTCTGAAGAGTGCACAGAAGTTGGCAGAGGAACTTCACACTGAAACTATTTTCCCACCTATTCAAGAATACAAGTGTCACCGAAGAAGAAGACATTTTGATTACGAGGCACGGGATAATCCCATAAGAGACCCCAAACAACAATTAAAAGTTGAATTCTTTAACCAGGTGCTAGATTGTGCAATACAGTCAGCTGAAGAACGTTTCATGCAGCTCAAGGAACACTGCAGTATATTTGGGATGTTGTATGATATTCCAAAACTCCTCACTATACCTGAAGAAGACTTACACCAGCAATGCAGGGCACTAGAGACAGTGTTGACACATGATGACATGTGCGATATTGATGCGAGTGATTTAGGTGATGAACTGAAAGCCCTTTCAAGATACATTTCATCAGGATCAACTCCAAAGGCTGTTCTGGAATATATGTGCACAAATAAGATGACCACCCTCTTTCCAAATGCTTTTGTTGCTCTGCGCATACTTCTAACGCTTCCTGTAATAGTTGCCAGTGGAAAACGCAGCTTCTCGAAGCTGAAGTTAATAAAAACACATCTACGCTCCACAGTGACACAGGAGAGGCTGGTCGGCCTTGCAACCATCTCAATAGAGCATGAGCTGGCCCAGACTGTGGACCTTCAGCAGGAAGCAGTTCAAATCTTTGCAACCAAGAAGGCATGGAAAGCACCACTTTGGTTATTCAAACAGATAAAAATGCCAATGTTTACTATGCAGACAAGAAAAGTTACATTTGCTGTTCAGGCGTTTGAAAGTTAAGTGTTACTTAAAATTTTTGAACAAGGCATTTTAAGTTGTTAGTTCTCCTTTATTGGGGTAGGTAGCAGAGCAGTACCACGGGAGGAGTAGAACAGGAAGAAGGCAGAATTGAGACCTTTCAAAGTTTTGGCCCAAGTGAGGGGGCATGGGGGCGTCATTTGAGCTCCCTGCCTCAGGTGCCAAAATGTTGTGGGCTGGCCCTGCAGCAATTCTGTAAGCAGGCATAGTGTCACCTATTAGCATGGTGTGCACCTTAACTGCTGCCATGGGTTGCTGTACTAATGTAATGAACGCTGCCCACGATCAGTCCTTGTCCTGCCTGCTTGCTACAAAATGTGTCTTTTTAACTTGTATATACCTCAGCTGTTTCTAACCCCAGAACATTATGCTTTTGTAAACTGCAATGGGAATGCTATGGTGACTTCCATTTAGCTCAGGGACTGGGTAATTTGAGACCTAATTTTATTTAATCAAAATGTTAGGAACTAAGGAAAATAAAAAGCAGGGACCAAGCAATTTGTATTAAAGTTAACATACTGTGACACAGAGACCCCTTGGCAAAGGGTCCCCTGTTCTTTGCAACCAGTTCTCATATCAGACCTGATAAACTTGCTACACCAAACACATCTTACAGGATATTTATCCCAAAAGAATAACATATAAAGTATCCATCGAAAGCTCAAAACTTGTCAGGACTCCTAATCATTGCGAGATGTATGTATGGATGATATTTCAGGAATAATGTTATTTATAGTGAAAGTATGCTTCGTAGATTTTGAGTAGAAATCAGTCACCAGGTTTCTCAGTGATGATCCATTCAAGCAAGAGGGAGTTATCATCCCTAGTCAGATGACAAGTTAATGCAAGGTTCTATGGTCTACCCTTGCCATAGCCCCAAACAGTCAATGGAAAACCACCAGAGACAATGACAAACAACTGAAACCACCTAAAGGTAGAAAAGAAACTCTACAACAAGGCAGGGGTTTGCTCTGCCTGTCAACAGAAATAAAAGACTGTTTTCCGTATAATAGAGCATAGGGAAAGGCACTCTGGATTCACTCCCTGAGGAAAAACCTTGGTGGAGTAGGGGGTGCTTTCATGAACATTTGGATCTGGTTCTTGTGAAACCAGCCAGCTCTGCAATGGACTGAACTTTGGGAGGAAACCTACTTTATGAGATAGGAAAGGTAACTATTGATAAGTGTAGACCCAGGTTCGTCTTTTATGACTTTGTTTTGTGTTGTAACAGTTTCCATCTCTTACTAGGTAGATCTTTATTCTTTCTTTAATAAGCCTTCTTTTGTTTTTTTTATAAATGCTCACAAGTGCTGTGTGCTTATGGTAGTGGTGGTTTAAGGTACAACTGGTAAATTGGGTTGCATTGAACCTTTGGATGTAGAGGATTCATAGAAATTCTATGAGTAACCAGTGTCCGGGGCTGGATACCACAGGGAAACAATTCAAAGGGATTTGGAGATTGGGTGGCACCTATTTTTAACCTGCAAGGCAAAGGAAGGGCTGGCATAGACCAGAGAAGAGTGCTTGAGTGGCTGAAGCGCTGGCAGTGTCAGGGAACTGACACCCAGCTACCATGAGACAAAGTAGAGAGTAGCAAGGTGAGTCACAGTCTTGGTTACCCCAAGAACAGTCACTTACACCTTTTACTCTGTGATATTATTTCCATGGCTTTCAGTAGGTATTGGGGAATGTGATCATTGGCTATAGAGAGTTAATGAGGTTAAAAGAAAAAAGCCCATGGAAGACCAGTGATGGTAAAAAGGGAATGCAGCAAAGCACCGTGGGCCAGATTGGGAGTGGCCCTGGTGGTGGTGAACAGGAATGGAACACCCAAGGAGGCCCCATGTATGTGTACTCTACTCAGGGGCCACTTGTAATTGCAGTCTCTGCAGGGGAGCACAGGGACTGTGGCCTCAGTGGACCTCATGGAGAGCACTTTGTCCCAGAAGGACCAGAAAGGAAGTGAGGCCATCTTAATGGATGATGAATCTTGTCAGGTCTGCCTGCATGCTGGGCAGAATCCCTGCCAGTGCTTCTTGTGGGTTGGTAAATCTCCACGCTACCCCTTATCATTGTAGGCTAGCGACTGTTGTTTGTTTTGTGGTAGTGCTCCGCTCCTGCACCAGAACTCCCCTGTGCTAGGTGCTGGCCAAGCACAACAAAAAGTCCGTCTCTGTCCCAGAAAGTAGGACATGACCTGTGATCTTTGGACACTGGTGCCTAATACTGATCATGTCAATAACAAGTGATAGCCACCCTGGTGGCGTAAGGAAAAGGATGAGATGCCTATTTCAATACAATGGATTTAAGAAGGGTCATTATTTCAGTGAGAGGAAAGGATCAGATTTGTCACCTATGTTCCTAACCTTCTTAGGGTACGTCTACACTACCCGCCGAAATCGGCGGGTAGCCATCGAACTATCGGGGATCGAATTATCGCGTCTTGTCTGGACGCGATAAATCGATCCCCGAACGCGCTACTTCGAACTCCGGTACTCCTGCAGGACGAGCGGAGTTACCGGAGTCGACGTGGGAGCCGCGAACGTCGATCCCGCACCGCGCGGACGCGAGGTANACCAGTCCCTTGATCTTTTACTATTGCAGTGTGCCGTCAGTCACCTACAGGGCCGGCTCCAGGCACCAGCGTAGGAAGCAGGTGCTTGGGGCGGCCAATTCAAAGGGGCGGCACGCTGTCCGGTATCGGGGCGGCACGTCCGGGTCTTCGGCGGCAATTCGGTGGCGGGTCCCTCATTCCCTCTCTTCCCCTTTGAGCTGCCGCCGAATTGCCACCAAAGAGGAAGAGAGGGAGGACCCGCTGCCGAACTGCCGCCGAAGAAGCGGCATGATTTAGCTGCCGCCGAAGTGCTGCCACTCGTCATTTTTAAATATATTTATTTATTTATTGCCACTTGGGGCGGCAGAAAAGCTGGAGCTGGCCCTGGTCACCTAATCATTCCTAATTACAAGATCGTCTGTGGAACACTTCCTGATATAAGAAATGCTGTATTGCATGTTTGGGTGGGTGACTAGAACCCATCCATAGACCTCTGCTAGGGAAGGATTAACCCTTTTCAAAGCTAGAGGGACAACATGTGCCTGTCATGCGGCAGGGTAGAGGGCTGGGATTAATTAATTCCTACACTATCCTATCCCGTCCCCCCTTCCTGGAATACTCTTGTAAAAGGGATGTGCTGAGGGAAGCTGAATCTCTTAGTGAGATTCACAAAGGAAAAGCCTCCAGGAAAAGGGCTGAAGGTGAGAGAAGAACTGGAGTGTTTTACTTTTTGCCTTGGAACTTATCTGAACTGAGCCACACTACACATATTTACATTGGACTATGGCTGAGGGAAGCCCTATTGTATTTATTTACTCTTAGAGACAGGCTGATTTTTTTTGCCCAGATATTATCCTTTACATTGCTATGATCTTCAAGATTCTGATAATCTATTCTTAGGTCAAGAGCATGGTGTGTCAGCTTGTCAGAAAAGCCTCTTTATTACTCTGTGCGCTGTCACTCTGTCACTTCATGCTCTGCTTTATGGGCCTCACCATTCCATTCCCACTGCCTGTGGCATATTCACTCCACTGAAGCTCTCACTGATAAATTTCTCATTTTCCTTGATACCCTTTGCTGTTGCTAAGTGGCCTGGGAGATCCCTGTACTTTTTCTCTAGGGCCCCTATTCTGCTGCAGAATGAGAGACTCCCAGTGAAGTTATTTCAGGTACTTGTATTGGCTCTGAACACACTCCTTTAGGAACCAGCGTATTGTGTTGTACAAGGATAACATCAAGTCCCAAGTCAATATACATATCACGTTACCCACTTAGACACAACCATAAGTAAGCAGCTAAATCTGAAGACAGATAACAACAACCTACAGTGTCAAACAAGTTATCAGTGAAGCCACCCCATCCACATCATCAATAACAATTGTAAATAAAAAACAATAATGGGTGAAAGTAATAAGTAAAGTAACAAGCATGCATCAAATGTGCATAGAATTTTCCTCTTGATATCCCAGTTTTGTTTAAGATGGTCGCTGACTACACATACTCCCCACACAAATATTTTAGCCTGACACACCCAGCGAACAATAAACACAGACTCCAGACATACATCAAGGCACTAAGTAGTCTGTGTTCCAATCTTGCACCTTCCAGAAATATGTTCCAGATATTTTGTGCTCCTCCCACTTCCCTCCATCCCCCGCAGAAGGTACAGGTCCATATAACCCAAATCACAAAGGGTGACTGGGGACTGGAGTAGGGAGTTTTCACATCCAGATCACTGATTCAGTTTAATCTCAGTTCTGTAGTGATCACATCATTACCATTTGACTACTGTGCAGTCTGTTAAATAAAATGAGTTGGTGGGCTCTGTCAATACTAGTGGACGAGTGTTGACCTCACAATGTGGCACTACCGCTGCCAGACTCAGCAGAGTGTCTAGCAGTGTATGTGTATGTAGAATGAGCTACCTTCTCAATGTGGGAGGCCATTCCTCTAGGGCACAATGAGGTAATTGGTGGAGCCAAAATCATCCATGTTCTGTGGCTAATAGACAGGTCAGTCCAAAGGCCTGTCAAACTGGTTAACTCCCAAAGCACTAAAATGTTTAGTTGTTGGATTTGTGCTTTGCATTCTGTTTAAATTCCACAATAACTCATCAAAAGGGTCAACAGCTAAACAAAACCAATACAACTATAAAAACCAAACTGTAGAGCAATTCTGCTCTCAGCTGCACTGGAATAAATCCATTTACTCCAATGGCAGTAGTGAGTGCAGAATTTAAGACCAGAATTTACTTGGTTGACACCAGCTAACTTGCTAATGTAATCTGGACTTTATGAATATGTAGCAGTGGACTTTATTTTATGATAACTACATGACAAATACATTGGCAATAGTTATACCTACAAAGTAACTATTTAGAGCACTGTTGCATCAAAACTGTGCAATTAATGCATGTTACTTCTGTTATTATATTGGTAAACACATTGTTCATTGTGCTTTAGATTTTATTATTTACTTTGTGATCAAACAACTTTTAGAAAATATTAAAGCCTTATAGTAAACGTGCAAGTTCCTTGCATTGTATAATCAAATCCGAATAGTATATATGTGATCTACAGTTGTATGCATGTGTGTGTAGATAGAGACTCTGTGTGTGTGTGTGTGTGTGTGTTCCCATATGCTGCAGAGATGGAGGAGAGCTAAATAATCATACAACGGGTAAAACTGGTCAAGGGCCACCTGGAACTGAGTGGTATCAAAGTGTTCGCATCGCTTTCTCACTTGCATGGCCACTACCTCGAAGCTCAGCTCTGTCTCATGGGAGGGAACAGCCTTGTCAGAGAAACATGGCAAATTGGTGTATATTGTAAAAGGAGAGATCTGGGCCATAATGTACATGGACACCTTTGTGTGTTTTGAATTTATAATAATATTTGTGATAATTTTTTAGTTATTCTGACTTGGAATTAGGAATTTTTTTCTTACTTCTAAAATGGTATATTGCAGTAAGTTAAATTCAGGCTGCTTTAATTGGGGATTCTAGTCAGATGATCGGTCAAATATAGTCACTGCCTTCTGACCTACATTCATGAAGCTGTAATGTTAAAAAATAGGTGATATATTACTCAGGAGTTTTCATTGAAAAGGAATATTTCCTGTTGTTGAGACAGATCTGTCAGCCCAATTTGCCTTTTGAATAATTCTGAGTAATCGATTATCAAATAATCCACAGGGGAATTTTAAATTCTGTAGAAAAATGTTTAGATCATTACAAATTGAAATGAGACAACCCAGGATATAGGTCAGCCAGGGATTTTCTACTATTCTATTTTGGATCTCTGACACAGTAACGGGGCTAACTGCTCCTTTCTGGTCTCTCTGGATTCTAGGTCTTGGGCCCTGGGTAGAATCTCGTGATTCTTCAGTTCTTGGAGCAGGTGTGCTATCCTGTGTGTACCAACTGCTTATCCCCCTGCAGGTCCAACTGGGTTTTGGGCCTCGGCCTTTCTTCCCTTCTGGAACCTGTGACTAGTGATAATGACCAAACAGCCTTCTTAAAACAATTTATTTTTATTTTGCAATTGGAATAAAGTATCCAAGAGCAGAGGAATCTAAAACAGAAAACAGCCTACAGGCATATTTAATCTTAATGATTCTCAATGATCATAATCTAATGTTATGCTTCACTAGAAGCTAAGTTAGATGGGCTGTTCCTGTAACTTAAGAGGAAAGGACAGACCCTATTTACATTCTCTCTCAGCAGCCCAGATCCTTCTGTACACCCCCCCCCCCCCCCCCCCCCCCCCCCCCCCCCCCCCCCCCCCCCCCCCCCCCCCCCCCCCCCCCCNTAACACTGAGGCAGTGCTTCTCCCGTGTGCAGAGGGCCAGCATCACTCCCATTTAAACCTACAAGAGGCCTATTCAAGTCCCATTTGAAACTACAAAATAGATCTTAAATGGGTCAGGAATGATCCATAAGTCTTGGCTTGGCTTTTTGCACTGACTGGCTGAGTTCCACTCTAAAATCAATAAAGGGGGGTCAATAAAAAGTCTATTTATACCTAAGGTTGATGGAATTTAATTTTTATTTTTTATAATTGTAACGGATAATATCAACGTTTAAAAATCAACCTTTATTTTTATTTGTATTGGTTTACATTTTTCACAGCTGTGGGGAATTATGTGGGGGGAACAGGCAATCATTATTTAATGACAGTAGTAGACCTTGAGATTGAAAAAGTTCCACTTTATAACCATTAAAACACAAATTGTCAACCTCACATCACATCAAAATATATAAAGCAAATATCATTACATCAAATTCTAATAAGTTTTCAAGCAGCACTGTTTCCCTGTGTGTAAATTTTGATGATTATTGATGGAAATATTATATTGTCAGTTTGCGTGTGTACAGTGAAATAAAAATTTACCAATATTTACTTACAAAAATCTAATCTGGCCAAGGCTATTTATACCAAATCTTTTTGTAAATGAAATGAAATTGATTTATTTGGGGTAAATTAACAAGAGAGGGCAGATATTTTGCATTCCATTCATGGGAATCTAATCTAAATGATAAAAGCTACAAAAGCACAGCATGCTTACATGTCACTACAAGTCACTAACTTTCAGTGGCTGTTGAAAATGTATTGATTTTGGAGCTTCAGCCCCAAACTGCGTTTAGTGAAAAATCATTGAAACTTTGGTACCTTAGGTTGATTGTTGCAATCTGTAATTCCCCTACATTACTGCACAGTAGGTGGCTATCTGACTGTCTCTTTCAGTAGGCAGTGGCTGGTTCATTCTCTGGTCACATGGATAGCTGGTAGCTATCGAGTGAACTGGGACTGATTTGGCAGCAGAGCTAGCTGGCTCATTTTACAGATGGCTGCTACCACTAACATTTCCACCCTGTACTGTGCATAAGTTGATTATCTGTTACTGAATTTTGGCTGCCTGACTGGATCTCCCAGATGATAAATAGTTAACTGCCAATTTTTCCTCTCCTCTGTCTGCCTTGCTGTCTTCAGGACCTAAAAGCAGCCTGTCTCTTTTCTTGTTTGTCTGCCTATCTGTGGGTTTAGCAGATTGAAATCAACATTTCTGAATCTTTATAGCCCTCCCTGTCTCTCTTTTACTTCTCTCCTGGGACTTCTTGCCTGTAGATCTGAAAGCTAATCCCACGTACATTACTATTTTGTTTAATTCACCCAGTTTGTTTACCAGCCCAATCACAAAATAAGCTTGACCCACCCTTTATCATGATCACGATTCCAGCGAAAACTCTGTTATTGTCAACAAGAGACTGAAATGGTTTGCTCTCCCTGGGCAAGTTGGAACACAGAATTTTGAAACCTGATTTATTTCTACTATGGGCCAAGTCCTACTTCCACTGAAGTCAGTGGTAAAATACCATTGACCTCAGATGGAGCAGGTGCTAGAAATGGAACTCTACTTATTTTCTCCATGTTCCCTTTTCTGAAGCATCTACCCTTGTAGGGCACCCTAATATCACATTCACCGTTCAGATCTTCTCATTAATGAAGAAACCTTTCAATTTTACACACTCTTACCCTTTTGCTCTTATATTGTACAACTTCCTGCTGCAAATCTTGTAGCCCTTAGCAGCTTCAGAATGTGTTTCTGCCCTCAAGAGCAGTCCTTCCCCACACTCAGTTCAAACAATGCTTATTATTTATTCTTAATTGTATTGGATTCAGCTTCCAGGACCTTTCAGAAGTGCTTCACAAGTGAATGTGTTTCTAATTTGTAGCTAGAGATTTAGGCACAGAGGCTTCTTTTTGGTTGAACATGAAAACTGAACTATCCTCCCTCACTTTGAGGCTGTTCCTCTAGTCAGAGCTGTCCTAATGGGAAGCTCAAATTTCTATTGTATCTGTTCCATTGTTAAATAGCATTGATAATTAACGTTCTCTGTCAGTCCCCTTTTGCGATTATTTCACAAAAAAAAGTTAAGTATCTCTAAGTTCCACACATTTATAACCATTTCCTACTTCCCCTTGCAAACAGGCTGTGGGAACATTTTATAATACAGTAGGATCAGATGTATCTTACTGCTTCATAATCTTCAGCCACTTGGAATACAGACATACGTTGTGGTATGTGACACATTACTTACTGCTCCAAAGTGCTAGATCTCACAAGGCTCACACATTCAGAAAGTGGAATTATTTGTAAACTATGCATAACATTTTCAGAAGTGCCTGTGATTGAAAGTCAATGGGACTTAGGCTCTTCAGTGCGTAATCACTTTTTTGGGAAAATGGAATTTAGGCTCTTTAATCATGGGTGCTTGGAAATCATACTCCAAATCAAAATAATCTTGGGGATATAATAATAATAATAATAATTAGGGTTGTGTCTGGATAGTGAAAAATGGAAAAGTACAGCAGACGGCTTTTATTCTTCTTTTTGAACAAGATAATCTGGTTTTTTACTATAGAGTTTGAGAATAAGCCTAGGCTGACTGCTGGGTTTTCAGATCCCTTAAATTTCCTAAAATTATGTAATGCATTTTTTCCAAGGAGTTTCCTTACCAGATCAGATCATGAGTCCATCTATTTTATGACCCTATTTTAAGGTCTGGCCTTAACCACAACTTGATGCACCAGACTAATGCAGAGCATTGTACATGCACTAGGTCTTATACAAATACTACAGTATTCTACAACAATAACCTCAAGTACCGCAGTATCTGCTGACCATGTTAAGCTCAAGTGTACAATGTTGTAATACAGTCATAAAGGGATCTGATTGTGTAAGGCAGTACATGGATTTAGTTAATTTTGTAATACTACAGATAGGTTCAATTTTATTTCTTTACTTTCTTTACTTCTTTCAAAAGCATCAAGAGAGTTTACAAACTTAGTGGTAACACTTTGCCTATTGTACCACTGAAATACAATCACTGGTTAGGTGAAATACAGAAGCTGTTTAACAGGTAGTAGACTTCTGTAATCTAGTTGAAACTCAGGGATAATTTAGATAGGCAAAATGCAATTAACTTGATATATTTCACACACAAAGCTAACTGAGTAATGCTGTACATGGTGAGAGGGGAGGCAGAAATGTCATGTTGGTCATCGCTGGCTATCACATAATGCCTCCAAGGACATGATTTTGTGTTTATTAGTGGTCAGAAAATTGTATAGACTTCTTATAAAAATCCAGCTACAATATTTACCACAGTGCCCATCTGCATCAATTATTTCCACATATTGACTGTACTGCATAAGCTTTTTAATATTACACAGTATGAAAATATGCATGTCTAAGGGCTTGGCTACACTTGCAAGTTAGAGCGCATTAAAGTAGCCCCAGGCGCTCTAACTCACGACTTGTCCACACTGGCAAGGCACTTAGAGCGCCTGGACTCTGAAGCTGGAGCGCTTCTGGTAATCCACCTCCACGAGAAACATAACGCTTGCTGTGCCTCGGCTGAAACACCCCAGCGTCAGTGTAAACGAGGTGTTGCATTACTGCACTCTGATCAGCCTCCAGAAACGTCCCATAATCCCCTTAAGTCAAGTGGCCACTCTTGTCATTGTTTTGAACTCGGCTGTAGGAATGCGGATATGCCCTTTCAAAGCTCTGTTTCTGACAGCTGGCTGCTTATCTGCTCCGGGACAAAGCAAGCCATTAGTGTGGAATGTTGCTGTTGAGAGTGTGTGTGTGTTAGAGAGGGGGGAAGAAGGGAGTCTGCTGCTGTCTGAACTTACAAGACAGCATGCTGACATGCTCTCAGCCCCCCCAAAACCCACTCTCTCTCCCCTCACATACACACAGCACACTTCCTGTCACAGTCCACCCCCGCCCCCATTTGAAAAGCACATTGCAGCCACTTGCATGCTGGGATAGCTACCACAATGCACTGCTCTTTGTGACGTTGCAAGAGCTGCTAATGTGCCCACACCAGTGCGCTTGAATCTGACAGTGTGAACACACTGCAGCGCTTTCCCTACTGCGCTCTCCAAGGGCTGGTTTAACTCACAGCGCTCTACATCTGCAAGTGTAGCCATGCCCTAAATTTCTATATTGCAAAACTATCTCCTCATTGGATTATTCAGTAGACTGATCCTTTTCTTTAAACTAAGAGTTTAGGAAGAATACAAAGGAAAGCTATCCATAAACATTATTAGCAAATGCTATAGGAAAAAGATAGGAAAGTGGGATAGGAAGGTTAAATAAGACAAAGAATTATTGTTATTGTGGCATTATGCCCCATATTATTCTGATATGATTATGGCATAACTATGATCTATTTTATGCAAGATGGGTCATGTAAGATATAATTGAAAAGGTTATGATTTACTGAATATGATTATCCTATTTGTATGCATGTATCATTTTGGTATCTGAAGTTAGGAATATTGTATATGCATCTATTACAAGTGTGTTTACACCTGGGGAACGCCCACTAGGCAGAATGCAATCAGTCTAGATGGCTGGCTGGGAAGGGCCATTAGGAAGAACAATAGGTCTTAGAAGATGCTAATCTCTCATCGGGGAGCCTTCCTGAGAACGCTACAAACAGCCTCCGAGTCATGGCTGCTATAACACTACAGGGGCATGTGACCAGATCACCTGGTACTGGACTCCATCTTGGAATACCAGTGTTTTTCCACTGAAAGACGTGGGAACTAAAGTTGGAAACAAAGGGTTCCCGCCATATGTAAAAGCTGTTTAAGGCAGGGAAGTGACATCATCGTGGTTCTTCACTGACTCCCCACCCAAGAAGATTGATGGAAACTCCTGAAGAACCAGGACTGGACTGGCGGAGTGGGGCTGAACTCAGGCTAGAGAAATTTTTAGCCAGTGAAAGGAATACCTGGGGTTTTAAGCTGCAAGCAAGGGCAGCTGGCCCACAAGAATCTCTGCAAACTGCCTAAATCAACAATTAGGGTGAGAATTTGCTACTCATATCAGTCTCTTTAGTATATTAAGCTTAGGTTGCGTGTTTTGTTTATTTGCTAGATAATCTGCTTTGATCTGTTTGCTATCCCTTACAATCACTTAAATTCTATCTTTTGTAGTTAATAAAATTGTTTTTGTTTTGTCTAAAACCAGTGTGTTGAAATCATAACTTGGGGCAGAAAGCTGTGTATATTCCTCTCCACATTGAGGGAGGGGGCGAATCTCATGAGCTTACGCTGTGAAAATCTCTGTGCAGCGCAAGATGGTATAATTTTGGGGTTACCCTCCAGAGGAGGTGTATGCCTCTGTCATAACTATAAAGGGAAGGGTAACAACCCTCCTGTGTACAATACTATAAAATTTCTCCTGGCCAGAGACACCAAAATCCTTTTACCTGTAAAGGGTTAAGAAGCTCAGATAACCTGGCTGACACCTGACCCAACGGACCAATAAGGGGACAAGATACTTTCAAATCTTGGGGGGGGGAGGGAGAAGGCTTTTGTTTGTGCTCTTTGTTTTGGTGGGTGTTCGCTCTTGGGACTAAGAGGGACCGGACATCAATCCATGCTCTCCAAATCTTTCTGAACAAGTCTCTCATATTTCAAACTTGTAAGTAATAGCCAGGCAAGGCGTATTAGTTTCTCTTTGTTTTTCTCAACTTGTGAATGTTCCCTTTGCTAGAGGGAGGTATCCCTGTTTTGCTGTAACTTTGAAACTACGGCTAGATGGGGTTCCTCTGGGCTCTTTGAATCTGGTTACCCTGTAAAGTTATTTGCCATCCTGATTTTACAGAGATGATTTTTACCTTTTCTTTTTAATAAAATCCTTCTTTTAAGAACCTGACTGATTTTTCCATTGTCCAAAGACCCAGGAGTTTGGGTCTTTGATCACTTTGTAACCAATTGGTTAGGATATTATTTTCAAGCCTCCCCAGGAAGGGGGTGTAAGGGCTTGGGGGGATATTTTTGGGGGAAAGGAACTCCAAGTGGTCCTTTCCCTGTTTCTTGTTAAATCACTTGGTGGTGGCAGCGTACCAGGTTTTAACCTAAGCTGGTAGGAATAAGTTTAGGGGGCTTTCATGCGGGTCCCCACTTCTGTACCCTAGAGTTCAGAGTGGGGAAGGAACCCTGGCAGCCTGAGAAGCTGGTAAGTGCCCTAGCTGTATAACCTTCCCTTTCAGCGGCTGGTCAGAAAGCCTGTCTGCATGTTACCACAGCTGGGTGTGTCCCTACCTGTGTGTATGCTTATTGAAAGAGAAATCTTGGAGAGCTTAGCAACTCGTCACAGCAGCACAGTGTGAGAGGGAGCCCAGGCTGGTGGGTCAGGGTGGCTTAGTGATACCCCAGTTCCAGGTAGCACCTCGGGAGGAACCTGTCACAGTTATACTAAAAGCCTATGTGTAGATGGAGAATTGTGATATACATGTAAAAACTAAAATTTAGAATACTGACTAGGAGATTTAAACTATCAGGGCAAAATTCTGCTCTCAGTTATACCTGTTTGTTCCCCTGAAGTCCATGACATGGCACAGGTGTAACAGAGCAGAATTTAGCCTAGTGACAATAGAATTTCCTTTTGTGAGTTTTAAAAGAAAAGAAGGGCGATTGTACTATGGGTGAGAGAGGATATCAAATTAGCATAAAAATATGGGGCTTGATCTTACTAAAGCGAGTGAGAACTTTGTCTGAGTGAAGGCTGTGTTTTGATTGACACTTTAGAGACTATTTAGATTTAAGGAGTGACTATTAGAGAGACAAGATGGGTGAGATAATATCTTTTATTGGCCCAACTTCTGTGGGTGAAAAACACAAGATTTCAAGCTACACAGAGCTGTTCTTCAGCTCTGGGAAAGGTACTCAGAGTGTCACAGCTAAATACAAGGTGGAACAAATTGTCTAGCATAAGTAGTTAATACATATTTTAAGAGACTATTCAGGTTCTGGTAGGGTCTGGTGCCACCTTGAGTTGGTGTGTCCTGGTCTGTAGGAAGCTTGCTTCTGATGACGAGCTTGGTGAGGTTAGGGGTTGGTTGAAAGCCAGAAGAGGGGGGTTTGTGAAAGGTTTCTTTCAAGACGTGGTCCCCATCGCGTATGGGTTGTAATTGTTTAATGATACCCCGTATGGGTTCCAGTCTGGGGTGCCAATTGACAACTAGGAGTGTGCAGTTGGGGAGTGGGGGTTATTTCCCTATTGAAGCAGGTTCTCTTGAGGTATTTGAGTGGTCTGTTCCATGATGCAATCTACTTCTCTGGCGGCAGGGCCGGCTCTAGCGTTTTTGCCACCCCAAGCAGCCAAAAAAAAAAAAAAAAAAAAGCCGCGATTGCAAGCGGCGGCAGCTCTACCGCCGCTTCATTCTATGGTGGCAATTCAGCGTCAGGTCCTTTGCTCCGAGGGGGAGTGACGGCCCCGCCGCCAAATTGCCACCGAACGGCCGGACATGCCGCCCCCCTCTTCATTGGCTGCCCCAGGCACCTGCTTGCTACGCTGGTGCCTGGAGCTGGCCCTGTCTGGCGGAGTGCCTAGTTTGGTGATGGTGGTTTTAAGTGTTAAGGCGTATATCCTAGAGTTGACTTTCTCATTGGTATCTGAGTGCCTAGCTGTAAATAACAGATTTCTTGGTGTGTTTTGGGGTGGTTACTGGATATTTGAATGTAAGTGTGGTGATCCATGGGTTTCTGGCATTGGGTTCCATTGCTGAAGCTGCTCCTGGTATCCAGGAAGTTGCTGCTGGTTTGGGAGTGTTCTAGAGAGAGTTTGATGGATGGGTGGTGGTTGTTGAATTTGTGGTGGAATTCTGTGACAGAGTTTAGGTTGTGTATCCAGAGGATGAAAATATCATTGATGTACCTCAGGTATATCATTGGTTTCGTGGTTCATTCTTCCTCAGGGTGAATCATGAAGAGGTTGTCATATTGGGGAGCCATCCTAGTACGCAAGGCTGTTCCTATGGTTTGGACCAAGTGTGTGTTGAATGTAAAATTGTTATGGGTGAGGATGAAATGGATGAGTTTGGCAATATGTTTGGGGTGGATATCTGAGTGTCCATGTTCTTGGAGATATTTGAGGCAGGCAGCAATGCTGTCATTGTGATAGATGTTGGGGTTTAGGGAGGTGACGTCCACGGTGGCAAAGATGGTGTTCTGAGGGAGGTTGTTAATGTTGCAGTTTCTGGAGGAAGTTGGTTGTGTCCTGGAGGAAGCTGACCCTTTGTGTGTGAGTGGTTTGAGGATGGTTTTTATGAGTCCTGGTAGACCTTCACTAAGTGGCCGTGGCCAGATATAATGGGTCTGCCAGGGTTCCCTTGTTTGTGTAGCTTGGGAAGCACGTAGAAGGCCCCTGGGGTGGGTTCATGGGGGATGAGTTTGTAGAATTTCTCTTTGAGTTGTTTGGGAAAGGATTTGATGATATCCTTAAATTCCTGTGTGAATTGTGGTGTCGGATTTTCTTTGAGTTCTTTATAGTAGGTGGTGTCAGAGAGTTGTTGGTTGGCCTCATTGATGTAGTCTTCACGGTTGAGATCTGTGATGGCATTCCCTTTATGTGCTGATTTGATCACCCGCTGGTGGTTGGATTTCAGGATTTCTGGAGTGAATGACAGTAAAGACTGTTGGATATTGCGGGAGGATTCCTGGATAGAACAAAAAGATAAACAAATGTTCCTGCGTGTGACAGATTGTATGTTAGTTCAGTTAAGAAATACTTTGTGGCCACTACATTAGCTTTTAGCTATCCAGGTATGACTGAAGGACATACAACAGGACCTGTCTCGCTAGTCCCTTTAAAATCAGTAAAAGCAATACCCATGTGTCTGACAGCAAGTTTTGTCCTGAAAAAGGAAAGAGACTCAGAATTTTGCATGTAAAAATCTAAAGATGGAGGTTTGTACACAGATACACAGTACTTCTCTACAGAGTATGTTGAATAGATAGCTAGGTCAGCGGTTGTTCTGGGTGTAATAATAGGAAATAAGTTAGATATAATGTTGAAATTGGAAAACTACTAGTAGCATAACTTCTTAGTGTCTAATATCTCTGAGAGTATATGGAAAGGGCAGAAACACAAAAATATTCAGCTTTAGAAGAGCAGAATGTAAAGAAATATGAAATAAGATAAGAAAATTTACTGGAATTCAACCACATGGGAAATCAATACTGAAACAGTGGGAAGTATTTAAGGTACAGGTGGAGAAGCTACAAGCAAAATTAATTCCAGTAAAATCAACAGAACTAAAGGGCAACAGAAACCAAAGTGGCTAGATAGGGAAGTAAAGAGCAACATAAAAGGCAAACGGGTCATTTGAAAACAAGAAAAAAGACTGAGATTATGGAAGTTTATATAAAAATAAGTAGATAAAGTAAACTGAAATATTAGAAGAGCAAAAAGCAATAAATCTGCTAGCAAACTACAGAATAATATTAACAATAAGGATTTTTTATACACAAAGGATACTTCAGGAAAGGGACAGTCTTCTTGTTCTCTGTTTGTATAGCACCTAGCACTGTGGTGCTCTGGCCTGTGATTGGGGTCCTTAGGCACTACTGTGACATAAATAATAATAAGAGAGTGGAGAGCAAAGTAGGTATTTTGCTATCTTTACCAAAGAGGGTGGAGTTCTGCCTAAACCAGGGGTATTAGAAAGACAAGGTGGGTGAAGTAATATCTTTCGTTAGAACAACTTCTGTTGTTGTAGACAAGCTTTTGAGCTTATGCAGAGCTCTTCTTCAGGTCTGGGAAAGGTACTCAGAGTGTCACAGCTAAATACAAGGTGGAACAGATTGTTTAGCATAATTAGTTAAACATATTTCACGTAGGGTTGCTAGGCATCCGGTTTTCGACCAGAACACTCTGTCGAAAAGGGACCCTGGCGGCTCCTGTCAGAACTGCTGACTGGGCCACTAAAAGTTTGGTTGGCTGCAGCAGCTGGCTCCGCATGGCTTCCGAAAGTGGCCAACATGTCCCTCCATCTCCTAGGCACAGGGGCGTCGAGGGGGGCTGCACACGCTGACCCTGCCCGTGGTGCAGGCACCACCCCAAGCACCGGCTCTGCTGTTCCCATTGTCTGGGAACCATGGCCAATAGGAGCTGTGGGGGTGGTGCCTGCGGATGGGGCAGCGCGCAGAGCCCCCTGGTCACCCCTGCGCCTAGGAGGCAGAGGGACATGTTGCCGCTTCCAGGCGCCACCTGAGGTAAGCACCGCCTGGAGTCTGAACCCCCTCCTGCACCTCAAACCCCTGCCCGAGCCCTGAGCCCCCTCCCACACCCAAACCCCCTCCCAGAGCCAACCCCCCAACCCTCTTCCCCAGCCCCGAGCCCCCTCCCGCAATCTGAAACCCTCGGCCCCAGCCCAGAGCTCCCTCCTGCACCCCAAACCCTTCTTCTCCGGCCCCAGCCCTCACCTCCCTCGCACCCCAATCCCTTGCCCCAGCCCAGAGCTCCCTCCTGCACCCTGACCCCACTCCGGAGCCCACACCCTCAGCCCAGAGCCTTTACCCCCTCTTACACCCAACCCGCTGCCCCAGCTGGGAGCCCCCTCCTGCTCCCCAATCCCCTCATCCCCAGCCCCACCCCAGATCCGTCACCCCATCCTGCACGCAAACCCCCTGCTCCAGCCTGGTGAAAATGAGCGAGGGAGCAGGGGATGGAGTGAGCCAGGGGCGGGGCCTCAGAGAAGGCCAGGGCAGGGGCTGGGCAAGGGTGTTCGGTTTTCTGTAATCAAAAAGTTGGCCACCCTAATTTCAAGGACCATTTAAGGTGAAGTGGAGGAAAAGAGAAAAAAATTGAAAAGCTGGTGGGAGGGGTTAGTGGGCTATAGATTGTTCTACTGCATAAATAAGGGATCACTTTTCCAGGGACAAGAGGAGGAGCTAGGTAATGTATAGCTAGTAAAATTGGTGGTTATTAAAATGCTACATACATGTAAAGTAGACAGGGAATTAGTTTTGAAAAAATTATATATTCACAAGTGTTTACATATTAATGTATCTAGACTCTAGTTATTTATTTTTGGTGCCAGTTATTCTTTTTTTTAAATTTTATGAAGTGCCAAGACCTTGAGCTTGATGCTATAAAAGTGATATACATAAAAATAAAATAAATTCAAAAAGTGTCAGGAGTCGTCTTCTATGCCCAATACTGTCACTAATTGGTCTGTTGTCTTGGACAAGCCTCTTACTTTCTCCATTTTAAATATTGGTAAAAATGCATAATCGTACTTGTAAAGCTCTTTGATATCATCAGGTGAAAGGTACTATACAAGTGCAAACAAGTATTGTTTTGAAAACTGTTTGGATATAGAGGTTGAAAACAAGGGGACAAATTCTACTCTCATTTGTGCTTTTAAGACCTTGTCTTCACTAGGAAAAAAGGTGTGATTTAACACATTAGTTAACATGTTAAAACCTTAGGGCAGTGGCTTTCAACCGTTCCAAACTACTGTACTCCTTTCAGGAGTCTGATTTGTCTTGCATACCCCAAGTTTCACCTCACTTAAAAACTACTTGCTTACAAAATCAGACATAAAAATGCAAAAGTGTCACAGTGCACTATTACTGAAAATTGTTTATTTTCTCATTTTTACCATATAATAAAATAAGTCAACTGGACTATAAATATTGTACTTACATTTCAGTGTACAGTATATAGAGCAGTATAAACAAGTCATTGTCTGTATGAAATTTTAGCGTGTACTGACTTCTCTGGTGCTTTTTATGTAGCCGGTTGTAAAACTAGGCAAATATCTAGATGAGTTGATGTACCCCCTGGAAGACCTCTGCGTACCCCCACAGGTACATGTACCCCTGGTTGAGAACCACTGCCTCAGTGTAGGTGGGATCATTTATATTATTGACTGTGAAGTGTCAACTCCAATGGACACTTTGATGAATGGCAAAACTCTCAGGATTTCACCCCAGATGAATATTTCTAATGAAGTCTCCTTGAATTTCCACTAGGAGCTGATCCTGCAAGCACCACAAGACGTAGGGCCCGATCCAAAGTCCTCTGAAGTCAATGGGACTCTTCCAAATGGACTTCATTGGGCTTTTGGATCAGGTCCGTAGTGTTTGCTTCTGAAGGTAATGAGATTGTGCACAGTGAGCTCACCTCTTCTTCGAGTGCTTGCTCATGTCCATTCCATATCAGGTGTCTGTTCTCGCCACATGCACCGGTGCCAGAAGTTTTTCCCTTAGCAGTTTCCACAGGGGACTGGCTCTGGTACCCTCTGGAGTGGTGCACGCATGGCGCAGTATAAGGGGCACCACCGGCTCCCCCACCCTCAGTTCCTTCTTGCTGCCAGTGATGGGGCTGGATCTTCTGCTGCTTCGGCTAGCTCTCGCTTAGTTCAGTGTGTCTCATGAATGTTTCTTTGTAAAATAGTTGAATATAATTTAGTATTTACCCTTAGTATTAGTTCTAGTTAGTTGGTCCTGGACGGGACTCAGCCTAGGGATGGGGCATGCCCCGATCCCCAAGCTTTAAACCATGCAATTGTTGTAAGCGGCCCATGCCCATCAGCAACCCGCACATGACTTGTTTAAGGAGTCTAGGAGAAGGACACATAAGCGACAAGTGTCGCATCTGTAAGTCGTTCAAACCCAGAACGAAAAAGGAAAGAGACACCCGTTTCAGGGCACTCCTGATGGACTTGGCATCGACCCTGGCACAGGAGCAGAGGACCAACTCGGCCCTGAGCACCACAGCATCGGTACAGAGAGCCCCGCCGGTGCCGTCTGTGAGCCAGCACCGATCTCTCTCCTTGACCCAGGCCAAGAAGCCCAAGAGGTCCGCGAGGGGAAGATCTCCCACTTCCCGTAAGGGGAAAGAGAGGGCCAGAGGAGAGCCAAGACCCATGCTGGGCGGCTCAACACCTCCGTCAGGGAGTCGGGCCCCAGCTCATGTTGAGCGGTCGAGACCCTCCCATACTATGCCTGCCACACCGGACAGTGACGAGGACCTCCGTCAACTCAAAGACCCGTCGATGCCTGAGGCCCTGCTTGCAGCACAGGAAATCATGACGCCAAGGCCATGAGTATCTCTATACTCACCCCACCCCAAACTCCCTCATAGCTAAGGCCGTTAACCAGAGGGAGAGGCGGGGTCAATCCGGGGCTATGTCCAAGAATAAAGACTCGAAGAGACTGGATCTCTTTGGGCGAAAAATTTATTCGTCTTCCAGCCTTCAGTTGAGTGTGGCCAACCACCAAGCCCTCCTTGGCTGCTAAGACTACAATATGTGTCAGTCTATGGCCAAATTTGAGGTTTCGCTGCCTGAAGGGTCCAAGAAGGAATTCTGGGCGATCCTCGTAGAGGGCACATCTGCAGCCAGAGCAGCCCTCCAAGTAGCCTTGGATGCAATTGACTCCATGGCTTGCACCATGGCCTTGGCCATCTCCATGCAAAGGGCATCCTGGCTGCTCCTCTTGGGTCTGTCAACGGAGGCTCAGCAATCGATGCAGGACCTCCCCTTTGACGGCCAGGCCCTGTTTGCAGAGCAGATGGACAGTAAACTGCATGGCCTTAAGGACTCCCGCACTACCCTGAAAACTCTGGGGCTGTACGTTCCAGGTCCAGAATGTAAGTGGTTCAAACTGCAGCAATCTCAGGGCCAAGGGAGTCAGCCCCGCCAGGAGCCCCCCCATATGAAGAGTAGGGGCTACAAGCACCACCTGAGCCACCCACCTCCTCCCTCTGCCGAGTCCTGCTGTTTTCCAACCACCTTTCTTTTTTCCTCCCCGCATGGACAGCTATAACTTCAGACTGCTGTGTCCTCAATCCTGTGGTGGAGGGTAATACCCTACAGTTTACTTCTACCCCACCCCCTACCCCTCTTCCCCGTCCCTCTTCTCATGAGAGTTTCCTCGCACAGGAGGTAAAGGGGTTGGTGCAATTGGGTGCGGTGGAAGAAGTTCCCCTCAAGTACAGGAATAAGGGATTCTATTCCCAGTACTTCTTCATCCCAAAGGCCTAGGGTGGTCTGCGGTCCATCCTGGACCTGAGGGACCTCAACAAGTATCTAAAGAAGCTAAAGTACTGCATGGTCTCCTTGGCTTCTATCATCCCCTCCCTGGATCCGGGAGACTGGTATGCTGCCCTCGACTTGAAGGATGCATACTTACACATAGCGATCTTTCAAGGTCACAGATGCTTCCTCCAGTTTACGATGGGCCCCCAGAGTGTTTACCAAGTGCATGTCAGTGGTGGCTGCTTACCTCAGGTGTCAGGGTATTCAGATCTACCCATACCTTGACGACTGGCTAGTCAAGGGAAACTCCAGGTTTCAGGTCCAGGAGGATGTCATGGTGCTACAAGCCATGCGCTGCTCCCTGAGCCTACTGGTGAACGACAAAAAGTCTACGTTAGTTCCGGTGCAAAGGACAGAGTTCATCTGAGCGATGCTCAACCCAACCTGTACCAGAGTGTTCCTCCCGCTTGAAAGGTTCCAGACGTTGACGGACCTCATTGCGGAGGTCTCCGCATTCTTTGCCTGCGCCTGCTGGGTCACATGGCAGTGTGCACATACGTTGTCCGCCGTGCCAGGCTCTGGATGCGGCCCCTGCAGCAATGGCTGGCAATGGTCTATTCCCAGTCCAGAGATCACCTGGACAAGGTCATAACCATTCCCCTGATGGTACTTGCCTCACTGCAATGGTGGACCGATCGCACGACCATCCTAGCGGGGGTTCCATTCGACACCCCCCCCCCATCACTCCATCGAGTTGGTATCAGAGACTTCGTACTTTGGCTGTGGTGCATACCATGGCAACCTCCAGACCCAGGGTATGTGATCCCCCGAGGAGATGACGTTACACATAAATGTCAACGAACTCAGGGTTGTCCGCTTGGCATGCAGAGTCTTCCTACCTCACCTGTCGTGCAAGGTGGTGAGAGTCCTGACGGACAATACGGCCTCGATGTTCTACATCAACAGGCAAGGGGGCGCACGCTCGTCGACTCTCTGCCAAGAGGCACTCCGTCTTTGGGACTTCTGCATCAGCCACAAAATCCATCTGGAACATTGTCACCTCCCTGGCATCAAGAACACACTAGCAGATTACCTGAGCAGGGACTTCTCTCACCACGAGTGGTCACTCCACCCGGAGGTAGCCTGCATGATCTTCCAGAGGTGGGGAACTCCCCATGTGGACCTGTTCGCCACTAGGCTAAACAGGAAATGCCACCGGTTTTGTTCGGCAAGGACTTCCTCTCCGATGCCTTCCTCCTGTCGTGGTCAGGGAATCTGATGTATGTGTTCCCTCCAATTCCTTTCATCAGCAGGGTCCTGGCAAAGATCAAGAGAGACAAGGGACAGGTTATCATGATTGCCCCGGCATGGCCTCGCCAGCACTGGTTCGGCACGCTCATGAACCTGGCAGTGGCCCCTCCCTGGCCCCTGCCCAACCGACTGGACCTGCTGTCACAGGACCACGCTCGGCTCCTGCACCCCAACCTTGCATCCCTCCACCTCTCAGCGTGGATGCTACACGGCTGAACCCGGAGGAGCGGACCTGCTCAGATGAGGTCCAACAGGTCCTCCTGGGAAGCAGGAAGCCCTCAACTAGACTTACCTGGCCAAGTGGATGAGGTTTTCCCACTGGGCATCCGAGTGTGGCATCTCTCCCCCGGGCTCTTCCATACAGTCTCTCTTAGACTACCTGCTCCATTTGAGGAACCTGAGCCTGGCACACTCTCTTCCATTAGAGTGCATCTTGCGGCCATCTCCGCTTTTCACCCACCAATCCATGGCCAGATGGTGTTTTCTCATGACATGACGGTCAGATTCTTGAGAGGCTTCAAGAAATTCTTCCCACAGGTACGGACTCCTGTCCCGCAGTGGGATCTTAACTTGGTCCTCTCTAGGCTCACCAGCCCGCCCTTTGAGCCGCTGGGTTCCTGCTCTCTTCCCCACCTGTTATGGAAGGTCACGTTCCTAGTGGTGGTGACGTCGGCAAGACGGGTCTCTGAAATTAAAGCCTTCACCTCAGGATCTCTGTACATGGTCTTCTACAAAGATAAAGTTAATTTGCGGCCCCACCCGGCCTTCCTGCCAAAAATGGTCTCCACCTTCCCTATGAACCAGGACATCTTCCTCCCAGTGTTCTGTTCCAGACCACACAAGACCAGTGAGGAGAGGCGTCTTCACACCTTGGACGTCCAGAGGGCCTTGGCTTTCTACTTAGAACATACCAAGCCTTTCCAAAAATTGACTCAACTCTTCATCGCTATAGCAGATAGGATGAAGGGTCACCCAGTGTCCTCGCAGAGGATTTCCAATTGGATCACTTCGTGCATAATGACCTGTTATGATCTGGTGGGGATTCTGCTGCCGCCAATTGTCAGAGCCCACTCGACGAGAGCGTAGGTGTCTTCGGCGGCCTTCCTGGTGCACATCCCTATCCAGGACATCTGTAGAGCCGCAACGTGGTCCTCTGTTCACATGTTTACCTCTCATTATGCCATCACTCAGCAGGCCAGAGATGACGCTGGGTTCGGCAGAGCTGTGTTGTAATCTACACATCCGGGAACTCCTACCCACCTCTAGGGGTACTGCTTTGGAGTCACCTAATATGGAATGGACATGAGCAAGCGCTAGAAGAAAAGACAGTTACTTGTTTTGTAACTGGTGTTCTTCAAGGGTGGGGAGAGCCGGCGGTGCCCCTTATACCACGCCATGCAGGCGCCACTAGATACTGCTAAGGGAAAAACTTCCAGCATCTGTGCATGTGGCAAGCACACACGCCTAATATGGAATGGACACGAGCAACACATCTCAAAGAACACCAGTTACGGAAAAGGTACAGTAACTCCTCACTTAAAGTCGTCCCGGTTAATGTTGTTTCGTTGTTACGTTGCTGATCAATTAGGGAACATGCTCGTTTAAAGTTGTGCAATGCTCCCTTCTAATGTTGTTTGGCAGCCGCCTGCTTTGTCCACTGCTTGTAGGAAGAGCAGCCCGTTGCAGCTAGCTGGTGGGGGCTTGGAACTAGGGTGGACCGGCAGCCCCCCTATCAGCTCCCCCTATCAGCTCCCTGCTCCCCTAAGTTCCCTGTGCAGCAGCTGCCCAGCAGGCTAGCAATTGCAGCTGTCCCTCCCCCAACTGCCATGTACTGCTCCTGCCCTCTGCCTTGGAGCTGCTCCCCGAGACTCCTGCTTGCTGTGTGGGGGGGGANGGTCACCCAGTGTCCTCGCAGAGGATTTCCAATTGGATCACTTCGTGCATAATGACCTGTTATGATCTGGTGGGGATTCTGCTGCCGCCAATTGTCAGAGCCCACTCGACGAGAGCGTAGGTGTCTTCGGCGGCCTTCCTGGTGCACATCCCTATCCAGGACATCTGTAGAGCCGCAACGTGGTCCTCTGTTCACATGTTTACCTCTCATTATGCCATCACTCAGCAGGCCAGAGATGACGCTGGGTTCGGCAGAGCTGTGTTGTAATCTACACATCCGGGAACTCCTACCCACCTCTAGGGGTACTGCTTTGGAGTCACCTAATATGGAATGGACATGAGCAAGCGCTAGAAGAAAAGACAGTTACTTGTTTTGTAACTGGTGTTCTTCAAGGGTGGGGAGAGCCGGCGGTGCCCCTTATACCACGCCATGCAGGCGCCACTAGATACTGCTAAGGGAAAAACTTCCAGCATCTGTGCATGTGGCAAGCACACACGCCTAATATGGAATGGACACGAGCAACACATCTCAAAGAACACCAGTTACGGAAAAGGTACAGTAACTCCTCACTTAAAGTCGTCCCGGTTAATGTTGTTTCGTTGTTACGTTGCTGATCAATTAGGGAACATGCTCGTTTAAAGTTGTGCAATGCTCCCTTCTAATGTTGTTTGGCAGCCGCCTGCTTTGTCCACTGCTTGTAGGAAGAGCAGCCCGTTGCAGCTAGCTGGTGGGGGCTTGGAACTAGGGTGGACCGGCAGCCCCCCTATCAGCTCCCCCTATCAGCTCCCTGCTCCCATAAGTTCCCTGTGCAGCAGCTGCCCAGCAGGCTAGCAATTGCAGCTGTCCCTCCCCCAACTGCCATGTGTTGCTCCTGCTCTCTGCCTTGGAGCTGCTCCCCGAGACTCCTGCTTGCTGTGTGGGGGGGGGGAGGGGAGGAAAAGGGGGGCTAATGTCAGGGTGTCCCCCTTCCCCCTGCTCCTGCACCCCGCTTACCCCATCTTCCATAGAGCAGTGAGGACACACAACAGGGCTCAGGATGGAGGGAGCTTGCTGGCAGCAGCTGCGTCTCAGCAAGCTGATCTAATTAACAAGGCAGTGTACTTAAAGTGGAAATGTGCATCTCTCTCTCTCACACACACGGTGTGTGTCTCTATCTCTGTCTGCGATGCTGTCTCCCCTCCCTCCATTCCTGCTGCCTTGTAGAGTGTGAGAGTTAACCCTTGAGGGCTCAGCCAATTGCTAGTTCATCATTTAGCAGTAAAGCATTCCCTGGAAAATATCCCACCCTCTGACTCCTCCACCTCAACCAAGCTTCACAATCATCATCACTGTGTACCAGTATTAAATTGTTTGTTTAAAACTTATACTGTGTGTGTGTGTGTGTGTGTGTGTGTGTGTGTGTATATATATATATATATATATATAGAGAGAGAGAGAGTCTTTTGTCTGGTGAAAAAAAATCCCTGGAACCTAACCCCCTCATTTACATTAATTCTTATGGGGAAATTGGATTCACTTAACATTGTTTCACATAAAGTCGCATTTTTCAGGAACATAACTACAACATTAAGTGAGGAGTTACTGTAACTGTCTTTTGTAAGGGCTACTCATGTAAGACTTTTTGGGATATGTTGAAAGGCTAACGGCATTATATTTTCAATGGAGCTGAGAGCACTTACATCCCCAGGGGATGCTGAGAACCTCATAGGATAGCACTCTACCATTGGGAAAGTGAGGATTTCAAAGTGATATGACAGATTTTGAAAAAACAAATACTCTTTGTATTAAAAAAAATAAAGACCATTATGAGAATTGTTTGTAAAATTTACAATGAAAGCTGATCTCTATTAACTGCAATTTATAACTGTACAGAGTGGAATATAAATTAATATAACCGAGATTCTACTATTTATTACAATAATATATATTTTTTCATTTTATTCTCCTTCACACAAAGGGAAAAGCAAGAAAGGAAAGAAAAGGAAGGAGAGCTCTAGAGGAGATAAATACAGCCTACTGTGATATTATATTTTGTTGCTTGTATTTAGAGTTAAATATGTCTAGACCATAAATATCCACGCGTTTATTATGAAGCCTTAATTTAAGGCTACCTATATCATTGCTGTAATCCACTCATCTTCTGTGGTATTGACTCATAATTTCCAGTGTTGTGTTTGGGTTGATGCTATACTGATTGAGAAACTACTGAGTTACTTTTTAGATCATTCAGTAGGCATAGAAATTTTTGAAATGATTGATAAAATTGATACATGAGTTAGTGTTTAATGTATTCAATCTTTCAATGGGTAGCAAAGCTTTCACATGGAGTAATGATGATCTTGACTCATTTTTTGTATAATGTAATTCTTGTGTACATAAAGTGAACTCCAGCCTAATTAATGAATGGTGCAGTGTTGCTTTATTTATTATATAACCTTTTTATTATCAGATCAAATGGATTTGCAGTTAATGATTTGGCACCAGTCTTTGTGACTCAAACCATAGCATCATGACCTGAAATTTGAAACATCCCAAATTAGTGGATTCTTTCAAAAAGATAGTCATAGATTTTGCTATACTAAAAAAGAGCAAGGATCTAATCCTGTAGTCCTTATTGAGGCAAAATTTCTGTTGCCTTCAAGAATACTGACTTCAGTGGGAGTTTTGTCTGAATAAGATCTACAGAATCGACCTATAATTCCAGTATCCTGACTGCAACCATGCTTCCAGTGTAGCGCTGTATGTGAGGGTGCAGGGAATTGCTTCCTGAACTTGGTGTAACCAGGAACTGAAACAGGATCTTTGATTTCCTGTCTTAGTTTCATAACTATAAATTGCATCGTTAATAGTTATAAAATATTTCAATATCTTTTTTTTACAGTCTAGTCATAGCAACTGACTCCATTAATTACCTCCTCTGGAAATGAAGCCACATGGGGATTAATTTCATTGGGTGTCCTCTTGCTCTCTAGTTATGGAACATGATAAGAAGTAGGGACTAATCTGTTTTATAGCCTTCATAATTCTTGATACCTCAATTAAGTCCCATTCTTTTTACCAGGTTACATAATCCTTGTGTTTGCAATCTCTTGTAATATGTCATATAGGAAAATACCACTCTCTCTCTTAACTACCTACATTCCCCTTTTCTGACTGCTTCAGTCTCAGAAAAGTTGACCAGACTTTCAAAGTGAAAAACAGAGACACCTGTCATATGTAGGAGGGAATGGGCTGTGTGATCATTTAGGTGAGAGTCAGGGATCAATACAATGGTGGCTTTTGGTATCTGGGGGAGAAGGGGAGAGAAAATAGGGTAACTCCCTCCATGTTCAGCCAAGCAACAGCTCCTCCAAATTCATTCCTGGCCACACACTCACCTTAAAAAATTAAAACTGTAACACGGCACAGTAAAAGATGGTGATAATAGCACTTATCCTTCTGCACCCCTTTATTGTTTTCTCTCAATTCAGACACTTTGTGGCCTGTGCTTTTATTTTGTTAAATTTCCTCTCCTCCAGGTCCTGCTTGAATTCTTCCTCTTCTGCTTTTTAATCATTATCCTCCCTCCCTCCTTGTTTTTCCTCTTCTTCTAGTCTTTATGCTTTTGTTTGCTCTTTCTTTGCCCATTCCTCCTACCTAATACCACACTCATTCACTCTGAGTCCTCTGCCTTCCTCTCCCCAGACTCAGAAATGTCTCTCCCATTCCACATCCATCACTCAACCTCTGAGGAGGGAAAACATGGATGTTGAATTGGTCAGGTGCTACAGCAGTCTGGATATGGAAGCAGGGCAGCTTAGCTATTGTGATACCTGGATCTTAGCTCTGGGACCTGGGGAGGACAGCTTCCCCTGCCCCGCCGCCCCCCACGGAGTAAGTGAGCAGGGAGGAGCTTGAGCATAGCAGATTGATGGCTCCACATCATGCCCTTCACATGCACACTCCCCCCTCGCTCCCCCCTCCCCCATTAGGTACAGTTGGACCTGATTCCAGTGTTGCCAGCTCCTGTGATTATGTGAGAATCCAGCTTTCATTTAAAAAAAAAAAGTTTTTAGCCTCTCTGGTTGAAGAGAAAATCTTGAACGTGTGAACCCTAACAGCTCACAAACCAGAAGGCAAATAGCCAAAAGCAAAATCTGTACTTTAAGAAACAAAACACAAAATCCTCACCATTTTTAAATCAGTATCCTGACTGTTTGCAGCCCAACTCCTGATTTTTGTAATGTTTGGGGATTGTAGTGCTATCATGCAGTTTTTCCAGAATAAACTTTATATCTAAATGGTGACACGTTTAAAAAACAAAACAAAAATCTCTACAGAGTACAGGAAGATTGCAAAAGTCAAGAAAGGATTAATCAAATTCTCATGAAAGGAATATTTCTTTAAATTCATCCTGTTCATTTAAATGGCATGTTAGTCTCTGTAAGGCCCTGGTCCAGCACTTGGATCTGCATGGGTCAGATTGTGTCTATCCATGTGGCCCCATTTGCAGAATCAGGACCTACATTTGTTAGTACATCCAGACCTTTTTATTAGTACTATATGAAGATTAGGTTACAGTCAAATTAATTTCTGGTAAAAGCCCCTTAAAATCAGTGGAGTTACCCAAGAAATGTGTAACATTTAATGTTTAGTCTTTTGCAGTCCTATGATTTCTATGAAGAATCTAATCCTCCACGGAAATATTTCTATTTGTTTTGCTGCTAGGTCTCTCAAGTTAAAGACATTCTACAGCCCAAAGTTGCCACTCCCCCAAAAAATATTAAAACAAAAATAAAAAGTATTATCTCTTATCTATGTGCCTACTTGCGACTATCATCATCATAGTATCTGAGCAGCTGTGTGAATGTGTTCTCTTTTGAAAAATGATTTTAAAAGTTGGATAGAAAAATATAGAAAAAGACTTAAAACTATCCTCCTCCTATTTTCCCAGTTTAAATTACTGTTCAGCCACTTTGTCCGTATTAAAGCTCTCAAGTGCCAATGCTGACAGAAGAAGCCATACCTTAAATGACCCTGCAGAGTGAAAATCTTATTATCTGCAGGGACAGCTCTTGCAAGTCATAAAGCACAATAGGAGAAAAGTAAACCAACTCAGTGTAATAAAACATGAAAATCAATGTTCGAGATAGTTTCCTCAAGGCAAATACTTTCATCTTTTGAGGACGTTTGACCAAACGTAACATCATTCATTGACTGCTTCTGATATCTGCATGGGGGAAAAAAAAGAGACAGAGAGAGCGAGAAGAAGAGAATATTTGTCAGGTCTAAACAATCTTTTGGGGGGAGAAAGAAACCGACTGAGACCAGTTTAATCCTAATGCAGTCATGCTGTCACTTAGCAATATGCAGGCAGTCAGAGCAATAGTGCACGTACTTTCCCTCCCTTTGTCTCCCCCCCACCCCTCCCAAACTGCCTTCATTCAGTTGGAAAGGGATCAGGTGTTTTTGCAGAGAGAACCGGGGCCTCACCATTTAGTCACTCAATTTAATTTGCAGGTGAGTTGTTAGGGTGTGTGTGTGTGTGTGTGTGTGTGTGTGTGTGTGTGTGTGTGTGTGTGTGTGTGTGTGTGTGTGTGTGTGTGNAGGTGAGTTGTTAGGGGTGTGTGTGTGTGTGTGTGTGTGTGTGTGTGTGTGTGTGTGTGTGTAAAACTTGGTGAACCTTTTTTTTTTTAAGCATAAAATAAATGTGAAGCCAGGTGGTGTGTTTTTAAAATCTCTGTCTGACACAGACTGCTTAACAAGAAATGACTTTTTAATTATAAAGTACATGCTGCACAAGTTGGAAAGGAGTGTTGTGTGGTGTTTAAAGCAGGGTACTGAGGCAGGATTTCTACATTCCATTTGCAAATCTGCCACTACTTAACCTTTCGGTAACTTGGTTTCCCAATCTGTTAAAATGTCTATAATCATATTTAGGTAAATTAGAAGGACTCGAGATGTGGATTCAATTCCTGGCTGTTCCACAAACTTCCTATGGGACCTTGCACAAGTCACTTAATTCTTTGTGCCTCAGCAATAATTCTTGCTTTCACCCACCCTTCTTCTGTCTTGTTTATTTAGATTGCACACTCCTTAAAAAGTGTATTTTTATTTATGTTGCAAAGGATCACCTAGCCCTGTGCTCTAGTTGCTTTGGCATAACTTAAACATATAACAAAATTAATACTCAAATACAACTAAAACACAGCAGTATAATTCAGTATATCCCACTATCAGCAAACTAACAAATAAAAAAGCTCAGATTGCTCTCCCTTGCAACAATTCTTTACTTTTACATTTCCTTTGCTAAGCCTGCAAAATGTTGTCTGTTGTAACTCCTTGCTTTTAAACACAACTTCTGAAAAAATCACAAATATGAGCTGAAATTTCCCAGCTTTGGTCTGTGGAAGGACCAAAATCCCTTCTGCTGTTTTTGTGCATAAGGGTGAGAAAAAGCCAACCCATTTTTCTTACTTAGAGGCATTCTGATTGTACTTTTTACTAGGCCTCTAGAATAAAGAGTTGCATTTTGAAATGAAATGGTATGGACTATGCACTTAAGGCAGTTAGAGTTAGTCTCTGATTTGCAAACACAAAAATGCTTTAAATTTTACCCACACAAGTAGTAGTTCGTTGAGAGTCAAGACAACATCGTGTGTGCAGGGCTGGCGCAACCCATTAGGCGACCTAGGCGGTCGCCTAGGGCACTAACATTTGGGGGGCGGTGACCGCGGCAGCCGGATCTTCGGCCGCCCTGGTCGTCGTCGGTATTTCGGGGGCGGGACCTTCTGCCGCCTCTGTCGGGGTCGGAATTTCGGGGGCGGGACCTTCCGCTGCCTAGGGCAGCAAAAAAGCTGGTGGCGCTCCTGCATGTGTGAGTGTCTGTTTGCAAGATTCAGGCCACAACTTTGTAGATTTCACCATGCCTAGAAGCTTGGGAGTGGACCACACCCACCCTGACTGAATTGGCCTTGTCAGCACTGGTTCTCCACTTGTAAGGTAACTCCCTTCTCTTCATGTGCCAGTATATTTATGCCTGCATCTGTAATTTTCACTCCATGCATCTGAAGAAGTGTTGTTGTTTTTTACCCACGAAAGCTTATGCCTAAATAAATCTGTTAGTCTTTAAGGTGCCTTGTTGTTTTTGTGGATACAGACTAACACGGCTACCCCTCTGATCTTTTGTGACACTTCCTGATTTTCACTAATAAGGCATTTACTTCCATTGTAATCACACAGACTACTCTGTGTCCTTCCTCCTGCTGGAGCAGAAGCAGATATGGCTAATGAATCAAGGAGCTGTGACTGGCTCCCTGATGGCCCACTGCTTTTATGCCCTCCACTGAGCAGATTTTGGCTCAGGAGAGAATATGGCCCAAAATTTAGACATTGCTTTCACATATTGAAGAGTGACTTCCTGCTTCTTTGGGAATTAATGATTTGGGAATATTTATAGTGTTTGCAGCCAGGGAGACAGGAGCAATCGTTCAAATATGCTTAGCTCACTGCTTTGCCAGCATACAGCTCGGTACAATGTATACAATGTTTGTCACACTTTCTGGGTAAGAAATGCCTGTCTTAAGCCATATTAAAGTCCCTGTTAAATGTGAGAAAAAGGTTTAACTATAGTAATAACTGTATAGGTTGATTTACTTGCTCAAACAGCAGTATCTAACTGAACTAGTGGACAAAACAGAACTTTCTTCTTCGGGTAGTGTCCCTATGGGTGCTCCATTGTAGGTGACTTCACGGCAGTATCCCTCATGGAGGGCTGGGGCTTTGGATTGGAGTCCGTTATTGACAGTAGGACTGTGGAGCTGAAGATGGTATCAGAGGCTGAGTCCCGAATAATCGCATAGTGTTCCGCGAAAGTGTGGGCAGAGGCCCAGGTTGCTGCCCTGCAGATTTCTGAGATGGGGACATCTTTAACAAACGCAACTGAAGTAAGTAAGTAAACTGGACTGTTACTCTCTCTGTCTCAGGCCGAGGGTGGTTGAGAAGGAACTGAGGGCGGTTTGCCCACGCAACGCTAGATAGCCTCAAGGCAGACCACAAGGGCGGGAGGGCGCATGTGCAGGCCGAATGGATTCTGCTACCTAAATTTTCCAATTAGAGGTGCAGGGGGACAGACACACCTATAGTGGAGCACCCATAGGGACAGTAGTCAAAGAACCATTGTTACTGCACAAGGTGAGTAACTTCCTCATACACAAGGATAAGGTAGTGAAAGAATCCAAGACTGACACAGAACTGAGTACCAGGACCCCGCCTTGTAAAGCTTAAAGAAAAAGGTAGATTTTACCCTGGAGCCCAGCCATTATCTCACAAACCTAGTGAGAGAAACTGGACACTCCAAGCGTCAGTGAACCAAGAGCTGATAATGTCCATGTAGTCAGGTGACAATCAAGGTCAGAAAGAAGTCGCTAGACAGTACCAATTGTAATACCAAACCCATATTCTGAATATGTGGTCACCACTGAGGCGGGTAGGGGGCAATGTGGCCAGCAACATAGCTGCTACTAGCACATCAGGTCGTTTGTGCTGCACCAGGTAAAGACACAGTGCAGTTTACTCCCTCCCCAGAACAGTGGGGAAACTGGGAGATTGTGATCTCCAAGGCCTGGAGGCACAAAGGGAGTTAGGTGTTGTGACGCTGAGCATCACAGCACCTAGAAAATCACTGGAATACACAAAGCCAGAGGTGGGCCCCAGGCTCCCTATCCAAGCTTGAGGAGAGATGTGTGCCATAGAATATAATTCACCAAAGCCAGTGTTGCTGGGGAGTTGCCTACGTTAACCAACAGGAGATGCTGACTAGAGTAGGGTGTGTTAAGCCCCACTCCAGCCACGGAGATAGCTCCGTCAGGCTGGGCTGCAGGGAGGTGACAGTGCTGCTAATGATTTACAGCCAGGGACCTTCTTTGGAGTTAAGTGCCTACGCTGTTTTTGCAAGAAGTGGAGGTGGAGGGCAAGGGAGGAAGACCTCGTTCATAACCTTTAGCTCAGTGGTCAGGGTACTCACTTGGCATACGAGTTCAAGTCCTCACTCCATCTGAGGGGAAGGAGATCTACCACCTCTCGGGTGAGGGCCTAACTACTGGGCTATGGGATACTCTGATGGTGGGGCTCCCTCGGTCTCTCCTGTTGAAGCTGTTCCACTGTGGATAAATAGAGTCACTGGAGCAGGAGTTCTGGACCATCGGACTCTGCCATCCTGGGTGAGTGCTCTAATCACCAGGCTACACAGTTGTTCTCATGGTTGTCATCTCTCTCAGGCCCAATGTGTCTTTCATTATTTACCCACAGTGGGACAGCTTTAATAGGAAAGGTTTATGGAGCCCACGGCAGTCGCCTGAAAAGTGGCAGATCCCTGTTTAAATCCCTTCTACAACTCAGATGGAGGAGGAACTTGAGCTAGGGGTCTCCCACATCCCCAGACAAGCATCTTGACCACTGAGTGAGGTCCTTCCCCTGACTATTCTTTGTGAACTTGTGTGAGAGGCCTTATCTGGTAGGTGTGTTCAGAGGACGCCTACTGGATTGGGCCCCACACACAGCTTAGGCAGCGGAACAACTGTCTTCCCTGCTTTGTGTATCACTCTGAGGCTTAGGCAGGAGATAGGTGTCCAGGCACCTATAGGGAAGCAGCAGTGTGCATGCGCAAAGGCAGAAACATAGGCACTGAGGGAACTTTTACTGAAAAAAAATGTAGTGAGTGACTTTAGGCACCTACAGAGTTCAGTAGGAATTTTGTGGATAACAGTGGTGCCTAAAAGTGGGACTTAAGTCAGGGTTTTAGGTGCCTAAGTACATTTGTGAATCTAGGCCCAAGTGACAATCTCCTTCCTAGGCTATTCCACAGGCAGTAGTACAATGTTCTCTCCCTTGATCAGGGCAGATCTGAATTGAAGCCACGGTCTATCCCTGTACCTCTGTAGAATGAGAATTGCAGGCTCAGGAAGCAATGCTTATCCACCTAGCTAGAGCAATATAGAGCCCTAGTGAAGCTGACTGTATGTCAGTTCTCACAACCATGCATGGAGTCTCTGGAACATAGATGCAGAAAAACTGTGCATAAATGCTTAACATATCCATTCACTCAGCAACTCTACTTCCACCAAAAGCTGCAAAAATAGCTTGGAAAACATATTTTCTGAAGACATTATTTTAAAGTATGTTTTAATTACCGTGGCTTTTTTAGAAAATCTTTCAACTTTTAAACGAGTTGTTGCACAGAGACAAGCCTAGGAGGTGGTCAAAGGACTAAGTGGTTGCATTTAATACCAGGAAACAAATATTAAGACAGCAATGCTGTCTGTTTTGCTATAATTGTCAAAACCCACTTCATCTAGCCTGTATTGCACTACATCAGTGGTGGGCAACCTGTGGCCCTCGGGCTGTATGCGGCCCATCAGGGTAATCCGCTGGCGGGTCGCCAGACAGTTTGTTTACATTTGCACAGCCACCCGCAGCTCCCAGTGGCCACGGTTCACCATTCCTGGCCAATGGGAGCTGCGGGAAGCAGCACGGGCCGTAGGGATGTGCTGGCTGCCGCTTCCCACAGCTCCTATTGGCCGGGAATGACGAACCGCGGCCACTGGGAAATGTGTGCAGCCATGCAAATTTAAACAAACTGTCTGGCGGCCCGCGGACTACAGGTTGCCCACCACTGCAGACATGGTGTGGGGGATAGAGGCTGTGATTTTTCCCATTTTGATGCGAAGCAAGCAAGGACTAATTGGCACTGCCTTTAACAGAACTTTAATAAGTAATGAAAGCAATTGTGCATAAATAGAAAAAGGTATGCTGGCCATAATTTCTGTGGAAACGGCAGCAAACCATTCTAGTGACACATTATATATTGATTTGTGTGAAAAAGAAACAACACTTTTTTGTTATTCAGACTGGACAGAAATAATTGCAATGTCAAAAAAAAAAAAACACCCTGCACAAAGACTATAGAAACACTAAATATTTTATTATTATTTATTTATCCTTGTGGATTACCTGAGAAGTGATATCCAATAATGGACCACAATATGATGCAAGAGGATCCAGCAGTTTCTTGGGGAAGTGGATAGGACCAACCCCTGTCCATTCCTTTCCTTACCATGTAAACATTTGAAAGAAACTCCAGTAAGGGAACGTCCCTAAGCTTTCCTCCCCTGTAGCCCGCTCCTGCAGGTTTTTCACAGAAGGGGAGTGATTTGGCCCTATAATTATAGTAAAGGGATATGTTCTGCTCATAACACTCATATTCAGAATTCTCACCTATATTAAAGTGGTGGGAATGTAATATTTTAGGCACCTAATACAACATTGCTACTAAGTGAGAGTGCAAAATTTCAAAATCATTAGTATAATGTTATGGTTTTCAATAATAACCATTATCTGCATTTCTCACTATATCGTTACAAAGCAAAGGGAGAGAGGTGTTAAACTATGTTCTCAGAATTGCCAGACTTGTTCTGAGGCGTGGGAAATGCTTTTGACTTATTTGATTTTCCTTCAAATATTGCTATCCATCCATTGTAGTCCCTGCACAATTTTTTTTTAAAAAGGAAACCTGCATTTGCACTTAGATAAGACTTGACTATACGTATGGAAATATGGTTGGTATTTAACTTCAGTATGGCTGAGTAAGTGCCGATAAGAAAACAAGAAAAAGAATCCATTCAAATATTATGAGTTCAAAATCCAATGAGTGAGACCTAGAGCATATTGGGATGGGTAAGAAATTGGCTTGAAATGGAAACAAATGGGGGCTTCGTTTTTTGTTTTTTTTTTATAGCTGGGACTTTGCGGTTGTCTGCTGTACTTGGCAACAGCTTATAGCCTTCTGAGTAGAGCTGGGCCAACTATTCATAACAAACAGTGTCTGCACTGCACTATTTGCATTCTTTTGAATCTTATGACTGAACAAGCTTCAGCCTGTGAGTTGCTTGCAAAATGTTTGTTGTGATTATTCCTTCCTATATTTCATCTGCACAATTCTATATTTGAGCGGCAGTTTATGGGTTTTAATATTAGAATGTAGGTTAGTGCCCTAGGACACGTGGTACTTTTTTTTTTTCTCCACACTTTGATCAGATGACTGAAACTTTATAACTGACTGCTGGTTCCTTGTTAAATGAATTTCATTTTGTCATGAAGCAACTTTTTCTTCGTGATTAAGTGAACCCTGGCTACAGCCTGAAATTTGCTTTCCATGAACATGTATATGTTTAAAGAAAAGGTTTCTGTAACTTGTTCACGTAATACAAAAAAGGGGTTGTAACTGTTCAGTACTAAATTGTATTTAGAATTGTAAATAGTTACAATGGCCAAAACATTCAAAATTAGAAACCTCAAGTTAATCTCATAAAGCCATAGTTCAGCACCTAAATAAGAAGCTTGTTGAGTACCTAGCAGATAGTAGGTGGTCCTCACTTTAAAAAATGAGGCCAAATGTTTAGATGCTTATATATTAAAGCTGGTTGGGAAATTAAATTTTTTATTTCTTTTCATTGATATTTTGGAGAGGTTTCTTGAAAAACTGAAAACCAAAATATGTTCAATTTTTAGTTTAAATCTGAAAAAAAATGGCTTTCAGTTGCTAAAAAAACAAAAACAAAAAACCCCCAACAGTGTTGGATTTTATTTCAATGAAAGCCCTGATGAAAATAGAAATATATTTAATCTCCCTGTACTATATGCCTTAAATGAAAGAGAAAAAAGTAAACATTTTAAATGCATTCCTCAAAGCTCTCCTCCTCCCCACAAAAATCTTCTTTTGGTTTTAGTAGTAATAAGATGTAGGACTTGATGGCGCTTGAAGATAATCCTTTGTTCTTATCGTACATCTTTCATCTAAAACTTTCCAGGATTATATACAATGCTGAGACTTACATTTTTAAAACTGTGCTCATGATCTGTGTGCACCCTGGTCAAATACACATGCACACAAAAGTGAGCGTATGTGCAAATCCTTGACTTATATGTGCAGGTCATGCATTGTGCATGTGCACTTCCTAAAAATATGGCACATAAAGGCTGTGTTGCCTATAGTCACCTATAGGGACGTTGAAATATCCACGATGGCTAAGTCCCCTATTAGGCCACATTACTACTATTTACTTTCCTCTCGAATCTGAAAAGGAAGAAGAAAGAGTGGTCAGCACAAAAGCATGAGATCTGCTTAATAAATGGCATAATCCAATTGAAAAATAAAATAGCAAGAATAAGGGAAGGCTTTATACAAGCTGGGAATAAATGTTAAATCTATAGATCATCTATTTGGCTGGACTTTACTGTACTGGTACCAGGGAGTGCTGTTTGGGAAGCAGTTATGAACTAAAGGAACATTGTCAGCGCTCTGCTCCTGTGTGTGATGACGCTTCAGCACAAGGAGGTAGCAGATGTAGTAATTAAGTGTTCTCAAGAGGCTGTAAAATGAGTTGATTAGGTGAATTACTTGACCTAACAAAGCCACATCAGGATCAAGAGGCAATCGTGCATCGGGAAATATTAGAATTGACGGCATCTTGAAATTCTCTTCTATGCTGTCTGTCGTGTGCTGTAAATAAAGGAGGTGCTCTAATGTTAACATATCCCATGGAAGGAAAAAGAAAAATATTTGACACTCTAGTTTAAAACTCTGATAAAACCTTGTTCATTCGCTTTTTGATCACTTACATCCTCTCTAATTCTCACACGCACAAAAACGCAGTCTTGTCTCACTTTTCAGCAAAGATTTAATGGTATTGTGCTATAGTGTTAACGTTAAGGCCATGTCTCTATTATGGGGAGTATACCAGCGTCGCTACAGCATATCCCCATAGTGTAGATGCATCCTTCACAGATCGAAGGAATTTATCCATCGATGTAAGAACACCATCTGCACTAGTGACAGTAGTGAACTTGATGAAAGCATTCTTCTGTCAACCTAGTTGCATACACAGTAAGTTGGCATGCCGACATCTCTCAGGGTTGTGGATTATTCGCATCCCAGAGCAACATAGCTATGTCAACCGAAATTTAAGTGTAGACCAGGCCTAAAACTCATTTAAGTAAGACTCTTATTACCAATGTTCTGTGTAGCCTGTTGCTCTTTCATGGATGCATGAGTTATAATGGAAAATGTATTGTCTATAGTAAAAATTATAATAATGTTCGTCCATACATCTCAAAGTATTTTACAAAAGTGAGTAAATGTTATTGTTCCAGTATTACAGACAGGGTAATTGAGGCACAGAAAGGATAAGTTATTTGCCCCCATGTCACTCAACAAGTCAATGAAAAGAACTGGGAATACCACTCAGTTTCTCTGATTACTAGTTTTTGCTCTTTCAGTTGGCCACAGATGCCTAAGGATCCACAAGAACTGGACCAGCATTTTCTGCAGATCTTGGCCTTCTACTAGAACTGCTGACAGCAACCCCTCACTATTCCACTCTGCATTCCCCACCTCCCACCGGACAATGTGACAGCTCACGAACAGCTGTGCCACTGTGGGAGTGACTCAAGTAACTGATATTTGCAATTAAGGCCTCATCCAGAGAATGCCAAGCATCTGCAACTCCCATTGAAATCAGTCTTCAATCCTATATGAGATCACGACCTTGACTTTCTCATTCAGAGAGCAAAATCTCATTTGATTAGGGGCTCTCGTTAAAAACTGTTCCACAGTGATTTACATCCCTCATTTACTTTTAGTCTATTCCAGCTGTGTACTTTAGGATCCTTCCCTATTAGAGCCATTACATAGGAGGCCCTCTGAGTAATCAAGAAACCATTTTAGCATTTGTGATTTCTCAGTTTGTGTCGTGCACCAGGTTATAGTCCAGTGGGAAGGGCTGGTAGTCAAAACCTCAAAAGTTTTTTCAATCAAAAACAGAAAATGTTTTTCAGGAAAGAATTTACTGAGGACCTTGTTATTCCAGCTAGTGGGTAACCTGGTTATGAACGTCATCAGTTATTTACAGTAGAACCTCAGAGTTACAAACAGCTTGGGAATGGAGGTTGTTCATAACTCTGAAATGTTCATAACTCTGAACAAAACGTTATGGTTGTTCTTTCAAAAGTTTACAACTGAACATTGACTAAATACAGCTTTGAAACTGTACTTGCAGAAGAAAAATGCTGCTTTCCCTTTTTTAGTAGTTTACATTTAACACAGTACTGTACTGTATTTGTTTTTTGGTTCTTTTTTTTTGGAGGGGGTCTCTGCTGCTGCCTGGTTGCGTGCTTCCGGTTCCAAATGAGGACCACAAAAGCTTCTTTGCAATTTCTTGTCACATTAAATAAACAAAAAATAATTGTTTCTTTTTAAGCAAATAGAAGATGGTAATTACCTAGAAAATACCACCTTTTCGTTACTCCCCTCTAGTGTAATACGTGGCGTATATTCTGAGTATTATTATTATGAATGTATCTGAATTACTGTAGCAGGTAGGGGCCCTAGCCATGGACCAGGACACTGTTGTGCTAGGCACTGTACAAACACAGAACAAAAAGACTGTACCTTCCCCAAAGAGCTTACAATCTTATGAGCAAGGATTTAAACTAAGACTTTTGGACATCACTAGTGATTTTCTTTCAGATGCTTCAATTTCTGGGCGCCCAACCCAAGACACCTTTTAAAAGTATTGAATTTTCAAAGTTCCCTCAGCACTTTCTGAAAATTAGGCCCCTTTAAAGTGTCTCAAGTTGGGGACCCAAAAATTCAGACACCTAAAGTCACTAATCATTTTTAAGACTCATGGCCTAATCTTGGCCTCTTGCTTGAGTCCATCTCGTTGGCAAAAGCCATTTCGTTATTGGCTTTAATTCTGAAAACCTTACTAACCTTTCCTAGGTCATATGTCAGATAGTGTAAGTATATTGGGACTACAAAATGGCATACATCCAAGAAACCAACGGTGAAAGAAATATATGGCATTTGCAGTCAGGAAAAAAAAAAAAAGTTAGAGGGCCTTGGGAGGGGAGGGAGAGAATCTTCTATCAGGAGACAATCTACCCTACTTTCTTTTCTCACATTCTTAATTCTGTGACTGTTACTTGCTTTATCGCTTTTCCTGATTCCCTGCAGGCCAATGCTGACAGCTAAGCCTCTGTTTTATCTTGAACTGTTCAAACTTTGTCAGAAAATGACTTACCCTGCTGCGTTTGAAAGTGGCTGCATGATTGCAACGACCCACCTACTGGTTGCTCAGGGTCCAGATGATCACCAGAGTTTGAGTGAAATCGTAATGACAGCCCCGGAACAGCTGGCAGATTGTTAAAATATATTTTCTTTTACTGCTTCCAATAGAAGGCCAAGAAATTGAATTAATTTTTTTATTCCATCTAAAAACAATTATCCAGCTCCAATCTCACTGTAATATCAATATCCAAAGAAGAATATTAGGTTTTGACACCATTTGATAACACAGTCATGTTGCTAGAACCGCTTCTGAGCAAAGTCATGCAATTTGCATTGTCCATAGTTGTTCTGATTGGTCAGTCTGTGGTCTTTGATAGCTGCCTCCAGCCTTGACTGCTAGATATCCATGCGATTTTTTCAGCCATTGGACCAGCACAAATCAGCTTTGCAACACACTGGTATTGCAATAGTCACAACCATTAGATCATGCAGAGTGCATGATAAAATGTAGATATTCGGTGATAGTGGCACCATTCATGCCTCTAAAAATCAGGCTCCATTGAAGTTTCTCTTGTACATTTTCAATGGCTTTTATTTGTGCTGAAATTTGATAACACCATGAACAGCTTTCTATTACAATACAAGATAAATGGAGACAAGAACCGGAGACATCTCTCTATGCCCTCAATATCTTTAAATAATAACATTCACATTGTGTTTACATCTTCAAAGTGCTGTACAAGCAGTAACTCATCCCCATGATCACCTCTGAGCAGTGGATATATAAGTAAATATGTTTATCACCATTTTATAGATGTGAACATGGAGGGAGAGAGGCCACATATTTTCTTGACCAAGGCCATAGAGAATCTTGTGTCTGTGTAAAGAAGACAACCTAAGACTCAGCTTCATTCCTTCCTTTCTCAAGAAGGGGCTGTAAGACCTGTACTTCAGTTCTGATCTTGGGGTGATGTCATTTTGACAATCGCTCCAAAGAACAAGGAAGCCAGCACTTAATATTTTAAAGCCGAGGAGGAAATCAGTAGCAAAGTGAGGTCTCCTGTAGACACAAAAACGGAGCCGTAGGAGCACAGACTGTTGTGGTGGTGTTTTGCAGTTCATCTTTAAGTTTCTCACTAGGGTAGAATGGAATTACTCATATCCTTAAAGTTACAGATATGCTTAAGTGTTTTGCTGGAGCAGGGCCTCACTTCTTAATCCAGCTCAAGACCTAATGGAATGAATCTAAGGTTGTACTTCACACAATAGGGCCTTGTTTTGGATTAACACACATTTTTGTTTCCCTTCTTTCCTAGGTAGAAGTGCAATTTTCAATGTGAAATTTGTATACTGTCTAGCTAGTCCATTTCCTCCTGTCTTCAGTATTTTGGTAGGGACTGATCCTGCTGAGTGCCTCTTACAACATACTGAGTGTCCTCAACTCCCGCTAAGATCAATGAGATTTGAAGGCACTCAGCACACTGCAGGATCATTGTCAATAATCTCTAGAGTAGACGTTCAAAACCACACAATATGATTGCTAACGACACAGATGCAGGCCATACAGCCTAGTGGATGAGTTACTGAAGAGGGATTTTAGGATAACTGGGTTAAATTCTTGGCTCAATCACAGATTTCCTGTGTGACTGTGAGCAACTAAGTTAATCTCTCTGTGCCTCAGTTCCCCATCTGTAAAATGGGCACAATACTTCCCTACCTCACAGTGATGTTGTGAGGCTAAATTCTGTTGTTGATTTGTGAGGTGATGGTGGTAAGGGTCATATTGGTACATAGACAGATTTGCCAATGATTTAATGAAAGACCTAATGATGAACAAAAATAATAATAAGCCACTGGTCGCCTTAAGAAAAGTTACCTTTAGCAAATTAAAAGTTGTAGACTGTGATATATGCCTGCCTAGATGCATGACAGCTGGTATCGTTGCTTCTACACTGTTGTAATATAGGAAAGTGTTTCACCAATGTAGTCTATAGGGCCGGATTTTAAATAGTCACTTTTTCATTCATGAGTAGTAATATGAAAAAAATCTGTATATTAAAATATGTTTTTTCTTTTTGTTTTCTTCTTCTTCCCTTACAGCTCATGGCCAATGCTATCCTGTTTGTCAGTGTAAATTTGTACGGGGTCTTTGTGAGGATTTTGACGGAAAGGGCTCAGAGGAAGGCATTCCTTCAGGCCAGGAACTGCATAGAAGACAGGCTAAAGCTGGAGGATGAAAATGAAAAACAGGTCAGTTTAAAAGTGCTCTTCTTTCTTTGGTATCATTATAGATACATGTACTGTAAGTTGAGAGACTAATTCATGACGAAAGGTCTTTAATTACCTTATTGCCAGGGGAGTGTCTCTGCTTTGCATTTTACTCTTCATCTGCCACAAAAACATAACATGCAGGAGCATCCACATAGTTAGCATTAGCTCAAGCACCAAAGTGGAAAATTTCTAGGCTGGGGAGAAAGGTAACATTTTAGACAATATAGTAGTCATATTTTTATTTGCATGTGGAATGTAAGGTGGATTTTAGACATCCTGTACAAATTTCTCTTCGCCTAGGTGTATGTCTGCACCTCCCATAAATATTAATGAGAGTTATGGTAAAAACACACTTTAGAGGGAGAACAGACTCCAGTGTTGCAGCCAAACAGTTTGGACCACAATCCATCCCTCCACTCATTTAAAAATAGTACTGTTTTTAGTATATTTCACTTAAAACTACAGCAATCAGCCTTCCACACTGACACGGAAATAAAGTATGATAAGGAAAATCACTGAAGCAAAACTCATTATCACTCACTTGAGGCCTGATCCAAATCCCGCTGAATCCCAGTCAGTCTTTCTATTGACTTCAGTGGAGTTTGGATCAGGTCTTCGTTGTAGTATACTGTTCATAGTCTATGATGAATATGTAGGGCCTTTTCTTTAAACAACTTTGGGTAGTTGGGTAAAATGGGACTTGGATCCAAGTCACTCCTTGGTCTTAGGTTTGGTTTTGTGAAACAAAACCCGCTCTGGTGAGATTTTGCAAAATCAGGTCTTCCCCCAACCCTATCATTGTCTATCTCTTTTTGTAACACAGTCCAAAACAGGGACCATAGATCATAGAAATGTAGGGCTGTAAGGGACCTCAAGAGGTCATCTAGTCCAGCCCCCTGTGCTCAGACAGTGTCAAGTACACCTAGACCATCCCTGACAGGTGTTTCCCCAACTCGTTCTGAAAAACCTCCAATGATGGGGATTCCACAGCCTCCCTTGAAAACCTATTCCAGAGTTTAATTACCCTTATAGTTAGAAAGTGTTTCCTAATATCAAGCATAAATTTCTCTTGCTGAAGATTAAGCCAATTACTTCTTGTCCTTCTTTCAGTGGACATGGAGAACAACTGGTCACCAACATCTTTATAAATCTTTAAATATGCTAAGGACTGTTATCAGGCCCTATGTCAGTCTTCTTTTCTTAGGACTAAACAAGCCCGTTTTTTTTAGTGTTTTCTTGATAGGTAGGGCCCTACCAAATTCACGGTCCGTTATGGTTAATTTCACGGCCATAGGATTTGAAAATTGGTAAATTTCACATTTGCAGGTGTTTCAATCTGAAATTTCATAGTTTTGTAACCGTGGGGGGGGGTCGCAAACCTGTTGTAGGGGGATCACGGGATTGCCACCCTCACTTCTGTGCTGCTTTCAGAGCTGGACTCTGAAGGCAGCAACCGTGAAGCTTCCTGCAACCGGAGGAGGTTCCCAGAGGTGGAGGTGGGTCTGAGCTCCGCCCAAGAGCGGTTGTGCAGGGGTTGGACAAGTCCTGTCCCTCCACAGCCCAGCCGGAGCTAGGAGCCCCGTGGCTGGGGCACTCCTAGCAGCAGGGGAGATTGGATTTCACGGAAGGGCTTATTTCACAGTCTGTGACACATTTTTCATGGCCGTGAAATTAGTAGGGCACTACTCATAGGACAGGTTTTCTAAACCTTTTTGTCATTTTTGTTTCTCTCCTCTGAACTCTCTCCAATTTGTCCACATCTTTCCTAAAGTGTGGTGCCCACAATTGGACACAGCACTTCAGCTGAGGTGTTACCACTGCTGAGTAGAGCAGGACAATTACCTCTCATCTCTTACATACGACACTGCTGTTAATACATCCCAGAATGATATTACCCTTTTTGCAAACTCATCACTTTGTTGACTCATATTCAACTTGTGGTCCATTATAACCCCCAGCAGTACTACCATCTAGCCAGTTATTCTCCATTTTGTAGCTGTGCATTTGATTGTTCTTTCCTAAGTGAAGTACTTTGCACTTGTTTTTATTGAATTTCATCTAATTGATTTCAGATCAATTCTCCTTTTTGCAAAGTTGTTTTCAATTCTAATCCTATTCTCCAAAGTACTAGCAACCCCTCCGAGCTTGGGATCATCCACAGGTTTTATAAACATAGTCTTCACGCCATTATCCAAGTTATTAATGAAACTATTCAATAGTACCGGACCCACCGCATGGTACATCTATGGGTAGCGGAGTATGGCCTCTGTGAGACCCCACTAGATACGGCCTCCCAGTTTGATAGTGAACCACTGATAACAACTCTTTGAGTACAGCCTTTCAACTACTTGTGCCACCCACCTTATAGTAATTTCATCTAGACCACATTTTCCTAGTTTGCTTATGAGAATATCATGTGGGACTGTGTCAAGAGCCTTACTAAAATCAAGGTATATCAAGTCTACTGCTTCCCCCTTTCCTCTAGGCCAGTAACCCTGTCATAGAAGGAAATTAGGTTGTTTTGACCTTATTTGCTCTTGACAAATCCATGCTGGCTATTCCTTATAACCCAATTATCTTCTAGGTACTTACAAATTGTTCTAGAAATGCCTCTTCTTGATTTGGTGGTTTATAGTAGACCCCTACCATGATGCCACCCTTATTTTCCCCCCTTTTATCTTTACCCAGAGACTTTCAGCTGATGTTTCTCTCATCTCTTTCTGGACCTCAGAACAAGTGTATATATTCTTGCTGGATAATATAACGTCTCTTCCCTTTTTTCCTCCTGTCCTTCCTGAAAAACCTATACCGCTCCATACCAATATTCCAGTCATGAGATTTAGGCCACCAAGTCTCGATGATGCTACTTAAGTCATAATTTAGCTTATGTACTAATACTCCAGTGCTCTCTGTTTGTTCCCCATACTCCTTGCGTAGATAGATGTACCATGTGCGTGCGCATGTGCATGTGTATTTATATAACACATACATAGATACCTCTGACTTCCTTGCCTTTGAATTTTGGGAGTTTGGATAAAATGTGACCTTCATTCAAATCACTCTTTGTTTTGGTTATGATTTTACAAAGATTAAACCCAATTGATAAGGGAGCAGATTTTCCAAGTGCATGGCATTTAGGCACCCAAGTCACAATGAAATTCAGTGGGACTTAGATACCTAACTCTTGTTTGTGCCTTTTGAAAATCTACTTCTGTGTTCTCAAACCAAAGCACCGTTTGTTTTGCCCATCTCTAGTTATTTGATATGTGTCTTTGATAACTATCTGTAAAAAAGCAAAGAAGCAAACACCTCCCCAAAACAACAGACAAAAGAGAGGCACTTCGCACAATTTTTAAAGTAAGATCAGGGCCGGTGCAACCATTAGGCGAACTAGGCGGTTGCCTAGGGCGCCGAGTGGTTGCAGGGCACCCTGGATTTTTCCTCACTCCCCTCCTTCCCCTTACACAGAGTGCGACGTGGCTGATTGGACGCCTGGGCTGATTGAGCCGCTCCCATTGGCCTCCAGCAGGCAAAGTGCCTCCCCCGCTCCCCCCCTCCCCTTGCCTCAGCCTCGTGTCGCCAGCATGCTGCGGGGGAGGGGCTGTGGGCTCCCCAGCCAGTTTGTTTTGTGCTACACGTGGAGCCAGCGGCTGGAGCGGCCTGGTGGTAAGAAGGGTCCGGGGGGCTGTCAGGGGGCGGGGGGAGGGTTGGGAGTTCTGGGGGGGCTGTAACGGGGCGGGGGG